>JAJJWX010000892.1:811011-1158538 GCA_023529315.1 Papaver bracteatum
AACCATAATATCAAACAGTAAAAAAAAACAACCTAAAATCAACATAGAAGAAAAAAAATACTTACTGATATTCCATAAGACCATCTACTCTTTAATCGAACACTATCGAGATGTTCAGAATTTCTGATTCACTCTTAATCTGTCGCTTTCATCTCTCAATCTCTGCCTATTTCTCAATCTGAATTAGCAACAACAACTGCTTTTATCATGAAGAAGAAGATTTTGTTTAGGTTTTTTGTCTTTCGATTTTTTTTCGTTTTGTTTTGATCGGGATAAATAAACAAATTTCTTTATTTTGGGATGGGAAAGAAAGCCTTGTTTTTCTCTCCTTTGAGGAAAAGTGGAATGGAGCGATTCTAAGAGTGGGTGAGGGTCACCGTTGAAGGACGAGGGAGGTATTCCCACCGTGCGATGTGGGGGCTTATATGACTTAGGATTTTAAAGGAGTTGGATTCCTAAATTCTCTATATAATAATAGAGTTTTTTTCGAGCGCTTTCATTCACATGAGCTTCGGGTTAATTCTCGCTTCTGGTTAATTCTGGCCCCACTAATTTTTCCTAATTTATTTATCTGGCCCCACGAGATTTATTTTATTGGAAAACAAATATTTTATTAGCTAAAACAATTGTCTACAAAAATACAGTGTTGCCAAAAATAAATTAATACAAAACTCAAACACGCAATTTCATCGTAAAATCAAAAAATTAAATCAATCATGTATCAATCATAAATCAATCACATAATTATTGAATAAAAAAAATTATCCAATGTTCAATGTCCGGTTACATTTCTCATAATCATTTTTTCCTAATTATAACACCATTCTATCTGTTAAAACTAAATAAGATTACATTTTCAAGGAGAATTAGAAAAAATAAAATTGATCAAATAAATAAAAAAAAATTGAAAAATAAAATTGGTCGTGGGTACTAACCTTTAAATCTGACATTGTATCTTTCTTGTAAATAAAATATTTAGTGACCATGTCCAAAAGTAGAGAATTACAATATTAATTAAAAAAATGAAGTAATCGTTAAAATCTAAAGCAAACAAATATTAAAACGAGCATACAGAAATTCAATCGAAAAAAAATAATAAACCTTATTGTCACATTATTTTCTTAATTTTTTTCATACCCACTACGGGAAACGTTTACAACACAATCTAAGAGTTGTAGTACCCATACGACAAGCCTATTTCATGCGTTATGGAAGGGGGGTAATGTAGAAAGTCCAAACTTTTCTACAATGGTTGGAAAGTGTTGTAACGAGTGATGTGATTCATGGTTGGACAATAGTTTTCCGAAGTTGTGATTCTCTTTCGATTTTTTTTGATAACCTAACACCACTATTGCTTGTGTTGTAGAACTATCGTGGACGACACAAGCGGGATATCGTGAAAACATATGCAACAACAATTACTAGTATTATGAATAAGATTTGCATGACTCTTGTATGAGCTGTCGAACTATCTTGGACAACACATATTTATGTTGTAAAGAAACTATTTCACAATATTTGGCTTGTGTAATTGAAAACTGAAAGACAACATCTATTAGTATTATGAATACTGCTGTCACAACACTTCATTGAGTTGTATAACTATCCTGAACAACTCTTGATGATGTAGCAAGATTTTATTTTACAATGATTGTTGTGGGTAGTATAACTGCTTAACACAACACTTATTAGAAGTTGTGTGCATAAAATTATTTTGAAATTTTTTTTTATAGCTGAAACCGAATTGCCGAAAGCATTTCACATTCATAATTTCATATTAACCTGCCAGTATAACATATTTACATTCATTCAAGACCTGCAACTCAAATTACATTACCTATCTAACTTCAAATCACATTGAATGAAAGTGTGTTGTACAACGAAAAAATAGAAAATGATAGCATCATGACCACAACGAACTGAAATTAAGTCTTAGCAAAAATGCCATAGACCAACCCATCTTTCCATGACTTGTACCAATAATCTTTTCCAATTCTGCAACCCATACCCATGGCAAAGCATTTAGCTTCTTCTTTCAATTCAGAATCAAACCAGTTTCTTGTCCTTTCTCAACTGAGCATGACTTAGCATTTTGCATCCTCCACATTCATTTGCCTAAGGGTACATTTATTTACAATTTATTTCAGGCCATTTAGCATTTTCATTCCCAACTATAGCTCTAGCACCATGTACCATTCCCTGCATATCAGCACCATTCTTTTATTTTATTGCAAGGTCCGTTCACAACACCCAACTTGTCCTATAACCACCGTCGACACTGCTTCCTAATTTGTAACTTAACCTTCAGCAGAGAACAAAGAGAAGGAAACTCTAGAATTCGACGATGTTTAGTTGCACATTACTATTCTTTGGCGTGCTCAATTTAATCATCGCTCCAACATCGCAATAAAGATGGAGTTATCAATTCCTTCCTTCTCTTCACATGGTGGAACATAATTATCAACAGCGCAATAGAGTAAGAACAAAGATGTTAAAAATGGATGATTATCAGATGAGCCAAATTGTAAAACAGAGATGCAACAGTTAAAGTAAACAAGATTCATTCAATTAACTTAGTTTCTGGCGAAGTTTAAAAAAATTATAATACTAATACAGAAAAGAGCCATCGGAGTTAAGGATCTACCAAAATACATCGATATAAAAAGCCATGTCAGAGTAGAACACATCAAAACCCGATATTTGATCCTTAAGTACGGGCAGCAGCAAGAGGAGCTAGCTTCACCAGGAGTGGCACCAACAGCACCACCAGTACCGGTACGTGCTCCTTGTCCTGGCTTAGCTGCATCGTCATATACATAAAAAAATAATATCAAATAAATAACAAATCAAAAATAATAACTAGAATATCAACAATTCAACTTAACTGAATCAAAAATTATAAGCTCACCAATAAATAATTAAAGTCTTCTCAGTCTCAACACAGCTTCAATTTAGACCACCCAATTCAGGTCACCACCAGCTCCATTCTCGTCGCAAATCAACATACTCCCTGGCGACAAATAACAGCAGTAGTGCAAAGCACCTTTCTCCACTTCCTACAACCACAAATCCACTTCTCTGAAAGAATACCACATAGTAGCATCACCGTCTTCACTTGCTGTTGCTGCTTCCTTTGTTCTCCACTGCCTAAAACCACAAAGGAAACATTGCACCCACTCTCATCCATCTTCCAAAAAGCTTAGGTGTTGCATCCCCACCAAATCCACCAATATCATGACCTGATAGTGGCTGGACACTAAGACCCCTGAAAACAATAAATACAATCTTTAACAATATAAATACTTACTGACATTCTATTCGATTATCAAGCAAGGCCATACAGCACAAATCCTTCAAATTTTCAACTGCAAAATGAAAAGTTGCTATCTTTTTCGATAATGCTTTGAACATGGGTTCAAGTATATGTATTCGTCGTCCCTGTATCAACGATGTATTGTGGATTCAATTGCTTCGAGGTTAACTTTGTTTCCAGACATAACACTCATGACTTGAATCATCAGTGTCCATAAACAAATTTGGGTAGCGATAACTTTATAGCCGATTTGTTTTATAAATTGATTGTAGTGAAACTATAATCAGTGAAATAAATAAAGTGTAGGAAATTGAGTCAGAATACTGATAGTGGTAGTTTTGCCGTGTAACTGAGAGGGAGAGAGTCTTAGGTTTTTTTCCTTCTCACATTTAAAGTTCTTGGGATCCATAACTGGTGTCTTGAATTCATAATTTAATGAAGATACAAGCCCGACCTACGGACAGTTTCCAGCTCTTTGTAAGCCATTGTGTCAATTACAGATTTGAGTACTAAACCTATCCATTGTGGCAATCACATAATGTTGATATTGAATTCCATATAAAGAGTGATTTTTTCCCCGAGAGAGGGAGTCACGGAAACTTGGAAAGAGAGCTTATAATTTGGGGAGAAGAAACAATGATGAAATGGCTGGGATCATTATAAAATCAATTGGTGAATATTCTGCTCGAATATTCTTCGGCCAAGAAGGAGAGGGTGGTATGTAGACCAGCTTTTTGTTGTTCTCCGCAGCAGCCATTAGTAAAGCCACGGCAATATGGCTTAGGGGTGAACATATGCAACTCTACACATTCCATTGCCTCGAGGTGCCTCAATAGTATCTGTACCACCTACTTCTTCCATGCAAAATGATCGATTTTTTTTTTCACTTTTGCTGTACAGGGTCGGCAAGGTCGACGCTTGTCGATCATGCCGGCCCTTAAGGCCGGCGTGGTTCTACTTTGCCGAACGTGCCGACTTTTTATGAGCAGTACCACGCCGGCAGGGTATAAATTTGAACGTTGCCGACTTCCAATTTTTTGAAACACAGGAGCCGTTACTTGAAAATGTTTACTCCAGCATTTTCAAGTTTTAAGACAGTGCCGTCTATTTTTATGTCGGCATTGTTTATATTCTATTACGTGACGTTCTATTCTTGCCGGCACTGTTTTATATGTCAACCATGCCGACCGTGGTAATACATATTAACTAAACTTTTGATGTTTTGTAGATTGTGGTATTGGTACCTATGGCGGATCAGCCACAAGCTCAGAAAATTAGGGTTCCCGATACTTCCGAACATTATGCTAATGATTTGGAATGGAAGGACAAAAAGGACGCGGTAAATTGGATTGTTGAGAAAGCAAAAGAGAAGATGTGCGTTCTAGTGAAAAACACCACAACAAAAATCTGCGCGGTTTGAAATGGTATGCGAGTGTTATGGATCGCCGGACGAAAGTCACAAGAGAAATGGTTATGTGTATGGTAAGAAGACTACTAGGGTGTACAAGACGATGTCTAAGAAGTGTGAATGCCCATTCAAGATTATTTTTGGGAGGAAAGAAAAAATCGATAGCATGCGGAAAATGAGTAGAGTTGATGTTGGTTGGCATAACCATAAAGATCCGCAAAGTCTTGTTGGGCATTGTCAATTTTCCAAGTTGAAACCGCACGAGTTTGAAAAAGTAAGAACAAGTTGGGGAATTAAACCAAGCAAGCTCCTTCGTAGGTTCAAGAGGGACGACCCGCATAACCTCTCTTCATTGTCTACAATTTATGCAAGGTTGAAGATGAAGTTGGGAATGCTTTTATTATGCCGGAGTGTGTCCATCTATTGGCGGATACGTGGAATTGCGTCTTTGCATTTCTTTAGTGAGGACTATCTATAACATTTGCACCGAAACATGCGGTTTGCGTGAACCAACTCAAGCATAGAAGAATTATCATTGCTTTGGTGGATAAAAATCATTTTATTGGTCTACAACTCAATAAGGAATGTCCATTACCTCCTATATGTAGGTTTAGTTTGTGGGAGAAGTTCACAGACAACAAGAGCAAGGAATGGATGAAACATTTTGAGGACAACATGGCCCTTTGGAATGTTATAGATGAGTCTAGGGAATGTCCCATAGGTTTGACTAAAGGAGGTTCAATAGATTTGAATGAACTCCTTCCAATAGATTTGAGAGAGGAGTGATTATGATTAGGGAATAAGGAAGCTTTTTGTGTAGTGTACAATGGAGTACTAGACAAAACTTTCGTACTTTTGGAGTACTTTTGTAATCGCATGCGTGTTTTGTGTAATGTACTTTGGAATGCTACAAATGAATGAAATGGATGTGTTTTTTTGGATGTATTTCAATTTGCTGGCATCATAGTTATTAGTCGGCATCATAATTATTACACAACCCTGCCGGTTTTCACAGGGTCGGCATGGTATTATCTCATCAGACTGCCGGCCACAATGTATGACAGTAAAGGAAAAATCTTCCTCATATGGCCGGCAAGGTATTACTTTTACCAAGATGTCGGCGTTTACCTTTCCGGCAATGGTTATAAAATTTACCATGCCGGTAGATAACTCCCTTAAAAAGATTGTTCCTGGATGTTTTTTTTGAACATGACGACATGTTCCGGCTTTTGCCAAGTTGAAGCCTTAATTTCTTGCCGACATTGTGTTGAAGGAAAACCATGCCGTCTAAGAGCTCACTCAAAAAAAATTCATGAATGTTATCAAGCCGGAAATGTGTATTATAATATCCATGCCGACATAACAACCGTCGTCAGGCTTTTAATTTCGGATAATGCCGACTATAAGGTCGCCGGCAAGCCTATAGTTTAGAACATCACCGACTGTACATCGGATACAAACCTTAATTAAAGCATACAAACGTTAAAAACTTAACCCTAACACATTTGGAACATAGATAGTATCTTTTTCCGTTACAAAATTTCTTAGGAGAGGTAATTAGCTTCATCTTACCGTCGCAATATGGATATGTGCATGGTAGAAGGATGATTTTAGCAACTTCATCTTCATACGGAGCTAGGCTCTCATCTATCCAATAGAAAAACCCACAACAAGTGCATTTTGAAGCATACGGTTGATATACACCTCCTATTACATCTTTCATGAGAAATAAGAATCCCTTACAACCTTCAATAGTGCATTTGCTTCCTTCAATGGGACAATCGTTTGCAAAATGACCATTAAGTGTACAAAGACTACAAATATTTGGTTTGGAAACTTCCATCATTTATGCAAGGTTGAAGATGAAGTTGGGAATGCTTTTATAATAAAACCATACCTAATATCTTGATTTTGAAATTTCTAGCCGTTGAGCATTCAATGGGTTGTACTTTGTACCTAAAAGGTGCAACTAACATTTACGCCAAGCAAGGTATAGATTTCTTACCATGCCGGCCTCCAGTACTTTGTCTATTACTGCATAAACAGAATAATAATTTCTAAAGCAACTAAAACTGAAAATTAAAATAAGTTTAACAAGTCTAAAACCACAATCTAAGAGTTCAAAACATAATGTAATAGTTCAAACCAGAATCTAAGTTTCTAAAGAAAGTAAAACATAATAAAGTTTAAGAATTTCAAGGATCCTTCTCATTGTTGTTATATTCCTCCCCATCACTAGCATTTTCACCAAACATCGACTTTTGCTTTTCCCTTATCTGGACCTATGTAGTCACCGGCCTCATTGTAATAGGGGTTCACTCCAGAAAAGTCAGATGCCCTGAAAAAGGTCCTTGGATCAACCTCCTCTTATTCCTCCTCATCTGATGATGTGCATTCAACATAGTTGAGGGGATTACTAGGACTGTTCATAAAACTTAGAAATTCTTCAGGATCTCCCTTACCCATCAAACATAGTTTTCTTACAGGGCTATTCTTTTCAGTTTCATCTTTAGGATCTTCTACATTGGGATAAATTGTGTCAATATATTCTAATAGTTCTTCTGGAGTAACCGAACAAGGTAGATCTTCTTTTTTTTCCTCTGAGTACCTAAGCAATACAAAAATAAGAGATATAAAAAAAACAACATTGTTGAACAAAAATAAGAGATCAAAATTGTTACACATTGAAATTTGGTTCGGTCATCCAATAGCCTAAGCAAGGTATATAATATATAAACTGCCGACCAATAGGTGGTCGGCATGGTAATAATTATTCACCTAGCCGACCAAAACACCGCCGGCAGTGTTGTATGAAATAATAATGCAGGCTATAACTTAAAGATATCAAGTTTCTAATGCCTACAAGTATAATATAATGCCGGCTACAAATCATCCGGCATGATGTTGTTGGTATTGCATGCCGGCCCTTGTTATTGTCTAACAATCGCCATGGATGATATGAAACGCCGGCAGGTTATTCATACTCATACAACGCCGGCGCTTAAGAAACAACAACAAATTGGCATGATGTTAAACTATCGACCATGCACGCCAAAAACCCTAAAATTCTAATTTTTCAGTTTCTAACCTAATCTAACAATCAAAAAACACCAAACAATATTGGGTTGAGTTTAGAAATCAACTTACAGTCTTCTTTTCACCGGCGGAGGGTTGTTTTCAACATTCTCAGGGATTGAACTTTACTCGTTCAGGGTTCAGGGTTCAGGGTTCAGGGTTCCGGGTTCAGGGTTAAGGGTTCAGGGTTCAGAGGAACGAGTATATTTTGCTTTCTATGATGAAAAATTCAAAAAATCATAGAAAGCAAACTTATATTTTTCTTTATATTATAAGTCTATTTTTTATAATATTTTTTAAAATATTATAAAATATATTATAAAATATTGTTTTTTATAATATTTTATAAAAAACAATAAAATATTATGAAAGATAATATATTTAGCATTGGAGAAAGCAAATGTTCATAGATTTTTTGAAATTTTCTTCATAGAAGTGCAAACTTTACCTTTTCCAATGCAAAATACATTATCTCTCATAATATTTCATTATTTTTTATCATTTCCAAGGCCAATGATTGGCTCTTATCTTGTGCATGGATGCACAAAATAACAAAACCCTTCTTTAAATTAGCCCTCCCTGTATAGAATTTCTAGCTCCGTCCCTAGTTTGGTCACGAGGTATTTCGTATTGCGTGGCAAGTCAGGGACCACAAGGATATTCTTGGGACCGGTCTTACGTCATTTTGTACGCGAAAGAATCACACGTTACTACGTTAGTGGGTGCAATCAGGATGCTCAATTTTTTCTGATTTGATCGTTCTATGTGCCTGGGTAGGCCTCCCAAATCTCTGATTTGTTTCTAGCATGGACCTATATTTAATGAGATAAAGGAATTTTTTTATGCGGATCGGATTAAGATGTGGGCCATGGACAGATTCCTTTCCTCACTTGGATTCTCTTTTTCACCCGTTTTGCTTTTCACAGCTGATGATAGCCTAACTTACTTATCACCAGTTCATGCTTTTCTCAGCTGATGATAGTCTAATGTACTTATCACCATTTCATCAAGTTCCGACCAAGTGCTGCTGCTTTGGGGACTCATTCTTATTCGAAAGAGTAATTCATATATACTTTTCTTTAGCACATGGTTGTGTGTGATGCTTATGGCAACATAATATTTCGGTGTGGAAATCTCTCCTCCTTTAAAACACTAAGTCATATAAGCTTTCACGTCGCACGGTGACGGTGAAACCCCTATCAAATTAAATCAGGGCCGTTCCTGAGAACTTTTTTCCCCGAAGTGAATAAATTTTTTGTTACCTCGATAAAGAAACATTCAAGCACAACCTTAACTGCATTCATTCATAGCATATCATATGCCATTATGATACGCAACATATGCTATCCTTATTGCATTTTTTCAATGAGATTTTTCTAACAAGAATACAACTAAAAGGTGCAAGCAAATTAGGACACATGGAGTATAGTAAGAAAGTAAAAAACTATCAAAGTCCTAATTAATCCCGTTGAATTTCTATCTTTATATTTTATGTAAATTATAGATAGGTCCCTTGTAATTATTTATCAAGGAAATACTCCAAATGGAAATTTATATTTTATATAAATTATAATTAGGTCCCCTGTAATCATTTATTAACGAAAAATTCCAAATGAAAAATATGTATTTGGTTGCCCCCTTCCCCTTGTTGCCCCAAAGTGGAGCTTGTCCTGCTTACCCTTCAGGACCGTCCCTGATTAAATTAGGAAAAAGCTTTGGGCATTAGTAAATCTGGTGAGGACACTTGGCAAGTGTCTATTGTTCCAGACATTAAAAGTTGAGTTACACTTAATTTATACCCATTATTTAATCGGCCGTTAATAACGCCATCCACAAAAAAGTAGGTAGACAAAACTTCGGTAAGATTTTAACCTGATTTATTATCTTACACTTGCTTTACACCAAAACTTAACCGTACGTTAAGTATGTGGACAATACTAACGTTAACACTTAACAGACATGACGTTAGGGTTAGACCCACACGTTGCAAAATTGACACCTATCCCAAAAACAAAAAAAGGACATTCTTATAAGAACTACTCCGTAATTCCGCATAGAACAAAAGTTGAAGACAACAAAAGGAGCGAAAATCATGAACCAGGCAGGCGAATATTAATAGGAACCACGAAAGAAATAATTAAAAAGGTATGCATTGAGAAAAATCACCCACTGTTGATTCGAAGGTTGCTTTTTTGTTTTGTTTTTTGGAATTGATGGCGTTGGGTTTTACTGATTTCACTATTAGGTTTATATTTATTAGTTATCAATTTAAAACTCCAAAGCATAACATTCGTAGATGATAGGTTGATTAATAATGGAGTTAAAGCTGATTTGCCCAAAATAATGGAGTCTTGAAAACGGGTTAAGCTGATTAAGGAATAACCGAATAAAGAGGAACCGAGGAAGAAGATAAAGTTAGGGACATAAGTGTAAAATTATATATTTTTTTAATTATTATTGTATTGGGTGTAAACATAGCTTTATAAAATTGGATGTTTGCAAGGTAGTCATGGTCTGATGCTGGAAAATTGGATTTAGATGTCAACCTCAATACTGTAAGGTAGTCAAGGTAATCCTAAAATTGGATTTAGATGACAACAATGCTACAGACGGGGCGAGGAAAAAATGCTTGAAACGCGGCGAGGCGAAGCCGAGCCACGCCAACCAAAAATTCTAAGTATGCATTGAAACGCGGCGTGGCGAAACCGAACCACATCAAATTAAAAAATCCATTATTTAACCGGCAGGCGAGGCGAAAACCGAGCCATACCAAATCCAAAATGCATCGCGATTGGGGCGACGCCCAAAAAAATAATGGTGAATGGTTTTAGGGTCCGCCCGGTCGTAGCACGGGCACACAATCTAGTCTATTATACTTCTGACCTCATATTCTTTCTAGTCCCAATCTCCGTTAATCTACTTTCATATGTTTGTTTGTGGCAATCGATTGCAAAATCCCCTATCTAGACTATCTAGTTTTATCGATACTTGTTAATTATGCATCATTTATAGTTGGGCCTCTTTTAAATGCATCTTCTTCTAATGCCCAACAACTCCCTTCAAACAAATGCCACTACATTTGATACAATGGAACGGAAAACACTAACGCAGGGAAAGTCGGGATAAATGACCAAAAAAATAAATAACAAAGAACATATTTGAAGCTGTGGCAGTACGCAATGCTTTGGAAACTTAATGGTTGAACTTGAAATGTACAAAGATATATCATCAGTGTGAAAGGCAACCAAGGTCACACTCCCTACACCTAAAATTAAAATGCACCTAAACATTAACATGATTTACAAAATTAAACAACAACAAATCCAAGTTAACTGTTTGTATAAACCCCAAAATAAAAATAAGAATGAATATCCGACCTACCGGATTGGAACAAGTGACCTAAGGATTATCTGCTACAACTTCAGTCCTCCGATCTACCAACTGATCTAAGGTCGGTTTTGCTCATTTCAGAAGAAAGAAACCACTGTTTATTCTTTGTTGGTACGGTAGAAACTCAGTCACCAATTATGTACTTAATGAGGATAGAGTAGTGAGGGGATTTGGTTTATGATGGATTATTCCAAAAAAGATTAACTGGGAGAATTTTTCGTCGAAGTTGTGTTAATCAAATCTCTTCCCAGGCGAAATTGGTTTGCCAAATACAGTTTCAATATAACATGAAGAATAAAATGATTAAAAGAAAACCGATCCGTGAAATGTACCGAATAAAAGCTGAAAGCAACAACTAATTTGTTTTCCCTTTTCTGGAAATTAAACTCATTTGGTAAACAGAGTGCTGCGCAGGCTGTGGAAGTACTAGCAAAATTACATGAACAGTAAAATGGATGATTCGTAACAAGTCACAACATCAACTTCAGTTCATTCTAAGACATTTAAGGAACACCATCAACTTCAGTTCATTCTAAGACATTTAAGGAACACCATCAACTTCAGTTCATTCTAAGACATTCGTAACAAGTATAGCCATGTAGGAGTCACCTGCATTTATTTCTACAACACGCTCAAAATTCATTCAGAAGTAAATGCAGGTGACTCCTATATGCGAGCAAAGGCCATGAGAACATTCAAATGAAGGCAGGATTTTAAGATTAAGGAGCAAATAAGTCTTTATTTTGCTGGTTCGTGACTTTTTTTTTCAAAAACTAAAGCTAACTGTTTTTTAATGGTAACATTTTACTAGAGCCCTGCGCTTAGGTCTCTGGTTTGATTTTTTTTTTTTTTTTTGAAGCTTAGTCTCTGGTTTGATGCTTGCACGTGCTGACATGCAAAAAATCTGGTACATTTTCATTATGTAAGCCATCCGTTTCAAAAATATAGGCTTGTTTCATGCTTATCTTTTTGATACGGAGATAATAAAGTTTAGTGCTCTTAGTTTTTTATTGATCCTCGGAGAATTGAAACAACACATCTCCAACAGAAACATGACAGAACAGATTTATAGCTAATTTTTATTGGAGGATATTATTGACCTCAATCTCAACAGTAATTTTGAAACTTCTAGCTTGGACAATGTGAGCAGAATGATTAAGAGGGCGGCTGCAAAGTTGAGTGCAACTTGACCTCAAACGTACTGGAGGTGTTAAAGTTGTAGTAATCTGATAAGACAGCTCGCAGAGTAAAGAGGACTACAATTTAAGTTTCTACCGTAAACATTCGACACAACTGCTATCTTCTCCGAATACAGAGTTGCTTGTCCCATATATGGAAACGAGCACAACCGACAGAACTGCATCTACACTAAAATAGTTCGGAAAATCAAACGACCAATTCTCAGAAGAAAAAAAGACATCCTACCTAATTACAGTCCCCCGCTCTACCAACTAAGCTAAGGTCGGTTGTGCTCGTTTGCCAAGAACGAAAAATTAAGTTCGCTTTGATCAAGAAATGGAGAAGCTGTTTGGTAGAACCTCCGTATTTGGTCACAGGATCAAGCACCATTTATGTATTTAATTAGAAGAGACTAGTGAGGGGATTTGGTTTATGATGGAGTACGCAAAACAATTAAGGTCAACTGGGAGGATTTTTCATCGAAGTTGTGTTGAATCAAATCTCTTCCCAGGCGAAATTGGTTTGCCAAATATACTGTCAAGATAAAGCGATGTTTCCAGTAGACCGTTCCCAGTTAACCATGGACTACTACATTTACGTAATTACTCAAATTACTTAATCTGGTTCGATACATGTGTAACCTCTGGCTCACCAACAACTCTTAATCAATCTACAACCTAGCATGGTACATCCTTCAAATACCAATGAAGGCAACGTGTATTTCTACTAAAAAGTAGTGTTACATGACGAAAGATTCTTAACAATAACCGATTGCTGTAAAATGCAAATAATTAAGTGTATTCAAAACTAAAGCTTCACTGTTTCTAATTGCAAACATTTCGCCAAGGGAAAATTTAACCATACAGATATCCAACAGAAATATGCCCGAACAGATTTAATGCTAATATTTTGGATGAAACAAGTGACCACAATCTTATCCGTAATTTTGAAAGGGCTAGCTTAAACAAGGTGAGCAGAATGACAAATAGGGAAGCTGAAAAGATAGTTGCAACTTGTTGAAACTTAGTAATTTGATAAGAAAGCTCATTTTAGGAGAGGACGCCAATCTAAATCGCTCTGTAAACATTCGGCAGAATCCTACTACCTTCTCTGGATATAGATAGCTTGCCTGGAGATATTTAGAGATCAACAATTTATGATGGAATTTTAATTATCCTCTATTACTTTCACAGGATTTATCCTTGCTCGATTTGGTGTGTTACGTGATCTTGATTCTATTCTGCATGTAAGTTAATTTATGAGTTACGATTGCTTATCAAGATTTATAAGAATGCATTCGAAATATTGTTCTCAATTTGTTTCATAATCTTAATGAATTTTGATTGTAGGAAACCATTCGAACCGGTTTAGTTGGGGCAATTTTGGGTGCGGCAGCTGGTGGTTGGACAAATGATTACTGGGGTCGAAAATTTTCAATCTTGCTTGCGGATACTATGATCTTAATTGGTGGAGTATCACATATATTGTTGTTGTCTATTATTGGCAATAAGCATTCTTTTGAAATTATTGGAAATATGTTTATAGCCTTGGGGGTTGGAATGGCTTCCATGACTTCACCACTTTATATATCGGAAATTTCTCCGCCTAAACTACGAGACATCCTTGTGAGCATGAACTTTATCCTTTACGGCATCGGGGATTTACCTTCTTGTATCTCTGTAGTGTAAGTACTTGCATTCTTTCCACCACTCTCATTACTATTTACTATCCAGCATTGTTGTTTAAAATTCCTAACATATGTCATCTCATTCGAGTAACATCTTAAATTCATATGTTTCAGGACACCGCTAGAACTACTAACTACATCATTACATTAGTAGGAATCCCAGCTCTGTTTCAATTTTGTCTAATGTTATCAAATTCGGAACCTCCACTGTGGCTTTACAAGAAGGTTAGTGTTGGAAACATATCTGCGGTTTGTTTTTGTCATTTTTGGAATTATCCTGCCAATACTTGTCAGTTTTGTTATTTTCTGTAATAGAGCATTGTAGCTAAAAAGATCGAGTGTAAGTTAAACTAATCATTTGTATGTCTCGGTTCGATCCCTGGCTCTCAATAGGTTTGATTACATCACTAGGAATATAAGCATCTTTTCATAATGTTCACTTTTCTGTTGATAAAATCAATTAAAACAGGACCGGGAAGACGATGCGATTGAGGCTTTGAAAAATCTATACACTTGCGGTGAAGTTGGGAAAGAGTTTGATGCCTTCAGGTTATCACTTAAGAGAGAAACTAATGAAGATGAGATAAAATATTTTGATGGCAGTATCTTTTCTAAAATACGCGGTTCATGGAGTAGTCCTTCGGTACGTAAAAAGTTTGTTGTTGGTACCGCTCTTCAAGTCGCGAAACAATTGATTGGGCTCAATGCTCTCATATTTTTTGTCCCTAGTATCCGTGAGATGAGTGGCTTTCGGGCATCGGACGCTAAAACCGATATCTCGTTCATGAGCGACACACTCACGGCAACTCATGGGATAGTTTCTATTTTTGCTGGATTTTACTGTACTCTTTGCTTGGTGATCGGATTTGGGAAAAGAAAGATATTAAGTTGGAGCATATATGGTATGCTAGGCAGTGCGTTAGCTTTAAGTTTCATATTTACAGTATCACCGAATAATACTGAAGTTGTGAGCCGATCCCAGAGAACCACACATTTCAACAACAATACGTGCTTGAGTTATATGCCAGCATTAGATGCGGATTCGTGGGACTGTTTAACATGCCTTCAATCTTCCCCAGGATGTGGGTTTTGTCGTGGTATACATTACAATTTTCAGGTAAGCAATTTTTTGTAGTTTAGTAGGTCCACCGTCCGCACATACAACCGTGAATTAAATTCACATTTAGTTGAGATTTATATATAAATATAAATATAGTCAGAGAGTGTCTCCAAGATGAATGTTGTCCTCGTAACACCATCACCACCCCTTTTTGTTACGCCTGATTTGAACGGGGAAACCATGTTTTTTTACTATCACCACCCCTAACAGGAGGCTAGACACTACAAGAAACTTAACCTATTGCAAAACCCAATGGTTATGGCATAAACCCCTAGTAGTGCCGCGATAACTTATGTAGCAAGAAGTCTATTGCTGCACCCAATTTTTATTGTTGCAGCAAGAGCTTATACTTTTTTGCCACTCTTTTCATATTGTTGCTACTGAGTTGTGTGTCAAAAGTTTTATTTTGCAGTGATAAATTATAGCGTTTAGCTGAATTTGAAAATCTTGTGACTAGGAATTTGCTTTTGCAACACCAATATTGAAGGTGTGGAAATATATGGTGTAGCAATAGGTAGATTTTCTTGTAGTGAGAGTTGAGGTGTAAATCGTGCCGGCCCAGCACGACACAACCCATGAAATCACGTGCTTAGCGTGCCATGTGTCGTGTTGTGCTGTGCCGGAAATTATGGTGTGCCGTGCTAAGGACGTGTTTGGCTGGGCTATGCCAGAAAAATAAACGTGTTGTGCCGTGTTGTGTTGTACGGGCACATTTATTTTATATTTTACAATATAAATGTTTTCCAAATATTTAGGTATTAAATGTATTATTATGAAAATAAGTCAATTTAACGATGATGAAATGTCAAAAATTGGCTAGAATAAAGGTTTTTTATTGAAATATACACAAAACGTGATGTATTGTGCCATGTTTTGTAGTATTTTGTACATATTATGACGTGTTATCTTAATGTGTTGTGCCATGCGCTAATCCGTGCCGCGTGTTGTACTGGGTTACTGTGCTGATTAGTCAAACTCAGCACACCCTTTTAACTAACGTGTTGTGTCGTGCTGTGCTAAGTCACGTGCTAGGCTGGTATGTGCTCAAATTTTAGGGTGTTGTGCTTGGCTGTGCTCGTGCTGGCACAACCTGATTTACACTTCTAGGCTAGAGAACTATAAATTAGGATACCATTTTTTATTACAATTGCATGAATTCTTACTAATTGCCAAGCCATAGTTAGTATTATTTGTTTCGTTTAGTTGTTACAATTGCATGGAAATTATGAGGGCTTCACTATTATTTCTATAATTATTACTCATGGACCAGTCTTTTCTCCCCGCACAGGGTCAATTTAGCGGTGCTGCCTTATTGCGAGGCAAATGGAACATCTCATGCCTGATCTTGATGAAAATGGATCTTGGAGCACAGATTATTGTGAATATAACGTTTTCAAACAACCATTTTTGGTCTTGATGATCTTTCAATTTTATAGTCTATTGTGTTCGGTCAGCCTAGAAATCCTTCCATGGATCATAAACTCACAAGTATACCCGATGAAGTTAGAGGGATATATGGAGGCATGGGCTGCAGCGGTTAATTGGATCTTTTTCCTTATTATAATCATATTATCCTTTCTCATAACTAAAACTGGAGGGCCTCTTTTCATGTTTCCATTGATCGGATTGTTTTGTTTTTTCGGTTCGTGGTTGATCAAGTTGTTGAGTGAATCTTAAACATTATGTCTCTGCAAGAAGATCAGTTCTAAGGATACTATGGTACATTTTAAGCGTGTCTTTGCGTTATTTAGACATGTATATTTATGATATATTTCAAATTATGAATCTATATTGTTCATATTAAGCTCGAATAAATATAGAAATTAAAGAGTGGTACACAAAATCTACGCTAAGCCAATTTGGTTCTTGTTTATTTCTTGAAACTAATTTGACTGTGAATAACAACTAGGTTTATTTATACTACTTGATCTGACGTCTCTCAGAAACTAGGTTTTGATGGTTAAACATTTTAGTTGTAAGAAGCTTAGAACTCGTTAGGATCATACTTTTTGTTTTTTGATTGGTTCATTAGGATCATACTGAAGCTGATCACACAGTGATTGATTCACTCGGCTTAGTTTATGACACACTAAAGAATGCGTTCATCAATCAAAATCAAGGTATCCTACAAGTTCTTGAAGACGCATCCAAACTGTGTGTGTGTGGAGACTACTCTGCTGCTGAACAGACTACTCTGGCCACGAGCCTAGAGCAACGGGTAAACACTTTACAATTGCAGAACTGAGACCTTCACGAAGATCGCCGACGGATACTGAGGGATAAAGATTCGGTGGAGCGAGCCAATCGGGATCTATTGGGGCGAGTGGCCGAGTTTGACAAAGTTGTGGGAGAATTGGAATGGAGTAGGTCCCAGCTCACAGTGCTTCAGTCGTCACGCAATCGCTTGATGAATGAGTGGAGTGAACACAAGAAGTATTTCCCCAGCAACGAATTGAACGAGCAACACTACAATGAGTTAACCATGAAGTTATCCAAGGTCGAGGATGAGTTGTCCAAGTCGGTAGAGTCGCTTCAGTCCGTATTACCATCCCTTTCAGGTCGTGTGAGCGACGTGTTGGAGCAGTTACTTAGGCTTAGATTATGACTTGAGAGATCTTCAAACCATAACGACTAATTTGCATTTGCCTTCTTCTTGTAGGAGAGCAACAGCGTTCTCGTGAACTGGATTTGGAGGTTCGACGTTTGAAGCAGGTCGAGGCCGATCTGGGCTCCAAGCTAGTCGAAGCCGAGGAAAACGCCTCTCATATTACCCATCAACTCGAGGATGAACGCGTCGCCCATGCAGAGGAGATAGACGAGAAGGTTCAGTCGGGCATTCAGGAGTGGGTGGAGAATAAGCAGCACGAGTTTCACAGAAGAAAGCCGGCACTTCTCCTCCCAAGGCTTGAAGTCTCTTTTTGTAGTGTTGCGCCACTAAGTTGCCCTTTCTGTCGGGTTGTAAATCGCTTTGAACACTTCTCCCCATTTTACTTCTGATACACTATTTGTTTGTTTTAATGGGGGTGCTGCGTCGCCGATGCTGTTTGTTTTATTTCCTCTGAACTTTTCATTTCGTATGGTTGCATGATACTTTCCGTACTTTGTTATTTATTTAACTTCTTTTTACCTTCTACGCGGCGCATGGTGTTATCGATTTAACTTCTATTTCTTATGTTTTTCCGGCAATTGTTGATTGACGCACTACGCTATCGATTTAGTTTTCGTTCCGCATGTTGTTCCGGCGAGTGTTGATTGACGCACGACGTTATCGGTTTAGTTTTCGTTTCACATGTTGTTTCGGAGAGTGTTAATTGATGCACGATGCTATCGGTTTATTTTTTGTTCCGCATGTTATCCCGACTGTTGTTTATTAACGCACGACGCTATCTGTTTAGTTTTTGTTCCTTGTGTTATCCCTGCAATTGTTGATTTTATATGTTAGAATTTTAACCCTTTCTGTCGAACACACCCAACAAGGAGGGTCATCGGGCCCAATGCCATGTCCTGATTGGGGTATCTCATCACTATCTCTTGGATTCAGTGGAAGGGTATCAGTCAACTTAATTCTAGGCTCGATTTCCCCTAGTGGTTATCGATCAACCAATCTCGGGCAAGTGGTCACAGCCACCTGCGATGGGGGAGGCCTTTCAGATGTTAGTAGTCCACCTAGCTGAGGAGACCTCGCATCTCAACAACCTTTGGAACTAGTTTCCAACCACCAGAACCCTAATGCTACCTCTGCACTTGCACACTGCCACTGCCCCGAGTACGAATATCCAGGCGACTGTAAGGAACCTCGGCACTTCCACACTGGCGTTTCCCCGAGTACGAATGCCCATTCGAGTGTAAGTCACCTCGGCACTTCCACATTGGCTTTGCGCCGAGTACGAATGACCATTCGAGTGTAAGTCACCTTGGAACTTCCACACTGGCTTTGCCCCGAGTACGAATGACCATTAGTCGCTCATGCCCTATCTCATACCCCTCACGGTTTCAAAGAGATAGAATCCATGTTTGCTTACCTTTTCTGTTGTGTCAGCCTTCAGGGGTGGTAGAGTTTTAGATATTTGACATTCCAGGGCTTTAGCTCTTTTGTTCCATCGAGCCTCAATAATACGATCCCTCGCCCGCTTTAGACGCAATTATATACGGCCCACCCCACTTTGGTGATAGTTTTCCGCCCTTTTTGTCCCGCTCCCACTCGGCCAAAAATTTCAACACTTGCTGTCCTGGTTGAAATTCTCTCAGGCGAACGCGCTTGTTGTATTCTCGTTGTAGCCTCCTTTGATATTTTTCCATATTTTGTAGTGCCATCTCCCTCGTTTCTTCCAGATCGTCAAGCTTTGCCAAAATTAGATCGGACGAGACATTTCGCCTCCATGATTCTGTTCTAGTTGTAGGGATCATTCCTTCCGTTGGTAGAATTTCCTCCATTCCGTAAGCAAGCATAAACGGGGAGAAACCTGTGGCTTCCCTCCGCGTGGTTCTATACGCCCACAACACGTTGTATAGGTCCTCGCACCAATCACCGTACGACCCATCTAATTTATTTTTCATGTTGTCGGCGATTGTCTTGTTAGTGATGTCGGCTTGCCCATTACTCTGGGGTAAATGGGGGTAGCTTTGCTCTTCCTGATATTGTATGTGTTGAATAGGAGATCGATGTTTTCCCCTTGGAATTTTTTTCCGTTATCGGAGACGATAGCTGCCGGGACCCCAAATCGGCAAATAATATGTTCCCAAATAAATTTGAAGACGTCTTTGTCTCGGATGTGCCTTAGCAGTACAGCCTCTACCCATTTAGTAAAGTAGTCAGTGCCCACGATCAAGTATTTCTTATGCCCCGTTCCTACATGTAATGGCCCGACAATGTTTATTCCCCATTTGGCAAAGGGCCACGGGATTATAATAGAGTTCAAAGGTGCTCCTGGCGCCTGGATTTTCTTGCCATACCGTTGACATTCTTCACAAGCTTTCACCATCTCCTTGGAA
The DNA here is from genome assembly GCA_023529315.1 of Papaver bracteatum. Lineage (NCBI taxonomy): Eukaryota > Viridiplantae > Streptophyta > Magnoliopsida > Ranunculales > Papaveraceae > Papaver > Papaver bracteatum. The sequence goes on from JAJJWX010000892.1 coordinate 831,176, forward strand.
TCTTCGTTCATGTACATCTAAAAGTAGCCCATTGTTTTTACCTTGGACGATAAGCTTCTCCCCAAGATGTGATTGCCGGCGACTCCGTAGTGTAATTCATGCAAGATTATGTGGACTTCTTCTCTACTCAAGCACCGCAAAAGTGGCCATAGGTAAGATTTTCTATATAAGATTCCTTTCCTTAACTCGTAGGCGCCAGCTTTACTTTTGATTTTGTTTATCTCGGTCCGACCCCTGGGTAGCTCGCCCGTCTCCAAATATTGATGTATTGGCTTTCTCCAATCGCCTTCTTTGTATCGCTCAGCTGTGTTGACAGCAACATTGATTCGTTCTTCAGGTGTTTCTGGGATAGAAGGGGTAAGAAACCTCATAACACGGATACCTTCGATGTCGGGGTCTACTAGCTGGGAAGCGATGTAGGATAGAGAGTCCGAATATCTGTTATCTTTCCGACAAATATGGCGAAATTTAATGTCCGGTATTTGATTGATGTAAAATTGGGCGAGCTCCCAATAATTCTGTAGAACAGGGTCGTGCGTGGCATCTCGGCCTGTAATTTCCCGGATCACCAATTGTGAGTCACTAGTCAAGCTAACCTCTTGTAGTTCCATCTCCACGACTATTCATAAAGCATGGATCACCGCCTCATACTCGGTGACATTGTTTGTTGCCTTAAATTCTAGTCTGAAAAAATGTACCATCTTCTTCCCCCTTTGGCGTGGCGAACACTAGCCCGAGGCCCGATCCCTCTTTATTTGATGCACCATCTACGAAAACTTCCCATCGCGTTGGACTGCTGGCTTCTAATAGGTCGGTAGGTTCCTCCCGCTCCTCCATCATCCCTGGTATATCTTCCACCTCGTCTTCGTCGCTAAGTGGGAAATCCTCTAAGAAGTCAGCCACTACCTGTCCTTTTATCGCCGTCCTTGTCTCATATGCAACATCATACTGTTTGATCAAGGCCCCCCATTTTGAGATTCTCCCTGATCGTCCTACACTATCCAAGACTGCCTCGATGGGTGACTTGGTGAGCACCCATATACGATGAGTCTGAAAATAAGTTCGGATCTTAGAAGCGGAAAAATCTAGGGCCAACACCATTTGTTCCATTCTGGTATAGTTTTTCTCGGCCGGGCTTAACGTTATGCTGATGAAGTATACCGGTTTCTCGGTATTTCCCTCCGTCTTAACCAATACTGCACTAATGGCATATGGCGTTGCCCCTAGATATAGGGTGAGGATTTTCTTCGGCTCGGGCCTCTGCAATACCGGGAGGTTGGCTAAATGTAACTTGATGTTTTGAAAAGCCTCCTCACTTGTGTCTGTCCATTGAAGATGTCGTAAAAGGCTTTACACTTGTCCAAGATGTCGTAAAAGGCTTTCCATTCTTCAAGATGTCGTAAAAGGTTTTACACTTGTCCGACGATCGTGACACGAATCGCCCCAACGCTCCTATGCAGCCATTTAGCTTTTGCACATATTTTACAGGCGCGGGAGAAGACATTTCTAAGACCACCCTAACCTTTTCAGGATCGGCCTCAATTCCTTTGTCTGTGATGATATATTCCAGGAACTTTCCCGATGTGACCCAGAAGTGGTACTTGGTGGGATTGATTTTAATCTTGTGTTTTCTCATTTTCTGAAAAATCTCCCGAAGGTCTCGCGCATGATTCTTAGATCGGCGAATCTTAACTAGCATATCGTCCACGTAAACTTATATAGTGTCGTGGATCTTGTTTTCGAACATGTCTCCCACTAATCTCTGGTAAGTGGCACCTGCGTTCTTAAGTCCGATCTTCCAATGAACCAGCCCAATCAGAATCAATATAGGCAGAAAAAGACAATTGTAGAGCAGGTGATGGTTTGAGATGAATTCCAAAAGTGGAAGTTTGCTTAAGATACCGAAGTATACGTTTAACCAATGTCCAATGAAATTCAGTTGGAGCATGCATAAATTGACAAACTTTATTCACAGCGTACGCTAAATCGGGACGAGTAAAAGTCAAGTATTGTAAGGCACCCACAATGCTACGATATTCAGTAGCATCTTTTAATAAGGAACTTCGATCATACGACATGTCACCTGTAGTACTCAAAGGAGTTTGGATTGGTTTAACACCATCCATTTTAGCTCGAATAAGAAGATCATGAGCATATCTTTTTTGTGTAAGAAACATACCATAAGAATTGCGAGTAGCTTCAATGCCCAAGAAATAAGATAATGAGCCAAGATCCTTGATAGAAAATTCTTTCTGTAGAGAGGTTCGAATGAACTCCAAGCTTATAGGATTAGAACCAGTCAAAATGATGTCGTCCACATAAACGAGTAAGAACACAATTCCTTCTGCATTACGCCGAATAAACAAAGAAGAATCACATTTTGAAGTGATGAAGCCCAACTGTAGTAGAAATGTGCTAAGCCTATGATACCATGCCCGTGGCGCTTGTTTAAGACCATAAAGAGACTTTTGAATTTTACAAACATGATTGGGAAAGTCAGGATCAACGTATCCTGGTGGTTGTTTCATATAGACTTCTTCCTCAAATTTTCCATTCAAAAATGCATTTTGAACATCTAATTGATTAATTTCCCAGTTATACGATAGAGCTATGGTAAGAATGATGCGAATTGTGCACGGCTTGACAAATGGACTATATGTTTCGCCATAATCAACACCTTCTTGTTGATTGTACCCCTTAGAAACAAGACGAGCTTTGTAACGAATAATTTTACCATTTGCATCATGTTTTAGGCGATAAACCCATTTGCAACCAACCAAGTTCATAGAAGGATCGTAAGGTACATAAATCCACGCACCATTTTTAAGCAATGCATTGTACTCATCATCAGAAGCTTGGCGCCAGTTAGGATTTTCCTGAGCTTGAGAGAAGCATGTTGGTTCATGGAGAGAATCACAAATAAGGGAGTATTTTGAAGTATTTGGCTTAAAAATCCCATCCTTAGCACGTGTAATAATTGGGTGAGTTGGAAGATAAGAATTAACCAAGGGAGGATCATCAGAGATAACGAGATATGCATGTGGTATGTCAGCGTGCTGATCATTAGCGGGCAATTCAGTGTGTGTAGGATTCACCGGAACGTGCTGAGCAGTCAAAGGAAGTGATGCTGGAGGCGACGGTGCATCAGACAGCTGCACAATTTGCTGTGGAGGAGAATTTAGGTGTTGGTCCAAACTGACCTCTGCTGTGGACAAACGAACATCTTCTGTGTACAAAGGTGAGTGACTAGATGATGGCTGTGGAGGACCAACATTAACTGGAATACTGGAGATGATATTCATTGGAGGAGATGTTACCTTATCATAGGAAGGAGATGTTGGAGAAGATTCTTGTGCCGCAAAGGGAAAAGTGGTCTCATCAAAAATGACGTGCCGAATGACATATATGCGACCAGTTGGAACATGTAAGCATTTGTACCCTTTATGCTGGGGACTGTAACCAATAAAGACACAAGGGGAAGAAGAAGAATCCATCTTATGAGACCGATAAGGATGGAGATGAGGAAAACAAAGACATCCAAAGACTCGAAGAGAGGTATAATCAGGTATGGAGCCAAATAATGCCTCATACAGAGACGTTTTTGCAAGTGCAGATGACGGTACTCGGTTCATCAAAAAACATGCTGTAAAAAATGCATCATACCAATAGGAAGATGGTACGGAGGCCATAGACAATAAAGATTGGCTTGTTTCTCGTATGTGACGATGTCGTCGTTCAACTAAACCATTTTTCTCGGAGGTGTGTGGGCAAGAGAAACGATGAAATACTCCATGTTGTTGAAGATATGGAGTTAGTTTACGATATTCAAGTGCATTATCGGACTGAAAAATCTTAATTTTTCGATCAAAAAGGTTTTCAACATGTTTTTGGAAGACGAGAAAAGTAGAGTAGACATCTGACTTATGAGTCATTGGAAACATCCATGTAAAGCGAGAATATGCATCAATGAAGATTATATAATATCGATAACCATCATTAGATATGATATGAGACGGTCCCCAAACATCCGAAACAATCAAATCAAGAGGATTTAAATAAACTGTAGTACTAGAAGAAAAAGGAAGCTTATTACTTCGATGTTCATGACACGAAGAACAAAAATGTATTGTACGACTAGAAACAGGAAGGGAAAACTTAGAAATAACATGACGCACAGTTCGCATCATGGGATGACCTAATCTAGAGTGCCATGCTTGGAAACTAGCACGTTCACCAACAAGACCTTGTACAGAATCATCAAGAACATAGAGACCACCAACCCTATTGCCGCGCAGAAGTACCTTCCCCGTGCATCGATCATTCACAAGACAAAATTCAGGATGAAACTCAAATAATACATCATTATCAGTAGTAAGACGAGAAACTGATAAGAGGTTATGAGATATTTGAGGTGCAAATAAGGTATTTTTAAGATACAACTTATGTTCAGGAGTACCTAGGATGGAAGTACCAATATGAGAGATGGGAATAGAGGAGCCATTACCCATCTTGATTTCATTAGGACCGGTGTACTCCGAGTAAGGGTGTAGCCTAGCAAGATCGTGTGTAATATGATCAGTGGCTCCGCTTTCCGGTATCCAGGGTGACGAAGTCGTGCTCTGAGTGTCAGCAACATAAGCACGAAGAGCGTGTGGCTGTGTTGGCTGTGGTCGATGTGGAGGAGGAGGGCGCCAGTTTCGATCAAAACGCTTCCAGCACGAAGGAGCGAGATGGCCAGGCTTGTCACACATCTGACAAGGCATTGCATGTCGATCACCAGGATTAGGTTTCGGCAGAATTCCAGTAGTTGGTGAAGAACGTGAAGAAGCAGAAGCAACAGGTTGGGAATTGAGAATTTTAGTCTGTTGATCCAGACGCAATTCGAAGGTGAGCAAGTAGGTGATAAAGTCCTCAAGTTTCATAGTACCCATAGAGGTTGTAAGGGAGGTAACAATGGCATCATAAGAATGATCAAGACCAGCTAGAATACAATGTCTAAGTTCAGAGTTGGTGACAATGGTGTCAGCAGCAGCAAGACTATCGACGATATCCCTAGCACGATCAATATATTGTCTCATGGAGAGAGACCCTTTTCTCAGGGAACGAAGTTCTAATTAAAGGTGGTGGATGTGAGCATCAGACTTAGAGGCAAAGAGTGAGTCAAGAGATGACAAAACATCGTGAGAGGTTGTAGGACGGTGAACCTGTCGTAGAACAGCCGGAGTGACAGACGAGAAGATCCAACCGAGGAGAATTTTATCCTGTTTCACCCAGGCAGCATACTCGGGATTAGGAGTTGGAGGATTATCTGAAACTTCAGGTAAGGGGTTCGGTATAGTAGCATATGGACATGGGTTTGTGCCATCAACAAAACCATCAAGGTCATAGCCCTGAAGGTAGGGTAAAAACTGAGCTTTCCAAAGTGAGTAGTTTGTTTCATCAAGTTTAACGGTGATGATATGATGAGGTTGTGAAAAGTTAGAGGAGGCCATCATAGACTGAGCAGAAGAGATAACGGTTGAGACTGTTGAAACAGCGGAGGCAGCGGAAGACATTAGGATCGTAACAAGGATGATACCAAGTTAGAACTTGTGTTTTGGTTAGGTTCAGGTTTAGGTTTAGAAGAAGACAAAGTTTCAGAAGAGAATTCTTATTATCAGAAGAATAGGTTACATAACAACATGTGCGGATCATGTTTATATAAAATCGGTTGTAGCCTTCTACAAGTTACCAGGTTTCCTAAAATACAAGAGTTCTAAGAATAGTAAAACTAGGAAGTTACACGTAACAATTCCGTGGTTATTACGTTAACTCAATATATAACAACAAGCCTCCGGAAAAAATCGTAATATTAATACTCCAAAGTCTTGTAAATTGGCAATAATGTCCCTTATAAACCCAAAGTATTATTCGGTTACATTTTAACTTTTCCTGGTGCGCATCTCCCCTGAAAAAGAAACAATTTACAAATAAGTCGAAACTGAAATATAAACATCCAACTACGGAACCAAGGCAGGGAACAATAGGTTAAGAAATTGTAGTGATCCTAGTTTTCATAAATATGATTAGTCACATGTAAGCAAATTGGTATTTGGTATCTTTTGTTTTGTACATTCTTTGCCTTCATAAAAAGGATTATCACTTGTAATGTGCATGAGCCACCTCTAGAATGTTATCTATATGTATTAAATCGAACTTTAGTTAACGACAAATTTTATACTATCAAATTGATGAAAACCAACCATGAACCCACTACTGAGTCGTGGCATTCATATACATCACAGTTTTTGTGTAGTCATAACCGCATGCAAATCCTTAATTACTTCCATTGTCATATTCCATATCTATGGTTAACATAACCCCATACTGCCTTTCCTTAAAAATTTACATTCCTTTCTCTCTCCATTCTTTTACCGGAGTCCACAACTGCATGCCCAGCAAGTTTTCATATGGAAAATAATTGACCGAAGGAATAAGTGGTAGATATGATTGTTGGACCGAGACAAGAGAGAGAAGAGAACAATGCGGAAGCAATAATCGTCTATATTGATAATCAATAAGGTGTACAAATTCTCATGGCTCAATAGCCTATTTATATTGTTCACAAACTTGACGACCACTCAAAGCACTTTCCTAACAAAGATCAAACTCTAAACAAAGACACTTTCCTAACATAAACCAAACTCTAAAATAGAACTCCTCTAGAAAATTCTAGAACCAAAACACCTTGTTTCTCAATTAAACTCGACTTCCAAATATAGTCTTGGTTTATTATTCCCAACATCCTCCTTTAACTAAGACTTCTTCAAGAAAACCTTTTTCACGCTTCTGCCACAAGCTCTTGTTATATTGTTGTTTGCACGAAACCAGATTTTCCACTTCTGAATTCGTATCATATTTTCCACGCTGTGCATAATTCGAATTTACAACCAATACTCTTTTAAACAGTCTTGTTATAACTCCGAATCACCACAACCATATTTATCACCATGTTAGAACGAACAAGACAAGAATTCATACTGATGCTTCTCTTTCTTCACAAGAGGAACACACTCTCCTTAGGAGAAACACACACTCCTACTTCTTCTCTTCTTACCTACTTTACTCGCAAGATTTCTTCTCCACTTACCTACTTTACTCGCAGGATTTCTTCTCTTCACATGTTACTTAAACAAGAGTCACAACCTAACTATTGTGATGTTTGCTACTACTGATATTTTTCAGTTCACAAAACTTTTTTTTCTCTTGATGTGTGAGCATTTAGTTTATGCATCTGACACTTCGAGCATCTGGTTGAATATGCTTGACCGTTACCGCTGGCTTCACCCTGAGTTTTAAGCTCTATTGATAGACAAACATGCCTACTCAACACAGAAACCAAACGATTCTGAACAACCACCCTAGGCATATTCAACACCTCGAATGATGACGAGCATCTGGTTGAACTTGCTTCACTGTTACTCCTGTCTGCAACCTGGGCTTTTAACTCTCTACCCGAGATACATAATGATACTACTGATCAAACTGCATGCGCCACGCAAACCGAACCTATTCCATAGATTCCAAACAGTTTCCTGAACAAGCTTCAACACCCCGTCTTGATTGAGACTATCACACGCTTTAGGTGTTCCAATCCTGTCACAATCCTTCCGTCAAACTTCTGTCCCCAACTGATTTTGCTCATCAGTACACTTCTGTCACGAACTGGGACTGTTTTTTTTTGTTTAATTATGAATTTAAAACAAACACCTTGTCTGTGTTTTTATGTTTACTAAGGTACGATTTTGCTGTGGATTTTTAAAACCTTTAGCTGAACTTCGAAAACAGTTATTCGAACTTCAACAGTCACGACCAATCAATGGAAGCAACATATGTTCTTCTCACCAACTTTGTAGTAACCACGGCAAGAAGAAGAAAAACACCAATCACATCAGCAAACCAGCTTAGTTTCTTCACAGATTTGCTTGATCAAATCTCACCTAAAATTCCAACTAAGTCGCACAAAAACTTCATTTCCTGCTCATGCGATCTTCTTTCTTGACCTCATCCTTATGTTTTTTTAAACAAATCACCGACCTTTCCCGTCTTCTCTCGAGTACTGAGTACTAAACTCACCAGCAAATACTTCACGAAACCAGAATATCCACGTCAACAAGATCGTGCATCTGTCTCGGCCTTGACTTGAGATTTGTACCATCTTTATCATCACTGCCAACATCTTCACAGAAACAACATCCCTATTCTGATCTTCACGAAACAGCACCATGAGTCATTATCTTCAGCTTCTAATTCTTTGGACGTGACTCCTTAGATCTTTGTTAGTCACCTAGCCACCTTCCAGACATTTTTTTTTTTTTTTTTTTTTTACGATCACACATCAACACAGGTCTCCACCTAGTACATGGCAGACTATCACCACCAAGATATTTCTTTTTTTGCTCCATGGTTTGACTGACTTCCTCTTTTCCTTGTTTGTATAAACTCTCGATCTGCTTAGGTCCCACACAAACAAACCAAGATGATCACCGCTTTGCATCCAGCAAGTCACGGAGCAGCAACAAACTTTACGTCTTCTTCCCAACTCACAAATACTTTCAGAAATTCACACAACTTTTTTAAGCCTCCTCTCAAGATTAAGCCTACACAGCCTCACACTCTCTCTTAGTTACATATGTTTCTCTCTTAGTTACCTCCTAATACCTTCTCTTGCACAAAAGGTATGCCTTCTCTTGACCAAAAGGTATGGCTTCCCTTGTACAAAAGATATGTCTTCCCTTGCAAAAAAGAAGACTTGTCTCCTGATGCCTTCTCTTGCACAAAAGGTAAACGGGCAAACGGGTCAGGAAAATGGATTGACCCAACTGAATACTAAACCGTATTCAAGACACATACACTACAAATCTCCACCTTGACTTGAATACCATCACCACTCATCATCATCGTCTTCGCTCAGCCCCTCAAGGGGTCTCAACACCTGTTGACACCAACCAAGTCCAAGCAGTGCTTGAACTTGATACTTGGAACCGGCTTCGTCAACATGTCCGCAGGGTATCCGCTGTAGGGACCTTTAGCATCGCTATCCTAGCTTCCTCAACTGCATCCTTGATAAAATGATACCTGACATCGATGTGCTTCGTTCTCTCATGATACATCTGGTTCTTGGTCAAGTGAATGGCACTTTGACTGTCACAGAACAAAGTTGCACTCTCTTGCTTGAAACCCAAATAACCAACCAAACCAATCAACCATATACCTTCCTTCATTGCTTCCGTGGCTGCCATGTACTCTGCCTCAATTGTAGATAATGCAATTGTGCTTTGCAAAACCGACCTCCAACTGATAGTACTACCACATAATGTAAAAGTATAACCTGTCAATGACCTTCTTCTATCAAGATCACCTGCATAATCAGAATCAACATAACCCACAACATTCGTTGAATCACTATAGTGTTTATCAAACACTAAACCAATATCTGTACTTCCCCTTATATACTTCAAAATCCTCTTTACATCTTGCCAATGAGCTTTACCGGGACTTCCCATATATCTACTTACCACACTCACATCTTATGCGATATCCGGCCTTGTACAAACCATAGAATACATGATGCTACCAACTGCGCTTGCATATGGAACTCGAACATATACTCTGCCTCATCTGAAGTTTGAGGTGATTGCCTTATAGAAAGTTTAAAATAAGGTGCCAAAGGTGTAATTAATGATTTTGCATCTTTCATACAAAACCGCTCCAACACCTTCTCGATGTAAGACTTATGGGACAAATGCAACTTGCCTTCAATTCGGTTTCTATGAATATACATGCCCAATATCTTCTTTGATGCACCCAAGTATTTCATCTCAAACTCACTACTCAACTGCACCTTCAACTTATGTATCTCTAACATGTATGTGCAAGCGATCAACATATTATCAACATACAAGAGTAAATACACAAATGAACCATCTTGGAGTTTCCTATGATATACACAACTGTCATACTTACTCCTACTATATCCATTTGCCAACATAAACGTATCAAAACGTATACCACTGCCTTGGAGATTGCTTCAAACCATTCAAATATTTATTCAACAAACATACATGGTCTTCTTTGCCAGGAACTTCAAACCCTTTTGGTTGTTGCATATAAATACGCTCTTACCATGAAGGAAAGCTGTCTTAACATCTATTTGTTCAAATTCTAGATCTTTCAAGGCAACTATAGCAAGCAATTTTTTAATAGAACTATGTTTAACAACATGAGAAAATACCTCATTGTAGTCAATGCCTTCTCTTTGTGTAAACCCCTTTGCCACAAGCCTTGCCTTGTACCTTGTTCCTTCACCATCTGAAGTACCTTGTTTCTTCTTGAAAACCCATTTGCTTCCAACAATGTTCTTCCCTTTTGGTCTTGCAACTATCTCCCAAGTGTCATTCTTGTCAAGAGACTCAATTTCTTAAATTGGAGATGCTCCCCATTCTGCTGATTCTTCACCATCGATTGCTTCTTGGATCATCCCTATCTATGCTCTCACCCACTGCAATTGCATACCCAACCAAGTCATCATGGCCATATCTCTAAGGTGGTCTAACTTCCCTCCTCTCTCTATCTCTTACAAGATTGTACTGATGACCTTGTGATTTTTCTTCCTGGGCAGGTTCTTACACAATATCTCGATCATCATCAGAAACAACAGTCTCATTGTTTCCTTGAACTTCCATCTCAAGTTCCACCTGGTCACCAAGCTCCACCTTATCACTAACACCTTGTTCAGCTCTTCCATCTAGTTCTTCATTCTTTGGCTTCAACATCGATTGCTCAACAAATTTCACATCTATGCTGATAAGAAACTTGTTTGATATTTCTACTGGACACCATAACTTGTAGCCTTTCACACCTTTTGCATACCCAAGAAATATACACTTCTTTGCTCTAGGTTCTAGCTTCCCCTCATTCACATGAGCATAGGCTAGACATCCGAATATCTTCAAGTCTTCATAGTTAGCATGTGAACCTGTCCAAACTTCATTTGGAGTCTTACACTCAATAGCAGTTGATGGAGATCTTTTCACTAAATAAGATGATGTGTTTGCTGCTTCTGCCCAAAACTGCTTTGGTAACCCGGCATTGGAAAGCATACACCGTGCCTTCTCCTTTATGGTTCTGTTCATCCTTTCTGCAACACCATTTTGATGTGGTGTTTTTCTGACTGTGCGGTGTCTCACAATCTTTGCTCCTTACAGAACTCACTGATCTCACTCCCACAAAATTCCAAACCATTGTCTGTCGTCAAGCACTTGATTTGTCTTCCTGTTTGCTTCTCAACCATAGTATTTCATTGCTTGAACTTAAGAAAAGTTTCATCTTTGTTTTTAAGTATGAATACCCATACTTTCCTTGAGAAATCATCAATAAATGTCAACATATATCTACCACCACCATGCGAATCAACCCGAGAAGGACCCCAAAGATCAGAATGAATATAATCCAAAATATCCATGGTGTTATGAATAGATGTACTAAACTTGACTCTACACTGCTTTCCAAAGGCAAAATGTTCATACAAATCAAGCTTACTTGTTTTGTGACTATAAAGAAATCCATGCTTGGTCAAAACATCCAATCCCCTCTCGCTCATATGCCCTAGCCGCATATGCCACAACTTGGTAGTATCATCTTCAGAACTTGAATAACATACAACTGCATCACCCGTCCAGTAGTATCTTGCAGCGTATAAAGACCATTAATTCTCTCGCCCTTCATATTTGTAAGACTTCCTATTTAGACACGAATAACTCCACCTTCACCTCGATACTTGCAGCCATTTGAATCAAGCATAGATTTCTTCTCAAGTCCAGAACATGCCTAACCTTAGTTAAAGTCCTCACCATACCGTCATTCATCTTAATTTGAATTGTACCTACACCCACCACTTTACAAGTGAGATTGTTTCCCATAAGAACTTTACCACCTTCTCTAGCTTGATAAGTAGTAAACCACTCTCTATGAGGACACATGTGAAAAGTACACCCCGAATCAAGAATCCACCCATTTTTCGAGCTTTCGGTATGAACCATGAGAACCGTTCCATCATCACTTTCTACTTCAACATTTTCTGCGGTGCCTTGGTTAGAATTCTTCTCAACATTCTTCAATTTGGGATAATCCTTCTTGAAATGCCCCTTTTCCTTACAATGAAAGCAATAGAATTTACCGTATTTGGATTTAGACCTTGACTTTGATCTACTCCTATCAAATCCTCCCTTTTGGTTTCCTCTTCCTCTAACAAACAACCCCTTTGGTTTCCTTTACCATCAATACCCTTCTTCTTTAACTCCTTAGAATTCAAAGCCGCTTTAACGTCTTCCATGCAAATTGTGGTTTTTCCATACATCATGGTATCAACAAAATTATCATAAGATGGTGGTAAGGAACAAAGCAAACCCAATGCTTGGTCTTCATCTTCAATTTTAACATCAATATTTGCCAAATCCAAGAGAATTTTATTATAATCATCAATATGATCTATAATAGACATTCCTTCATGCATTCTAAGAGTATGTAATTTCTTCTTAAGATATAAACGATTAGTTACAGATTTAGTCATATACCTCTTCTCCATACATCATGCTGCGACTTATTTTCTTTTCTTTTGAATTACAAGAATCAAAAGATATTATGGACTAATACAGTAGGAGGGAGTAGGGGGTGGAGCAATTGATCCGCCAGTTGGTAGTCTGGTTTGCTAGCAGAAAATTGGTGAGATTACGAGCATCTTAATTAGCTCCTTGCCAAAATATAATTGAATCTAACATCTTCTAAAGAGAGAGGGTCAGATCCTTCATCTCCAGGATTGTGTTGCGGATTCTCCATCATATAGTCGGAAAGCCTGTGTGATGAAGCAGTCGACCACTGAGTGGGCCCCCATTTTCCACTACAGTTCACTTCACGTCTAATTGCGGGGACATTTGAACAACAAGAAGAATTGCATTTGCTTTCCATATTAGCAGTAGTAGCGGCAGAGGCTTGACTGTTCTTGCAAGACCCATCGGTGTTGATCTTGTGGTTGCCTTCAGGAAGAAACCTTGTTTGAAACTATATATATGGTTGCATGTACAGATTGTTGAGGACAAAGGTCTTCTGTTTCATCAGCTACTGAGAAGAATTCAATGCAGTTATAGGCTTCTTTACAACAATACTGTCAAACATAATCAAGTTTCTACATTCTAGTCTCCTGGATGCTCAATAATAGACTAGATCTCAGCCTAACAGTCTGACCTCCACCCTTCATGATTAACAATCAAGTAAGTGATAGTGCGCTGAAGTTCATTTCCATTTCCAAAAGACAGATTGGAGACGGACATCACAGCTTGACTAACTTTGCAATGTATGAATAAATGGTTGATTGATGGTCTCAAGCTCTTCATGACGACACGTGTGGCAGAACCATCGGGAAAAGACTACTTATTGTTTTATGCTTGAAGATATGCTTCACCGAGGAATCTAAACGCATTTCACCTCCTTATGCATAGTGTTTTTCGTTTTCATGAGCAATGACACGTACTTTGATACGCAAGGGAAACTTTGAAATCAAAACCAAAGATTCCAAGAAATTGAAGCTGTTAAAACAAACTGTGAGGAAGCTTACTGAGAAATAAAGTAGTGGAAATTGAATAAATGGATTCCGGAGTCTCCGGACTTAAGTTCTAGTCTGCTTAGAACTCAATGGTATAGACTAAAGTCCATGTTGGTTGGTTAATAGTGCTTATTAATTTTTTTGACTGACCAGTGGTGTAATGGTCTCGACAGTTTGCTGTATGATCATCCTAATTTCACTCCAGATGTTGTTAATACTCATACTAAACTAAAGTGTCGGACTTTATATTGGGATAGACAATGGGTTTTACCGGATTCATTGTCGTTCCCCATAGGGATGGAATATATGGCTGCTATAGCGCTATTCTAGCAATAGGGACTACGCAGCGAAAAGGTTATAGAAGAGCTTGGTTAGAATGTGATTCACCGATGATTGTGAACCCGATCAAAGGCGAAGGAACTTCCCCTTGGCTCCTTCGCGATCAATGGAACAATTGCATGCATTTTTAAAAGAGTATTCAATGGTTGTGCAGACCTCTTAGCTTAAAAATGGATCTACTTCGAATGAAACCGTTTGGTGGTCCTTCCAACCAGTTTTCTTGGCCTATGGTATATGGTCAGATCGCTTTGGTTTGCCTTGTTACCGTTTAAAGGTTATTGCCCCACTCCATTTTCTGTTTTCCATTTTCTTTTTCTTCTCAATAAATTTCTCCCTTTGGGGAGTTTCGCAAAAAACAAAAAGGGCATGCTCTAAGAGGGACCTTACTCTCATGGGCGTCACTTTTAAAACCCAGTCTAAGAGGGAATTCAACTGGAATGTAATTTTTCTCTAGTTTGTAAGCAGCTATTATGTACATTCCTCCCTCTTCTAATAAAATCTTCTTCTTCATCCAAAAAACTAAAAATATAAGCCATCCAACATCTGCCTATTTAGCTGATTATAACATAGATACTGCGAAGGTCTTTCCTAGAAAGAAAATTTTGTCTAGATGTTGGCCTCACAAGGCAGGTTTCTTTTTGTGGAAACTGGTGCAATGCAAGCTCCCAACTGTTGAAAATTTGCTCATGAGAGGAAATTGCGATCTAACTTTGTTGGCAGGAAAAACTTTTCTTCCTTGTGCTCTTTATGTTTTGGGATTGTCTTTACAACAGCCAAATTTGGGTGCATTTCTCGACTCATGTAAATAGGATCCTAAATCAAGATTGAAGTCGGTAAATAAAAAAGACTAGAAACCACCACAGTTTCTCAAGAAAACTTTGTTTTAGAATACCAGTAGTAGTGAAAAGAAGTTCTGATCGACATGCATGGGTAACCGGTTTCCTGTATATATAACAACAAGCCTCCGAAAAAAATCGTAATATTAATACTCCAAAGTCTTGTAAATTGACAATAATGTCCCGTATAAACCCAAAGTATTATTGGGTTACATTTTAACTTTTCCTGGTGCGCATCTCCCCTGAAAAAGAAACAATTTACAAATAAGTCGAAACTGAAATATAAACATCCAACTACAGAACCAAGGCAGGGAACAGTAGGTTAAGAAATTGTAGTGATCCTAGTTTGCATAAATATGATTAGTCACATTGTCAAGATCGTGGCCTCACAAAATAGGATTCTTTTTATGGCAAGTCTTTCACAAGAAAATGGCAACGATGGACACCCTTCACAAAAAAGGAACTTTGGTGGTAAATGGATGTTTGCTGTGTTGCAAAACTGGGGAATCTGCCACACATTTATTATTTCGCTGTCCAACAGTTACAAAAATATGGAATTACTTTAGAGCTTTCTCAGGTTTATTGGATTGGGTAATGCCAAATTGCATAGACTTGATTATCAAAGGTTGGAGAGCCAAAGGGTTATCTTCTACAGGTCAAGCTTTGTGGAAAGTTCTGCCCGCGGCCATCACCTGGACAATATGGAATTGCAGAAACGATTTAGTTTTCAACAATGTTAACTTTGAAGTTCCTCAAGTCATCGAGAAAGTGAAGGTGCAGGCGTATTACTGGTGCAAGAACTCTGAACCTCTTAGAGGCATTTCTTTGGAGTATGTAAAACCAAATTGGGCACATTTCTTTGTTTCTTAAGCTCTTTGGGTTGGGATTTTTTTTGGGTGGCTCTTTGCCGGCAGTTTTCTTTTGCTTTGCCTTTGGTAGAATAGTCTGTTTTGTTGTCAGTCTGTTTTTTTTGGAGGTTTTCTTTGCTTACTTCTTGTAACTCAGTGAACCGATTTTAATAAAATTTATCTTTGCCGAGGGAAAAAAAATGATTAGTCACATGTAAGCAAATTGGTATTTGGTATCTCTTGTTTTGTACATTCCTTGCCTTCATAAAAAGCATTAGCACTTGTAATGTGCATGAGCCACCTCTAGAATGTTATCTATATGTATTAAATCGAACTTTAGTTAACGACAAATTGTATACTATAAAATTGATGAAAACCAACCATGAACCCACTACTGAGTCGTGGCATTCATATACATCACAGTTTTTGTGTAGTCATGACCGCATGCAAATCCTTAATTACTTCCATTGTCATATTCCATATCTATGGTTAACATAATCCCATACTGCCTTTCCTTAAAAGGTTACATTCCTTGCTCTCTCCATTCTTTTACCGGAGTCCACAACTGCATGCCCAGCAAGTTTTCAGATGGAAAATAATTGACCGAAGGAATTAGTGGTAGATATGATTGTTGGACCGAGACAAGAGAGAGGAGAGCACAATGCGGAAGCAATAATCGTCTACATTGATAATCAATATGGTGTACAAATTCTCATGGCTCAACAGCCTATTTATATTGTTCACAAACTTGACGACCACTCAAAGCACTTTCCTAACAAAAATCAAACTCTAAACAAAGACACTTTCCTAACATAAACCAAACTCTAAAATAGAACTCCTCTAGAACATTCTAGAACCAAAACACCTTGTTTCTCAATTAAACTCGACTTCCAAATATAGTCTTGGTTTATTATTTCCACCAATGATTCGCAAGGGCTAACTATATTTTCGATCTACGAATGTATTTACCTTTTGCATCCCACCATCTAGAAATAATAGAACGGTCTATCAAAACCATATCTTGTCTTCCGTCTTTGTAATGGTAATCATGTAACCTTTTCATTGTCTTCTCCAATTACCCATAAAATAATATTGTCTTCCCCTTTCCAATTTCGAATTTCCACAGAAAATCACATAACCATATAGGGAATTTAAACACAATAATCTCACCCTTATAAAAATAAAAATCCATCCAATAGTAGGATCCTCATGCATACACGACCCATCCAGATCATAGGAAAGGATACGATATTGCTTTCCTTGTATAGTTTCACCAAACATCCAAAGCGTTCCTTTCATTCCAAATTACACAACTCACAAAGAAATTAAGTATAGTCCAGAGAAATTACCTTTCAAGAAAGAAGATGACTGCATATGCGACTCGTTGAAGATGGTTGTAATGTCTCCTCTTTCCACCCAAGTCACAAAAGAATTAAAATTTGTAGTATGGTTAATTCCTTATTCCTATACGCTGGATGGTTGAGTAATTCCACAGACGTAAACCAAACTTTTCAAAATGACTTTCATTGAACTACTCTTTCTTATCTTCGAAATTTCTGAAACGGTTTCCTGAAAGCAATTACTTTGTTGGCGTTGTATCGTCCTACTGCAATAGGTGGACTCTTTTAGTATTATTTGTTTTCCGTCATTTTGTTTTGCATGTAGCGTAACCTTCTTATCCAAGATCCAGAGGGGTGTTCTACAACCGCTTTTGTATTTAATTATGAAATTCCATGTAGCACATGTGCCTTGAATACTAGTTTAGTAGTCAGAAAGAGTTTGCTAGTTTAGTAGTCCAAAAGGGTTTGCTAAGAAGAAATACTAATTCTTTTTTGTAGTCAAAAAGGGTTTGCCCATTTGTCTTTTGTGCAAGGGAAGGTGCGCATCATCAACAACTTGAGATGCGCACCTTCCCAAGTTGAGATATAAAGAACTTTAGATATAAAGATAAAAGAGAATTTTATTATTGAATGGTATAATTTACATTGAGAACTCATAGGGTATATATAGCGATACCATAACTTGGTATGCAATAATAATGCTTGTAAATCAATTCATACTAAATATATCAAATACTAAATATTACCCTAAATACTAAAACTTTCCATATAATTTATTATGGGGATTTTAACAAAGTGCCACACTTCGAATTACCGATTCAAGAAACTGCCACTGTTTTTTTCAAAATTAATTAAGTGCCACTACCGTTAGCTTTTCCTTCCGGATCCAAATATTTGGTCATTTTCCGTTGACTTGGTCAATGAAATCTGTCCACTTTACATACTTACCCTCGCAAACCTTATCAAAATCATAATCACTCGCACCAGTGAACAAAAACAACACGCCTTCATCTTCCTCTCCCTCTCTTCTACTGCTGCTGCTCAAATGATTTTCAAAGGTCTTCATCAACTCTAGTACTCATCATAAAATTGTTAAAGTTTATGTTCTTCCGAATTTCATGAGCCTATATTTGTTTTCAGTAGAACATCGTTCCAATATATCATGAGAAGAAAAAACACGGAAGAAACTCGATCGGTTGATGTATGATTCATCAAATTCGTAGTTGTTTATTTAAAATTCCCCCAATTTGAGATAATGAGTTTGTATTAGTTTAATTTATGATGATTCTGAATTGATAAATTAAGTTTTTGAATTTTAATTTGGGTATTTTTCTTAATTAGGGTTCTTAAGGAATTTTGTTTTTCTTACATTCAGTATCTTAAAGAAGAACAATATCGATTGTGTTTTGTATATTTTCTTTGGATTTGAATTTGCAAGTAGGATTGAAGCATGGAAGCTGCTAAAAACATCACAGCATACTCATCACCACTAGGTAATGGCACATACACTGTTCGAGAAATGGTCTGAACTTGGTTAAGTCTGGGACCAATTTTGGTTGAATTTTGAGCTAGAATTCAGTCCACAGAAGTGTAATGTTGTTAAGGTTCTTGTGGCTAGTTTCCATGGTGCTGGTGGATTGTTTTACAAGGTTATGAACTTGATTTGTATGGATATTGTAATGGATTGAACTGGTGATGTTTTGTGTCATTTATATGATGTTAATGGAAGAGATTATGATAGGGATTGAGCTAGAGTCGGTGATGGCATTGGCAGAATTGGTGGAGTTTGAAGACGCAAACCAGTTGAATGAAAGAAGGTTTGTGCTGCTGGAATAATGGTTTCTGGTGGTTGTTTGTGATAAGATTAAGATGAATTTAAGAGTTAACAGTAGCACAAAACTTCAATATGAATTTGTTGTTGATTTGGGTAATGTTCTGGTCCGACAATTTAGCCAGAAATGTGTCCGGGAAAATGATAATACTTGGTGATTGTAGAGAGATATGGTAGGAGGCCGTGAGCATGGTTGGAGTTGTGTTTTGTTGCTGATGAGCTTGCAGTTCTGTTGGAGATTTTGGTTTGTTGGTGATGCTATTATGCTGTTGCAGGTGGAGTCCTGGCTTATGTTACTGCCAGAGGTTGTACTGCAGAGTATGAATGAGTGTTGATGCTCTGACTCATAACTTAACTCGGTAATGACTCGCTATGATTAGTTGATTTAACTCGGCTATAGTGAGACAATTCGAGGGTATATATGTCTTTTACTAAGGTGGATAACTGCCACCTATGCACTAACTGATGTCAACAGTTTTTTGGATGGAAAAAGTCAAGAGTGTGGCATTTAATAAACTCTGAAAAAAACGGTGGCATTTTCTTGAACACCTAATTGGAAGTGTGGCACTTTATTAAAATCCCCATTTATTATTACCAATTCTATACTCAAACACCCTCGCTCAATCTCATGGGGATTGCAAATCACATGAGATTGGTCTTGAAAGTTGTTGATGAAGTGCATTGCCAATTTATTATTCACCACCGTCAACAAACTCAACAGCACCACCGCCAACTGCAACCCCAGTGGTTCCTCTACCTACGACACTAGTGGTTCCACCTCCAACGACAACACCGGTAGTTCCTCCACCAACAACACCGGTTGCACCACCACCAACGACGACTCCTAGTGTACCACCACCAACGTCAACTCCGACCACTCCATCTACGCCATCTGAATCGCCACCAGCACCTAGCTCTTCCCCTTCCCCGCCGTCTGAATCGCCACCAGCACCTAACTCCATATGGAACGCCGCCTAGCTCTTCCCCTTCCCCGTCGTCTCCACCATCACCGCCGTCACCGTCTGGTACAACTCCGACTCCTAAAACTTCGGGGACAAGAGCTTCTCCTCCACCTCCGGCAGTTGGTAGATCTCCACCACGAACGCCGTCAAACACACCAAACACACCGCCTTCGCTAGATTCTGGAGGAGGAATATCGACTAGTCTTGTTTTTGGGGTTGCGATTGGTGGTGTAGCTGTTCTGGTTGTTTTGACGTTGTTGTTTATATGTTGTAAGAAAAAGAATAAAAGAGATCAATATCCTGTTGATTACTATGGAGGACCCCCTCCACCTAAAGAAGGTTATGGTGGACAACCACAACAGTGGTCATACAATGTTCCTCCTCCGCCACCAGGTGATCATATTGTTAATATGCCACCAAAGATCAATCCTCCACCAGGACGACAGCAGTCACTAAGCAGTATGGGTTCAGTACGTCCGCCACCACCACCAGCATTTATAAGCAATGGAGATTCTGGTTCTAATTACTCGGAGTATGAAAGTCCACATCTACCACCACCGCCGCCAATGTCTTTGGGTTTTTCAAAGAGTACATTCACATATGAAGAGTTAGTTAGGGCCACAGATGGTTTCTCTGATTATAATCTTTTGGGTCAAGGGGGTTTTGGGTATGTACATAAAGGAATATTACCTAATGAGAAAGAGGTAGCAGTTAAGCATCTTAAACTTGGAAGTGGGCAAGGAGAGCGTGAGTTTCAAGCTGAAGTTGAAATTATTAGCCGTGTACATCATAAGCACCTTGTTTCATTGGTTGGTTACAGCAGCACCGGGTCTCAAAGAATGCTTGTTTATGAGTTTGTTCCAAACAGCACCATGGAGTTCCATTTACATGGAAAGGGACGACCGACAATGGACTGGGCCACCAGACTTAGAATTGCTCTTGGCTCTACAAAAGGACTTGCATATCTACATGAAGATTGTCATCCTAAAATCATTCATCGTGACATTAAAGCAGCTAACATTCTTCTTGATGCCAAATTTAAAGCCAAGGTTGCAGATTTTGGGCTTGCAAAGTTCTTCTCTGATACCAATACCCACGTTTCAACCAGGGTAATGGGAACATTCGGGTATCTAGCTCCAGAATATGCAGCAAGTGGTAAACTCTCAGAAAAGTCAGCACTTTGAGATATAAAGATAAAAGAGAAAATTTTATTATTGAATGGTATAATTTACATTGAGAACTCATAGGGTATATATAGCGATACCATAACCTGGTATGCAAGAATAATGCTTGTAAGTCAATTCATATTAAATATATCAAATACTAAATATTACCCTAAATACTAAAACTTTCCATATAATTTATTATTACCAATCCTATACTCTAACAATAGTCAAAAAAAGTTTGCTAGTTTAGTAGTCCAAAAGGGTTTGCTAAGAAGAAAGACTAATTCTTTTTTGTAGTCAAAAAGGGTTTGCCCATTTGTATTTTGTGCAAGGGAAGGTGCGCATCAGGAGATATAAGACTTGTTCTCCTCCTCTTGTTTTGATAAGAGAAAAACTAATGTAACTAAAAGAGAGTAGGAGGCAGTAGAAGCTAGTTCTTGAGAGAGGGTTTTGAATCATACTCTTGTAATCTTGTTTGAATCATAGGACATTAACCAGATCTGCCTTTTTATGTTTCTATAAGATCGCAAGTCTTTTAGGATTGACAAGGGTAGTTAGGTAATGTTGACATCTTGTATTGACTTTTTCAATGATTATAGACCGAGTTAGTGGGCCCTGACGAAATATCTAACGGTCGTGGCATTTTATTAATTCTGAAAAAAATGATGACATTTTCTTAAACCGGAAATCCAAAGTGTGCCAATTTGTAAAAATTCCCTACAAATATCTATGTTTTCTAACTATGATTTCCAAAACCAAAAGCAACTCCTATCTAATGAACCAATTTACCAGACTAACAGGCAGTCTACATCACAACTACTCCGTGATGAGATGATCTTCGTGTTGTCTATACAAGAGAATTAGAGAGGTAATATAATTATCACCTCCAAAATAAGAAAACAAGCATAGAGCTAAAATGTTAATTAGAGAGGCAGCACGGCACATACAATAGACACCTGGAGCCATGTGATGGAGAATATATGTGGAGGCGGAAAAAGGAGGAGAGCAAACTATGTTGCATAGGTCTTGGAATTATAGCCATTTATTCAAAGATGATTAAACGTGGATAGTTGATTTGAGGCGTCGTGTTATTAATTTGAACCGATCGAGAATTTTACGAAAATATTTGCTAAGCATCTTAAACTTGGAAGTGGGCAAGGAGAGCGTGAGTTTCAAGCTGAAGTTGAAATTATTAGCCGTGTACATCATAAGCACCTTGTTTCATTGGTTGGTTACAGCAGCACCGGGTTTCAAAGAATGCTTGTTTATGAGTTTGTTCCAAACAGCACCATGGAGTTCCATTTACATGGAAAGGGACGACCGACAATGGACTGGGCCACCAGACTTAGAATTGCTCTTGGCTCTACAAAAGGACTTGCATATCTACATGAAGATTGTCATCCTAAAATCATTCATCGTGACATTAAAGCAGCTAACATTCTTCTTGATGCCAAATTTAAAGCCAAGGTTGCAGATTTTGGGCTTGCAAAGTTCTTCTCTGATACCAATACCCACGTTTCAACCAGGGTAATGGGAACATTCGGGTATCTAGCTCCAGAATATGCAGCAAGTGGTAAACTCTCAGAAAAGTCAGCACTTTGAGATATAAAGATAAAAGAGAAAATTTTATTATTGAATGGTATAATTTACATTGAGAACTCATAGGGTATATATAGCGATACCATAACCTGGTATGCAAGAATAATGCTTGTAAGTCAATTCATACTAAATATATCAAATACTAAATATTACCCTAAATACTAAAACTTTCCATATAATTTATTATTACCAATCCTATACTCTAACAGTAGTCAAAAAGAGTTTGCTAGTTTAGTAGTCCAAAAGGGTTTGCTAAGAAGAAAGACTAATTCTTTTTTGTAGTCAAAAAGGGTTTGCCCATTTGTATTTTGTGCAAGGGAAGGTGCGCATCAGGAGATATAAGACTTGTTCTCCTCCTCTTGTTTTGATAAGAGAAAAACTAATGTAACTAAAAGAGAGTAAGAGGCAGTAGAAGCTAGTTCTTGAGAGAGGGTTTTGAATCATACTCTTGTAATCTTGTTTGAATCATAGGACATTAACCAGATCTGCCTTTTTATGTTTCTATAAGATCGCAAGTCTTTTAGGATTGACAAGGGTAGTTAGGTAATGTTGACATCTTGTATTGACTTTTTCAATGATTATAGACCGAGTTAGTGGGCCCTGACGAAATATCTAACGGTCGTGGCATTTTATTAATTCTGAAAAAAATGATGACATTTTCTTAAACCGGAAATCCAAAGTGTGCCAATTTGTAAAAATTCCCTACAAATATCTATGTTTTCTAACTATGATTTCCAAAACCAAAAGCAACTCCTATCTAATGAACCAATTTACCAGACTAACAGGCAGTCTACATCACAACTACTCCGTGACAGATGATCTTCGTGTTGTCTATACAAGAGAATTAGAGAGGTAATATAATTATCACCTCCAAAATAAGAAAACAAGCATAGAGCTAAAATGTTAATTAGAGAGGCAGCACGGCACATACAATAGACACCTGGAGCCATGTGATGGAGAATATATGTGGAGGCGGAAAAAGGAGGAGAGCAAACTATGTTGCATAGGTCTTGGAATTATAGCCATTTATTCAAGATTCTGGTTCTAATTACTCGGAGTATGAAAGTCCACATCTACCACCACCGCCGCCAATGTCTTTGGGTTTTTCAAAGAGTACATTCACATATGAAGAGTTAGTTAGGGCCACAGATGGTTTCTCTGATTATAATCATTTGGGTCAAGGGGGTTTTGGGTATGTACATAAAGGAATATTACCTAATGAGAAAGAGGTAGCAGTTAAGCATCTTAAACTTGGAAGTGGGCAAGGAGAGCGTGAGTTTCAAGCTGAAGTTGAAATTATTAGCCGTGTACATCATAAGCACCTTGTTTCATTGGTTGGTTACAGCAGAACCGGGTCTCAAAGAATGCTTGTTTATGAGTTTGTTCCAAACAGCACCATGGAGTTCCATTTACATGGAAAGGGACGACCGACAATGGACTGGGCCACCAGACTTAGAATTGCTCTTGGCTCTACAAAAGGACTTGCATATCTACATGAAGATTGTCATCCTAAAATCATTCATCGTGACATTAAAGCAGCTAACATTCTTCTTGATGCCAAATTTAAAGCCAAGGTTGCAGATTTTGGGCTTGCAAAGTTCTTCTCTGATACCAATACCCACGTTTCAACCAGGGTAATGGGAACATTCGGGTATCTAGCTCCAGAATATGCAGCAAGTGGTAAACTCTCAGAAAAGTCAGCACTTTGAGATATAAAGATAAAAGAGAAAATTTTATTATTGAATGGTATAATTTACATTGAGAACTCATAGGGTATATATAGCGATACCATAACCTGGTATGCAAGAATAATGCTTGTAAGTCAATTCATATTAAATATATCAAATACTAAATATTACCCTAAATACTAAAACTTTCCATATAATTTATTATTACCAATCCTATACTCTAACAGTAGTCAAAAAAAGTTTGCTAGTTTAGTAGTCCAAAAGGGTTTGCTAAGAAGAAAGACTAATTCTTTTTTGTAGTCAAAAAGGGTTTGCCCATTTGTATTTTGTGCAAGGGAAGGTGCGCATCAGGAGATATAAGACTTGTTCTCCTCCTCTTGTTTTGATAAGAGAAAAACTAATGTAACTAAAAGAGAGTAGGAGGCAGTAGAAGCTAGTTCTTGAGAGAGGGTTTTGAATCATACTCTTGTAATCTTGTTTGAATCATAGGACATTGATCTGCCTTTTTATGTTTCTATAAGATCGCAAGTCTTTTAGGATTGACAAGGGTAGTTAGGTAATGTTGACATCTTGTATTGACTTTTTCAATGATTATAGACCGAGTTAGTGGGCCCTGACGAAATATCTAACGGTCGTGGCATTTTATTAATTCTGAAAAAAATGATGACATTTTCTTAAACCGGAAATCCAAAGTGTGCCAATTTGTAAAAATTCCCTACAAATATCTATGTTTTCTAACTATGATTTCCAAAACCAAAAGCAACTCCTATCTAATGAACCAATTTACCAGACTAACAGGCAGTCTACATCACAACTACTCCGTGACAGATGATCTTCGTGTTGTCTATACAAGAGAATTAGAGAGGTAATATAATTATCACCTCCAAAATAAGAAAACAAGCATAGAGCTAAAATGTTAATTAGAGAGGCAGCACGGCACATACAATAGACACCTGGAGCCATGTGATGGAGAATATATGTGGAGGCGGAAAAAGGAGGAGAGCAAACTATGTTGCATAGGTCTTGGAATTATAGCCATTTATTCAAAGATGATTAAACGTGGATAGTTGATTTGAGGCGTCGTGTTATTAATTTGAACCGATCGAGAATTTTACGAAAATATTTGCACCACCAAAACTCTTAATTCACAAAAATCCTATTCCGGACAATAGAAACGGCGGAATTCATCACCCTTCCTAATGAGAGCTAAGTCTTAAGATAATAAGAAAATGAAAAGAAAGTAATTTTTAAGTATAATTTTCTTTTCCAGCTAAAACATACCTAAAACATAGATTGATGAGTGCTCACAATTTTATATTGCCGGATTCTTTTTCTAAAGGACTACGACTATGGGTATGACTATCACATTACTGTATATAATCCCGAACTCAGTAGGCAACATCTAACCCCGAACTCGAACTGGTTACTAAAATCTAGTCCTAGTCCAATTCGGGTTTGGGTCCAGTACCTGTTAATATTCTCCAATAAATATCACTTGGGTGGAGTATCGGGAGACATTCTTAATAAAGAAATTTTTCAAAAATACTCGAGAGGAACAAATATCAATTTCCCTTTTTTGGATTGCATCGCATCATCATAGGAGTTATTAATTAATCCACTGAATTGCTCGATTTGATAGAATTCATGGAAGATGGTAGATTGGAAGATGGAATAGGACGCGAAGATCGTGAAACCCTAAAACCTCGTTTATCTTCGATATTGTATCTCACACTCAGTGGTAGTATGGGAGGACTTGTTTTGGGTTATTACGTTGGTATGTAAAGTTTAATTAGAGTTTTGATTCAATTTTACATTTATTATAGAATTTTGACCGATTATCCTCTATTACTTTCACAGGATTTATCCTTGCTCGATTTGGTGTGTTACGTGATCTTGATTCTATTCTGCATGTAAGTTAATTTATGAGTTACGATTGCTTATCAAGATTTATAAGAATGCATTCGAAATATTGTTCTCAATTTGTTTCATAATCTTAATGAATTTTGATTGTAGGAAACCATTCGAACCGGTTTAGTTGGGGCAATTTTGGGTGCGGCAGCTGGTGGTTGGACAAATGATTACTGGGGTCGAAAATTTTCAATCTTGCTTGCGGATACTATGATCTTAATTGGTGGAGTATCACATATATTGTTGTTGTCTATTATTGGCAATAAGCATTCTTTTGAAATTATTGGAAATATGTTTATAGCCTTGGGGGTTGGAATGGCTTCCATGACTTCACCACTTTATATAACAGAAATTTCTCCGCCTAAACTACGAGACATCCTTGTGAGCATGAACTTTATCCTTTACGGCATCGGGGAATTTACCTTCTTGTATCTCTGTAGTGTAAGTACTTGCATTCTTTCCACCACTCTCATTACTATTTACTATCCAGCATTGTTGTTTAAAATTCCTAACATATGTCATCTCATTCGAGTAACATCTTAAATTCATATGTTTCAGGACACCGCTAGAACTACTAACTACATCATTACATTAGTAGGAATCCCAGCTCTGTTTCAATTTTGTCTAATGTTATCAAATTCGGAACCTCCACTGTGGCTTTACAAGAAGGTTAGTGTTGGAAACATATCTGCGGTTTGTTTTTGTCATTTTTGGAATTATCCTGCCAATACTTGTCAGTTTTGTTATTTTCTGTAATAGAGCATTGTAGCTAAAAAGATCGAGTGTAAGTTAAACTAATCATTTGTATGTCTCGGTTCGATCCCTGGCTCTCAATAGGTTTGATTACATCACTAGGAATATAAGCATCTTTTCATAATGTTCACTTTTCTGTTGATAAAATCAATTAAAACAGGACCGGGAAGACGATGCGATTGAGGCTTTGAAAAATCTATACACTTGCGGTGAAGTTGGGAAAGAGTTTGATGCCTTCAGGTTATCACTTAAGAGAGAAACTAATGAAGATGAGATAAAATATTTTGATGGCAGTATCTTTTCTAAAATACGCGGTTCATGGAGTAGTCCTTCGGTACGTAAAAAGTTTGTTGTTGGTACCGCTCTTCAAGTCGCGAAACAATTGATTGGGCTCAATGCTCTCATATTTTTTGTCCCTAGTATCCGTGAGATGAGTGGCTTTCGGGCATCGGACGCTAAAACCGATATCTCGTTCATGAGCGACACACTCACGGCAACTCATGGGATAGTTTCTATTTTTGCTGGATTTTACTGTACTCTTTGCTTGGTGATCGGATTTGGGAAAAGAAAGATATTAAGTTGGAGCATATATGGTATGCTAGGCAGTGCGTTAGCTTTAAGTTTCATATTTACAGTATCACCGAATAATACTGAAGTTGTGAGCCGATCCCAGAGAACCACACATTTCAACAACAATACGTGCTTGAGTTATATGCCAGCATTAGATGCGGATTCGTGGGACTGTTTAACATGCCTTCAATCTTCCCCAGGATGTGGGTTTTGTCGTGGTATACATTACAATTTTCAGGTAAGCAATTTTTTGTAGTTTAGTAGGTCCACCGTCCGCACATACAACCGTGAATTAAATTCACATTTAGTTGAGATTTATATATAAATATAAATATAGTCAGAGAGTGTCTCCAAGATGAATGTTGTCCTCGTAACACCATCACCACCCCTTTTTGTTACGCCTGATTTGAACGGGGAAACCATGTTTTTTTACTATCACCACCCCTAACAGGAGGCTAGACACTACAAGAAACTTAACCTATTGCAAAACCCAATGGTTATGGCATAAACCCCTAGTAGTGCCGCGATAACTTATGTAGCAAGAAGTCTATTGCTGCACCCAATTTTTATTGTTGCAGCAAGAGCTTATACTTTTTTGCCACTCTTTTCATATTGTTGCTACAGTTGTGTGTCAAAAGTTTTATTTTGCAGCAGTAAATTATAGCGTTTAGCTGCAGCTGAAAAGTACTGTGACTAGGAATTTGCTTTTGCAACACCAATATTGAAGGTGTGGAAATATATGGTGTAGCAATAGGTAGATTTTCTTGTAGTGAGAGTTGAGGTGTAAATCGTGCCGGCCCAGCACGACACAACCCATGAAATCACGTGCTTAGCGTGCCATGTGTCGTGTTGTGCTGTGCCGGAAATTATGGTGTGCCGTGCTAAGGACGTGTTTGGCTGGGCTATGCCAGAAAAATAAACGTGTTGTGCCGTGTTGTGTTGTACGGGCACATTTATTTTATATTTTACAATATAAATGTTTTCCAAATATTTAGGTATTAAATGTATTATTATGAAAATAAGTCAATTTAACGATGATGAAATGTCAAAAATTGGCTAGAATAAAGGTTTTTTATTGAAATATACACAAAACGTGATGTATTGTGCCATGTTTTGTAGTATTTTGTACATATTATGACGTGTTATCTTAATGTGTTGTGCCATGCGCTAATCCGTGCCGCGTGTTGTCTTGGAGTTCTTGTCTTTGATTAGTCAAACTCAGCACACCCTTTTAACTAACGTGTTGTGTCGTGCTGTGCTAAGTCACGTGCTAGGCTGGTATGTGCTCAAATTTTAGGGTGTTGTGCTTGGATGTGCTCGTGCTGGCACAACCTAATTTACACTTCTAGGCTAGAGCACTATAAATTAGGATACCATTTTTTATTACAATTGCATGAATTCTTACTAATTGCCAAGCCATAGTTAGTATTATTTGTTTCGTTTAGTTGTTACAATTGCATGGAAATTATGAGGGCTTCACTATTATTTCTATAATTATTACTCATGGACCAGTCTTTTCTCCTGCACAGGGTCAATTTAGCGGTGCCTGCCTTATTGCTGAGGCAAATGGAACATCTCATGCCTGTACTGATGAAAATGGATCTTGGAGCACAGATTATTGTGAATATAACGTTTTCAAACAACCATTTTTGGTCTTGATGATCTTTCAATTTTATAGTCTATTGTGTTCGGTCAGCCTAGAAATCCTTCCATGGATCATAAACTCACAAGTATACCCGACTGAAGTTAGAGGGATATATGGAGGCATGGCTGCAGCGGTTAATTGGATCTTTTTCCTTATTATAATCATATTATCCTTTCTCATAACTAAAACTGGAGGGCCTCTTTTCATGTTTCCATTGATCGGATTGTTTTGTTTTTTCGGTTCGTGGTTGATCAAGTTGTTGAGTGAATCTTAAACATTATGTCTCTGCAAGAAGATCAGTTCTAAGGATACTATCGTACATTTTAACTGTGCTGCGTTATTTAGACATGTATATTTATGATATATTTCAAATTATGAATCTATATTGTTCATATTAAGCTCGAATAAATATAGAAATTAAAGAGTGGTACACAAAATCTACGCTAAGCCAATTTGGTTCTTGTTTATTTCTTGAAACTAATTTGACTGTGAATAACAACTAGGTTTATTTATACTACTTGATCTGACGTCTCTCAGAAACTAGGTTTTGATGGTTAAACATTTTAGTTGTAAGAAGCTTAGAACTCGTTAGGATCATACTTTTTGTTTTTTGATTGGTTCATTAGGATCATACTGAAGCTGATCACACAGTGATTGATTCACTCGGCTTAGTTTATGACACACTAAAGAATGCGTTCATCAATCAAAATCAAGGTATCCTACAAGTTCTTGAAGACGCATCCAAACTGTGTGTGTGTGTGTGTTTTTTTTTTTTTTTTGAAACGGAGAAGATATATTAGATTGAGAGAATTTACAGAAGACTACCAGATATGGCAGATCAAAAAAAAAAAAAAAAAAGTTACTTTACAAGAACAGGTTTTCCCAATCATTAATCAAAGAACTAGACTCCAACGAGTTTTCTAGACTTTCCCATGGTGAATCTGATGTTACACAGGGAGGAAGTAGTCATAACTCATAACTCCGGGAATGTTCATTGTTTTTAGTTTGGTAATTCGGATTTGTTGGTAGTAGAAGAGATTTTTGTAATTGGACATCATCAACAACAAAATATATGCGTCGAGTTTGATCAAATATAAGTATTGCAAGTCCACAAAGGGGCATGTTACACATTAAGGCCTATCAATGCACGTTGTCCTCATCAAATCAAAAACTAAAGCTTCTCTGGGCATATGATCCCTCCAGGTTTTCATTCGACTACACCTATACTTCACGTGTTTTATACATCCGAGTCAGAAGGTCGCTTGGGAAGTGGCTGCATGAAAAGTTGTATATTAATAAGCTAAATGACTGTTGGGTTTCCTACTGGATTGTGTCTAATAGATTTAGCCAACCAAAGAGCGGTGACACAGGGATATTTAGTGATGATTTGGCTTCACCAAAGTCAGGAGTGATTGTGGCATTGACATGTTTATAAGAAAAAGATTACTATTATTTTGGGTGCCAATGAATCTTACAGTTTAACAAATAGAAGCTCGAAGTACATTGGCAAAGATACACAGAGGCGGAAAATGCTTCAGTTAAAGCATTTTGCATGGCATTCTCGAAGGGTCCAAAGCTTGTCCATGCAGTAAAAGGTTTCGGAACTCGAGATGGGAAATTTTGCAGGTTTCTGTGTCTGCAAGTTATCCTAATCATCTTTGTTAATCTGCATGGATGGTCTCATTGCAACCTTACAATCAGCTACCTTTACATATTTCTTAGAATCCAAATCCTTATTCATGGCGTTTAAAAAATTAGGACTCCAAAGCTGCTTTAATATGTGGCTCACCATATATATGTTTATGTGTAGGGTTTGATGGGTTAAATCATGGTGCATTTCCGCTACTACTGTTATGGTTGAAATGCTTGGCTTGCTCTTAATTTTTCATGTAGAGCTAGACAGATAGTGTTGTAGGTCATTGTTGTCTAGCTGTTATGCACTTGGATAGAAAGAAGGTTCAAAATCCTAGCAGTTTTTGTGCTCCGCATAACCACCTTAAACTTTGTTTCTCTTACAGATGAACATTCAAGAATGCTACGTTGTTTTCATTTACAGTCTTCTCCACCACCATCACTGCCATCAAAAGTTAAAACCCATGTTCAGCATCTCATTGTTTAATGCTTTCTCTCACTCTCCTTCACCTCTCTTTAATTATTTGTTTGTTTATATTTGTTTTCAAGACTGATTTTGGGGGATTGAGTTATTAAGTAAAGTTTCGATTGTTTGATTTGATTTCAATTTTTCCTATGTATACTAATTAGTGTCACTTTCGTAGGGTTCTTAGCGTTCCGAAATAAGTTCAGATATTCGTTGAATATGAATTCAAAACCACATCATCATTGTCATATGAAACTCAAAGTGTCTATGAATGCATGCCAAATGGAAGTTTGTGGGATTCCCTTCACAGATGGAGGAACCTTTTTAATTGGACAACCCGGCATATAATTACTCTTGGAGTTGTACAAAGTGTGGCTTATCTCCACCATGAATCATTGATCTGTACCTCCCGGTCATTCTCGAGATAAATTATCAAATATCTTGCTTAATGTAGATTATCAACCTAAAGTAACGAATTTCGGAGTTGCAAAAGTATTGTAAACAAAAACAATATACTCAACAACGACGTCTATTACAGGAGTTTATGGATTTTTGACTCCAGGTAACTATTGCAGGAGTTTATGTATTTTGAACTCCAGGCAAATCAGTTATTTTTTTAGATCTTTTTTATTCAAATTACATGGATCATATTTATTTTTTCTTGGTAATTCAACCATTCAATGTCCATCTTGGATTTTCTTTCTACTAATTAATAATTATGATATTTTGTTGCTAGTAGAATATATACTCTTATACTCGAGAGCAACAACGAAGTGCGATCCGTACAGCTTTGGAGTAGTATTAGTAGAGACATAATTTTGCTAAAAAAAGTATTATTCATTACCAACGATGGTGCAGTACCAACGATGGTGTTCAGTTGCTGATAGAAGTGCCGAACTGCGGACCCATGTATAAGCGGACATGTGAAACTTATGTACAGTGAAGATAAATCTATGGGTTGAATTGCCACATATTATAAAGGATGGAATGCTAGAGAATGATGGAAGTGTACCGGTGATGGTAAGTGATATATACTTGAACATTTGTGAATGATCACTCGGATGGTAATTGCAAATGCAGTCTACATATACGGAATTTGGTTTTATACAATAGTTTCTTAATATGCTGTGTCATTGCAGGTTCGGTTAACCTTTATAATACTTCTGCATCAAGAGCATTTGTTGATTTTGACGTCCAAGTCAAATGAGTACTCTCCCCTGAAAACAAGAGTTAAGAGTTATTATATATGCGCAGTTTGTACAGTTTCAGCAATGGTATCGTACAACGGTTTTGTATATATAACAGATGTTGTGAAAAGTTCCTACGGGAATTAGAGCTGTCTGATACACAGATCGTTAGCCTTCTGCTCACTTTCTTGCACATGTTTTCTTAGAGAAAGTAACAACTGCATACGTTTCTTCCGGATTCCAGGAGTAAGGTATAACTTCACTCAGAATTACTATCAGTGTCTACTAGAAAGTTAATATTTTGCTTCAAGTGATCAAGGAGAAAATGTGTTTGAGGGAGAAGATAGGGATTGTGAGCAGAATGTTGTGCAGACATGTTCAAGGGTCTACGAGGTAGTAGAGCGTTTGTCCATAAATGGAGTGAAAAATAAACTTCATGGAAAGTTCTATTGGTGGTTCTTTTTATCAGATTCTACTTCTTAAAGTTATTTCGTCTATTATTATAGAACTATACTTCAATGTTTTGTTGTGTGTGGAACTTCTTGTTATCATTATTGAAATTCCTTAACTATTACAGTACGTGAATTTCATCTCTACCTCTCTAATATAGTAACATACGGTTCTTTGTTGAAAACTATCGTAGTTAATAATGTACCAGTTAAATTAATAAAATGCACAAAACTCCTCATGGGGGCAGTTGGAAGAGCGACTATATTACATTTTTCATTTGCAAGCTGCGTTGCGTCACGTTGATGGCCACAAGGATCACACTCAATCTCTGTGTAAGACTGTGTTCGAATTGATGAACTTATTTTTTTTGGATTAGTTGTTTAGGTTGTTCACTGCATCGTAGAAAACTAATATAGTACTCAGAACACTATATATAGACCTACTAATTTGTCACAACTAACATAGTCTCACAACCACTATATAGACCTACTAAATTGTCACATAATGTAAGATCCATACAATGCACAAACAAATCAGGTGAGGTTTTCAACACTTTCATGTATTATCATGGTTTTGATGAAGCTAGCTGGGTTGGTTCTGAATTGGACTTCAAGTGTTGTATAACTGTTATAAATTTGGACTAGATTTTGTGCCCGTGCTACGCCCGGGCGGCTCCGCACACATAATCATATAGATGCAACATTACATAATCATTTATCAGGTGTCGTAGGGGTGGCTCGGCTTCGCCTCGCCCAGTCCCGTATCATTTTTGATCTGTTGTTGCAAGGTTTCGCCCCGCCCTGTCGCAATATATTTTTGATTAGATGTGGCTCGGCTTGGGCTTCGCCTCGCCCCCGTTCCGATGCATCTTTTATTCGGTGTTACACGCTTATTACCGATCATTACCAATTGGATATCCAGTAAATAAACAAATTTTAGGTTAACAATATTGGTTGTTTCAGAGAATTAGAAAAAGAAAGAAGCTTGATTACCTGGCGGTGTATGGATCCATGGAACTTGTAGTCTCCATTTTATTTTCTTTATTTTTAATTTTTTTTGGCTCGGCTTCGCCTCGCCCCCGTCAAAATCTTTGTTCAAAAAAGATAGATTCGGTGTTGCATGCGTATTACCGATCATTACCAATATGATATCTAGTAAATAAACAATTTTTAGGTTAACTACATCGGTTGTTTCAGAGAATTAGAAAAAGAAAGAAATTTGATTACCTGACGGTGTATGGATCCATGGAACTGGTAGTCTCCATTTTTTTTTAATTTGTTTGGCTCGTCTTTGCCTCGCCCCCGTCGCTTAAGATTTTTGATTAGGTGTAATTTCTTTAATATTTGTTCAATAAAAGACATATTTGAAAAGTAAAAAGTCCAAGCCATTCACAATTCAAAAAAAAAAGTACAAAATTGGATTAATACCTAATTGTGCATTATACTTCGGTATGTCAATGCCATTGCTTTTTAAGGCACCAGTTTTATCACTTCCCCCCTTTTTCGTGGATGAGTTGAGCCGCCCAGGAGCCAACATTTCCATACCCTGGTAGTAACACTAACGAAAAAAATTCATGAGGTAACTTCTCAACACTGGAATCATTCTTGTAAATGCAGACAACTCGAAAAAAAAATTTCTTTTAATTAGGGTTAATTTGAAACACATATCAACCAAGGTTCAAATACAGAGGGAATATATTTACTTGAATGATAACCCGTTGTCCTAAAATACTTTCCGGTATTCCCGAACTAATGCTTCCGTTGCAAAGGGTACACCTCTTCCGATGGCTGTATTTTTACTAAGAGATTCGCCAAGATCCTGATGCAAACAATTATAAACATTTTCAGATTAGATTATAAAATTTTCACCAATAAAAGTGACTAATGTCAGCAAGTAGGACATAAGTATGTAACCTAGTTTAGGTGGCTAAAAGTATCCATAAATCATTAATTTAGGTAATAGCAGAGCTAAATGGAAACCAACAACCTTGGCTTCCTTGCATTCTGACATTGTCTTATGAGAGCATAAGAGAAATTAGTTTCGGCACACAATTCAGGGATGATGAAATGACTGTATTATCATGGGGGCTCACCGTTCGGCGTGGTACCGAAGTCTGCATTCAATCGTATAACAAAGCTGGTAAGAGAAAATTTATTTACTGCCTAAACAATAACTTTCTCATGAACTCAAGCAGTTAATGTAGTCCTTTAAATTTTAAGTGAATACTTACAAAGTCAAGTGGGCTAACTTGTGCAGCATAGTGAAGATTTCGTCTCCACGGTGAATATATTCAATAAGACGCATATCCCAGATGCTGCTTTAACTAACGTATCCAATTGTACAAAAATAATCAATACTTACCAATAACATCAAAACCTTTCACTTTCTCCAAATTCAGATACTCTAATACTATAAAAAAAAAATATACGCCTGCAGTTACCTACCAAGTCAAATTTTTAGGTCAAAACAGAATTTGTATAGAAAAATCAACTAAAACTCTCTCACTAACTCATACAAAACTGGTATATTATAACTCTCAAGTGGATCTGTCTCGCCCACTGGTGCTTTCATGTTGTCAAAACTAATTAACATAAACATTTAAAATCTCTAGGATCACCAGAATCCGCCCGGAAAAGTAAAATATTTGGGTCACGGCTCTGTTATAATTAATGGTCAAACTAACGGTCTTCTACGGTCAACTTGGTCAATTAAGAGGGATTCAGTCAGCTCAATCAGCTGTCTTACTCGAGCTGGCTGGGTCTTACTCAGCTTGGATCACTGAGTTAGGGTGGCAAGTTACTGAGTTGACTCATCAGAAGGGAGATTCGGATTGAGTCTCATCTGTTTCAGGAGATTCCATGCCATATTCTGGCCTATTTTCACTTCATTTACCTGCACAATTTGTCATACATTTATCTCCTAACATACATTTAGGAGAGCACCAAAAGGGGAGCATACATCCATACATTATATTAAATCATGAAACTTTTTTCACTACTTTTTTCCATGCAAGCAAGTATCCTCATCCTTTACAATGGCTCCAACTGACACCAACCTGCATTTTCCCATGCGTGGGGATTGTAATTAGATACGACCCTCTGAATTCCTTGGGGTTGGAACCATTCAAAATCCCAATTATGTGTGGTTGGAAGGAATTGCATGATACATTCGTTTATGCCACCACAACCCATGTACCAATACAATGCATCTCATATCTCCTCTTCAAGATTTATGCATTTAAGGAAAAACAACCCCAACAGTGTTTAATATATAGACATGGAACCATATTTCTTCATAAAGGTTGTGATTGTGTTCTTTTACCTCAGCCCAATTTCAAGGGATAACTGTGTTTGCCAACTAAAGCACCAAACTCCCGCAAATCAAGAATACTTACGCACCAGCACATATCCCAATCAAGAATACTCGCACACCTCGTACATCCAACCATTTGAGAAGTTTACAGTTGGAAGTACCGCCCGTGTTCATCATTAAATCAGCACTGGCTGTGGAGGACCTTGAAGATGTAACTTTTACCGCCAACCACCGACATCCACCACCCACCAACCACCACCGCTGCCAACCACAACCAACCATCGCCCACCACCACCACCGACAACCACCACCACTACTACCCACCACCACCGACAACCAGTCACCACCGCTGCTGGAGAGAAACATGAGGAACAGTAAGTTGGAAATGATGCAAATTTAACCACATTAGGTAAAATAACCCATCCAAGCCGAAAAACTTTTGAGAAATCCACATTTGCATTGATTTTAAGTTCCAGTCAAACAGCTGGCCAGAATAACCTTAAATCAAGCTGTATTGGCCTCTCGATTTTCAATGTATTATTACTTTAGGTACTTAAATGAACATGTACGGATGTAAAAAAAATACTCAACTGACACACCTACCCCTCTCAAAGTACCTCCAAATGAGTCCATGACTCTATGTGCACATGGGGTCAAAGCCAACTACATCTATGTTCAGTTCAGAGTTCCTTTGTTATTATTAAAAATAACGGAAGAGATTAAGAGTGGAAATGACATACTGATTAAAGTAAAGATCATACCAGTCGTAATTCAATTTCCAGACCATGGGAGCTCAATATAAACTCAAAATCAAAAACTCAGTATCAATTTCATCAATCGGATAGATTCAGACATCAAAACCACCGAAAATTACACCTACTGAAGTAGAACAATCTGAGCAAATTGATGAGTAAAAAATCCAGAAACAGTGTACGTACTGGTCTCTTCTTATCAGATGCGATCAGACTTCTTTCTCATCTCATTTGTGTTCATTTACAATGGCTCACACAAATTTTGGTAGCATGATCTCCAAGTAATCCTGATGTATGCATTCAGCTACCAACAATTGTGTGGTCGAGAAATCAAGTCCAGTAACCTACAAAATGTAAACAAAACGACAGTCACAAAAAAAAAAAGTTGGAGTTGAAGTTAGATTGGTTATTACTGTTGGTGATCATAAATAATATCAATAATCAGTAGATGGAAAAGGTACCCATCTATCAAGTATCGGCCAATGCTGCAAAGCACCGTAGTGATAGCTCCACAGATTAGTAAAAACATGTAAACATCAACCTAACTCGCTACCAAAATCAAACGCAGTAAACCCTTGATTCATTCAAACCCTAACTTCAATTTTGTAAAAATTGTACCTGAAAAAAATAAATTCCTAACCAAGCCCGTATAATCATAAATCAAGAGATTAGAGTTTCAAAAATCAAAACAAAGCAGAGAAACCCTAACCTATATTTCGTTCGGCTTGATTCCTTCAAACTGTAAATTTAATTTCAGTTACTCTTCTCGGCTTGATTCCTTCAAACCTCACCTCAATTTCAGTTACTCTGCTCTTCAGTGCAAACCATAATATCAAACCGTAAAAAAAAACA
Source organism: Papaver bracteatum (assembly GCA_023529315.1). Taxonomy (NCBI): domain Eukaryota; kingdom Viridiplantae; phylum Streptophyta; class Magnoliopsida; order Ranunculales; family Papaveraceae; genus Papaver; species Papaver bracteatum. Next base: position 868,951 of record JAJJWX010000892.1, read on the forward strand.
ACCTAAAATCAACATAGAAGAAAAAAATACTTACTGATATTCCATAAGACCATCTACTCTTTAATCGAACACTATCGAGATGTTCAGAATTTCTGATTCACTCTTAATCTGTCGCTTTCATCTCTCAATCTCTGCCTATTTCTCAATCTGAATTAGCAACAACAACCGCTGCTTTTATCATGAAGAAGAAGATTTTTGTTTAGGTTTTTTGTCTTTCGATTTTTTTTCGTTTTGTTTTGATCGGGATAAATAAACAAATTTCTTTATTTTGGGATGGGAAAGAAAGCCTTGTTTTTCTCTCCTTTGAGGAAAAGTGGAATGGAGCGATTCTAAGAGTGGGTGAGGGTCACCGTTGAAGGACGAGGGAGGTATTCCCACCGTGCGATGTGGGGGCTTATATGACTTAGGATTTTAAAGGAGTTGGATTCCTAAATTCTCTATATAATAATAGAGTTTTTTTCGAGCGCTTTCATTCACATGAGCTTCGGGTTAATTCTCGCTTCTGGTTAATTCTGGCCCCACTAATTTTTCCTAATTTATTTATCTGGCCCCACGAGATTTATTTTATTGGAAAACAAATATTTTATTAGCTAAAACAATTGTCTACAAAAATACAGTGTTGCCAAAAATAAATTAATACAAAACTCAAACACGCAATTTCATCGTAAAATCAAAAAATTAAATCAATCATGTATCAATCATAAATCAATCACATAATTATTGAATAAAAAAAATTATCCAATGTTCAATGTCCGGTTACATTTCTCATAATCATTTTTTCCTAATTATAACACCATTCTATCTGTTAAAACTAAATAAGATTACATTTTCAAGGAGAATTAGAAAAAATAAAATTGATCAAATAAATAAAACAAAATTGAAAAATAAAATTGGTCGTGGGTACTAACCTTTAAATCTGACATTGTATCTTTCTTGTAAATAAAATATTTAGTGACCATGTCCAAAAGTAGAGAATTACAATATTAATTAAAAAAATGAAGTAATCGTTAAAATCTAAAGCAAACAAATATTAAAACGAGCATACAGAAATTCAATCGAAAAAAAATAATAAACCTTATTGTCACATTATTTTCTTAATTTTTTTCATACCCACTACGGGAAACGTTTACAACACAATCTAAGAGTTGTAGTACCCATACGACAAGCCTATTTCATGCGTTATGGAAGGGGGGTAATGTAGAAAGTCCAAACTTTTCTACAATGGTTGGCAAGTGTTGTAACGAGTGATGTGATTCATGGTTGGACAATAGTTTTCCGAAGTTGTGATTCTCTTTCGATTTTTTTTGATAACCTAACACCACTATTGCTTGTGTTGTAGAACTATCGTGGACGACACAAGCGGGATATCGTGAAAACATATGCAACAACAATTACTAGTATTATGAATAAGATTTGCATGACTCTTGTATGAGCTGTCGAACTATCTTGGACAACACATATTTATGTTGTAAAGAAACTATTTCACAATATTTGGCTTGTGTAATTGAAAACTGAAAGACAACATCTATTAGTATTATGAATACTGCTGTCACAACACTTCATTGAGTTGTATAACTATCCTGAACAACTCTTGATGATGTAGCAAGATTTTATTTTACAATGATTGTTGTGGGTAGTATAACTGCTTAACACAACACTTATTAGAAGTTGTGTGCATAAAATTATTTTGAAAAAAAATTTTATAGCTGAAACCGAATTGCCGAAAGCATTTCACATTCATAATTTCATATTAACCTGCCAGTATAACATATTTACATTCATTCAAGACCTGCAACTCAAATTACATTACCTATCTAACTTCAAATCACATTGAATGAAAGTGTGTTGTACAACGAAAAAATAGAAAATGATAGCATCATGACCACAACGAACTGAAATTAAGTCTTAGCAAAAATGCCATAGACCAACCCATCTTTCCATGACTTGTACCAATAATCTTTTCCAATTCCTGCAACCCATACCCATGGCAAAGCATTTAGCTTCTTCTTTCAATTCAGAATCAAACCAGTTTCTTGTCCTTTCTCAACTGAGCATGACTTAGCCTTTTGCATCCTCCACATTCATTTGCCTAAGGGTACATTTCAGCTACAATTTCAGCAGCTCAGGCCATTTAGCATTTTCATTCCCAACTATAGCTCTAGCACCATGTACCATTCCCTGCATATCAGCACCATTCTTTTATTTTATTGCAAGGTCCGTTCACAACACCCAACTTGTCCTATAACCACCGTCGACACTGCTTCCTAATTTGTAACTTAACCTTCAGCAGAGAACAAAGAGAAGGAAACTCTAGAATTCGACGATGTTTAGTTGCACATTACTATTACTGGCGTGCTCAATTTAATCATCGCTCCAACATCGCAATAAAGATGGAGTTATCAATTCCTTCCCTTCTCTTCACATGGTGGAACATAATTATCAACAGCGCAATAGAGTAAGAACAAAGATGTTAAAAATGGATGATTATCAGATGAGCCAAATTGTAAAACAGAGATGCAACAGTTAAAGTAAACAAGATTCATTCAATTAACTTAGTTTCTGGCGAAGTTTAAAAAAATTATAATACTAATACAGAAAAGAGCCATCGGAGTTAAGGATCTACCAAAATACATCGATATAAAAAGCCATGTCAGAGTAGAACACATCAAAACCCGATATTTGATCCTTAAGTACGGGCAGCAGCAGGAGGAGCTAGCTTCACCAGGAGTGGCACCAACAGCACCACCAGTACCGGTACGTTCTCCTTGTCCTGGCTTAGCTGCATCGTCATATACATAAAAAAATAATATCAAATAAATAACAAATCAAAAATAATAACTAGAATATCAACAATTCAACTTAACTGAATCAAAAATTATAAGCTCACCAATAAATAATTAAAGTCTTCTCAGTCTCAACACAGCTTCGATTTAGACCACCCAATTCAGTTCACCACCAGCTCCATTCTCGTCTGCAAATCAACATACTCCCTGGCGACAAATAACAGCAGTAGTGCAGCACCTTTCTCCACTTCCTACAACCACAAATCCACTTCTCTGAAAGAATACCACATAGTAGCATCACCGTCTTCACCTGCTGTTGCTGCTTCCTTTGTTCTCCACTGCCTAAAACCACAAAGGAAACATTGCACCCACTCTCATCCATCTTCCAAAAAGCTTAGGTGTTGCATCCCCACCAAATCCACCAATATCATGACCTGATAGTGGCTGGCCACTAAGACCCTGAAAACAATAAATACAATCTTTAACAATATAAATACTTACTGACATTCTATTCGATTATCAAGCAAGGCCATACAGCACAAATCCTTCAAATTTTCAACTGCAAAATGAAAAGTTGCTATCTTTTTCGATAATGCTTTGAACATGGGTTCAAGTATATGTATTCGTCGTCCCTGTATCAACGATGTATTGTGGATTCAATTGCTTCGAGGTTAACTTTGTTTCCAGACATAACACTCATGACTTGAATCATCAGTGTCCATAAACAAATTTGGGTAGCGATAACTTTATAGCCGATTTGTTTTATAAATTGATTGTAGTGAAACTATAATCAGTGAAATAAATAAAGTGTAGGAAATTGAGTCAGAATACTGATAGTGGTAGTTTTGCCGTGTAACTGAGAGGGAGAGAGTCTTAGGTTTTTTTCCTTCTCACATTTAAAGTTCTTGGGATCCATAACTGGTGTCTTGAATTCATAATTTAATGAAGATACAAGCCCTGACCTCTGGACAGTTTCCAGCTCTTTGTAAGCCATTGTGTCAATTACAGATTTACAGTACTAAACCTATCCATTGTGGCAATCACATAATGTTGATATTGAATTCCATATAAAGAGTGATTTTTCCCCCTGAGAGGGAGTCCTGGAAACTTGGAAAGAGAGCTTATAATTTGGGGAGAAGAAACAATGATGAAATGGCTGGGATCATTATAAAATCAATTGGTGAATATTCTGCTCGAATATTCTTCGGCCAAGAAGGAGAGGGTGGTATGTAGACCAGCTTTTTGTTGTTCTCCGCAGCAGCCATTAGTAAAGCCACGGCAATATGGCTTAGGGGTGAACATATGCAACTCTACACATTCCATTGCCTCGAGGTGCCTCAATAGTATCTGTACCACCTACTTCTTCCATGCAAAATGATCGATTTTTTTTTCACTTTTGCTGTACAGGGTCGGCAAGGTCGACGCTTGTCGATCATGCCGGCCCTTAAGGCCGGCGTGGTTCTACTTTGCCGAACGTGCCGACTTTTTATGAGCAGTGCCACGCCGGCAGGGTATAAATTTGAACGTTGCCGACTTCCAATTTTTTGAAACACAGGAGCCGTTACTTGAAAATGTTTACTCCAGCATTTTCAAGTTTTAAGACAGTTCCGTCTATTTTTATGTCGGCATTGTTTATATTCTATTACGTGACGTTCTATTCTTGTCGGCACTGTTTTATATGTCAACCATGCCGACCGTGGTAATACATATTAACTAAACTTTTGATGTTTTGTAGATTGTGGTATTGGTACCTATGGCGGATCAGCCACAAGCTCAGAAAATTAGGTTACTGATACTTCCGAACATTATGCTAATGATTTGGAATGGAAGGACAAAAAGGACGCGGTAAATTGGATTGTTGAGAAAGCAAAAGAGAAGATGTGCGTTCTAGTGAAAAACACCACAACAAAAATCTGCGCGGTTTGAAATGGTATGCGAGTGTTATGGATCGCCGGACGAAAGTCACAAGAGAAATGGTTATGTGTATGGTAAGAAGACGACTAGGGTGTACAAGACGATGTCTAAGAAGTGTGAATGCCCATTCAAGATTATTTTTGGGAGGAAAGAAAAAATCGATAGCATGCGGAAAATGAGTAGAGTTGATGTTGGTTGGCATAACCATAAAGATCCGCAAAGTCTTGTTGGGCACTGCCAATTTTACAAGTTGAAACCGCACGAGTTTGAAAAAGTAAGAACAAGTTGGGGAATTAAACCAAGCAAGCTCCTTCGTAGGTTCAAGAGGGACGACCCGCATAACCTCTCTTCATTGTCTACAATTTATGCAAGGTTGAAGATGAAGTTGGGAATGCTTTTATTATGCCGGAGTGTGGCCATATATTGGCGGATACGTGGAATTGCGTGCTGCATTTCTTTAGTGAGGGACTATCTATAACATTTGCACCGAAACATGCGGTTTGCGTGAACCAACTCAAGCATAGAAGAATTGTCATTGCTTTGGTGGATAAAAATCATTTTATTGGTCTACAACTCAATAAGGAATGTCCATTACCTCCTATATGTAGGTTTAGTTTGTGGGAGAAGTTCACAGACAACAAGAGCAAGGAATGGATGAAACATTTTGAGGACAACATGGCCCTTTGGAATGTTATAGATGAGTCTAGGGAATGTCCCATAGGTTTGACTAAAGGAGGTTCAATAGATTTGAATGAACTCCTTCCAATAGATTTGAGAGAGGAGTGATTATGATTAGGGAATAAGGAAGCTTTTTGTGTAGTGTACAATGGAGTACTAGACAAAACTTTCGTACTTTTTGGAGTACTTTTGTAATCGCATGCGTGTTTTGTGTAATGTACTTTGGAATGCTACAAATGAATGAAATGGATGTGTTTTTTTGGATGTATTTCAATTTGCTGGCATCATAGTTATTAGTCGGCATCATAATTATTACACAACCCTGCCGGTTTTCACAGGGTCGGCATGGTATTATCTCATCAGACTGCCGGCCACAATGTATGACAGTAAAGGAAAAATCTTCCTCATATGGCCGGCAAGGTATTACTTTTACCAAGATGTCGGCGTTTACCTTTCCGGCAATGGTTATAAAATTTACCATGCCGGTAGATAACTCCCTTAAAAAGATTGTTCCTGGATGTTTTTTTTGAACATGACGACATGTTCCGGCTTTTGCCAAGTTGCCGGCCTTAATTGCGCCGACATTGTGTTGAAGGAAAACCATGCCGTCTAAGAGCTCACTCAAAAAAAATTCATGAATGTTATCAAGCCGGAAATGTGTATTATAATATCCATGCCGACATAACAACCGTCGTCAGGCTTTTAATTTCGGATAATGCCGACTATAAGGTCGCCGGCAAGCCTATAGTTTAGAACATCACCGACTATACATCGGATACAAACCTTAATTAAAGCATACAAACGTTAAAAACTTAACCCTAACACATTTGGAACATAGATAGTATCTTTTTCCGTTACAAAATTTCTTAGGAGAGGTAATTAGCTTCATCTTACCGTCGCAATATGGATATGTGCATGGTAGAAGGATGATTTTAGCAACTTCATCTTCATACGGAGCTAGGCTCTCATCTATCCAATAGAAAAACCCACAACAAGTGCATTTTGAAGCATACGGTTGATATACACCTCCTATTACATCTTTCATGAGAAATAAGAATCCCTTACAACCTTCAATAGTGCATTTGCTTCCTTCAATGGGACAATCGTTTGCAAAATGACCATTAAGTGTACAAAGACTACAAATATTTGGTTTGGAAACTTCCATCATTTATGCAAGGTTGAAGATGAAGTTGGGAATGCTTTTATAATAAAACCATACCTAATATCTTGATTTTGAAATTTCTAGCCGTTGAGCATTCAATGGGTTGTACTTTGTACCTAAAAGGTGCAACTAACATTTACGCCGGCAAGGTATAGATTTCTTACCATACCGGCCTCCATTACTTTGTCTATTACTGCATAAACAGAATAATAATTTCTAAAGCAACTAAAACTGAAAATTAAAATAAGTTTAACAAGTCTAAAACCACAATCTAAGAGTTCAAAACATAATGTAATAGTTCAAACCAGAATCTAAGTTTCTAAAGAAAGTAAAACATAATAAAGTTTAAGAATTTCAAGGATCCTTCTCATTGTTGTTATATTCCTCCCCATCACTAGCATTTTCACCAGCATCAGCTTTTGCTTTTCCCTTATCTGGACCTATGTAGTCACCGGCCTCATTGTAATAGGGGTTCACTCCAGAAAAGTCAGATGCCCTGAAAAAGGTCCTTGGATCAACCTCCTCTTATTCCTCCTCATCTGATGATGTGCATTCAACATAGTTGAGGGGATTACTAGGACTGTTCATAAAACTTAGAAATTCTTCAGGATCTCCCTTACCCATCAAACATAGTTTTCTTACAGGGCTATTCTTTTCAGTTTCATCTTTAGGATCTTCTACATTGGGATAAATTGTGTCAATATATTCTAATAGTTCTTCTGGAGTAACCGAACAAGGTAGATCTTCTTTTTTTTCCTCTGAGTACCTAAGCAATACAAAAATAAGAGATATAAAAAAAACAACATTGTTGAACAAAAATAAGAGATCAAAATTGTTACACATTGAAATTTGGTTCTGGTCATCCAATAGCCGGCAAGGTATATAATATATAAACTGCCGACCAATAGGTGGTCGGCATGGTAATAATTATTCACCTAGCCGACCAAAACACCGCCGGCAGTGTTGTATGAAATAATAATGCAGGCTATAACTTAAAGATATCAAGTTTCTAATGCCTACAAGTATAATATAATGCCGGCTACAAATCATCCGGCATGATGTTGTTGGTATTGCATGCCGGCCCTTGTTATTGTCTAACAATCGCCATGGATGATATGAAACGCCGGCAGGTTATTCATACTCATACAACGCCGGCGCTTAAGAAACAACAACAGCCGGCATGATGTTAAACTATCGACCATGCCTGCCAAAAACCCTAAAATTCTAATTTTTCAGTTTCTAACCTAATCTAACAATCAAAAAACACCAAACAATATTGGGTTGAGTTTAGAAATCAACTTACAGTCTTCTTTTCACCGGCGGAGGGTTGTTTTCAACATTCTCAGGGATTGAACTTTACTCGTTCAGGGTTCAGGGTTCAGGGTTCAGGGTTAAGGGTTAAGGGTTCAGAGGAATGAGTATATTTTGCTTTCTATGATGAAAAATTCAAAAAATCATAGAAAGCAAACTTATATTTTTCTTTATATTATAAGTCTATTTTTTATAATATTTTTTAAAATATTATAAAATATATTATAAAATATTGTTTTTTATAATATTTTATAAAAAACAATAAAATATTATGAAAGATAATATATTTAGCATTGGAGAAAGCAAATGTTCATAGATTTTTTGAAATTTTCTTCATAGAAGTGCAAACTTTACCTTTTCCAATGCAAAATACATTATCTCTCATAATATTTCATTATTTTTTATCATTTCCAAGGCCAATGATTGGCTCTTATCTTGTGCATGGATGCACAAAATAACAAAACCCTTCTTTAAATTAGCCCTCCCTGTATAGAATTTCTAGCTCCGTCCCTAGTTTGGTCACGAGGTATTTCGTATTGCGTGGCAAGTCAGGGACCACAAGGATATTCTTGGGACCGGTCTTACGTCATTTTGTACGCGAAAGAATCACACGTTACTACGTTAGTGGGTGCAATCAGGATGCTCAATTTTTTCTGATTTGATCGTTCTATGTGCCTGGGTAGGCCTCCCAAATCTCTGATTTGTTTCTAGCATGGACCTATATTTAATGAGATAAAGGAATTTTTTTATGCGGATCGGATTAAGATGTGGGCCATGGACAGATTCCTTTCCTCACTTGGATTCTCTTTTTCACCCGTTTTGCTTTTCACAGCTGATGATAGCCTAACTTACTTATCACCAGTTCATGCTTTTCTCAGCTGATGATAGTCTAATGTACTTATCACCATTTCATCAAGTTCCGACCAAGTGCTGCTGCTTTGGGGACTCATTCTTATTCGAAAGAGTAATTCATATATACTTTTCTTTAGCACATGGTTGTGTGTGATGCTTATGGCAACATAATATTTCGGTGTGGAAATCTCTCCTCCTTTAAAACACTAAGTCATATAAGCTTTCACGTCGCACGGTGACGGTGAAACCCCTATCAAATTAAATCAGGGCAGTTCCTGAGAACTTTTTGCCCCGAAGTGAATAAATTTTTTGTTACCCCGATAAAGAAACATTCAAGCACAACCTTAACTTCATTCATTCATAGCATATCATATGCCATTATGATACGCAACATATGCTATCCTTATTGCATTTTTTCAATGAGATTTTTCTAACAAGAATACAACTAAAAGGTGCAAGCAAATTAGGACACATGGAGTATAGTAAGAAAGTAAAAAACTATCAAAGTCCTAATTAATCCCGTTGAATTTCTATCTTTATATTTTATGTAAATTATAGATAGGTCCCTTGTAATTATTTATCAAGGAAAAACTCCAAATGGAAATTTATATTTTATATAAATTATAATTAGGTCCCCTATAATCATTTATTAACGAAAAATTCCAAATGAAAAATATGTATTTGGTTGCCCCCTTCCCCTTGTTGCCCCAAAGTGGAGCTTGTCCTACTTACCCTTCAGGACCGGCCCTGATTAAATTAGGAAAAAGCTTTGGGCATTAGTAAATTCATGTGAGGACACTTGGCAAGTGTCTATTGTTCCAGACATTAAAAGTTGAGTTACACTTAATTTATACCCATTATTTAATCGGCCGTTAATAACGCCATCCACAAAAAAGTAGGTAGACAAAACTTCGGTAAGATTTTAACCTGATTTATTATCTTACACTTGGTTTACACCAAAACTTAACCGTACATTAAGTATGTGGACAATACTAACGTTAACACTTAACAGACATAACGTTAGGGTTAGACCCACACGTTGCAAAATTGACACCTATCCCAAAAACAAAAAAAGGACATTCTTATAAGAACTACTCCGTAATTCCGCATAGAACAAAAGTTGAAGACAACAAAAGGAGCGAAAATCATGAACCAGGCAGGCGAATATTAATAGGAACCACGAAAGAAATAATTAAAAAGGTATGCATTGAGAAAAATCACCCACTGTTGATTCGAAGGTTGCTTTTTTGTTTTGTTTTTTGGAATTGATGGCGTTGGGTTTTACTGATTTCACTATTAGGTTTATATTTATTAGTTATCAATTTAAAACTCCAAAGCATAACATTCGTAGATGATAGGTTGATTAATAATGGAGTTAAAGCTGATTTGCCCAAAATAATGGAGTCTTGAAAACGGGTTAAGCTGATTAAGGAATAACCGAATAAAGAGGAACCGAGGAAGAAGATAAAGTTAGGGACATAAGTGTAAAATTATATATTTTTTTAATTATTATTGTATTGGGTGTAAACATAGCTTTATAAAATTGGATGTTTGCAAGGTAGTCATGGTCTGATGCTGGAAAATTGGATTTAGATGTCAACCTCAATACTGTAAGGTAGTCAAGGTAATCCTAAAATTGGATTTAGATGACAACAATGCTACAGACGGGGCGAGGAAAAAATGCTTCGAAACGCGGCGAGGCGAAGCCGAGCCACGCCAACCAAAAATTCTAAGTATGCATTGAAACGCGGCGTGGCGAAACCGAACCACATCAAATTAAAAAATCCATTATTTAACCGGCAGGGCGAGAGGCGAAACCGAGCCATACCAAATCCAAAATGCATCGCGACGGCGGGGGCGACGCCCCAAAAAAATAATGGTGAATGGTTTTAGGGTCCGCCCGGTGCGTAGCACGGGCACACAATCTAGTCTATTATACTTCTGACCTCATATTCTTTCTAGTCCCAATCTCCGTTAATCTACTTTCATATGTTTGTTTGTGGCAATCGATTGCAAAATCCCCTATCTAGACTATCTAGTTTTATCGATACTTGTTAATTATGCATCATTTATAGTTGGGCCTCTTTTAAATGCATCTTCTTCTAATGCCCAACAACTCCCTTCAAACAAATGCCACTACATTTGATACAATGGAACGGAAAACACTAACGCAGGGAAAGTCGGGATAAATGACCAAAAAAATAAATAACAAAGAACATATTTGAAGCTGTGGCAGTACGCAATGCTTTGGAAACTTAATGGTTGAACTTGAAATGTACAAAGATATATCATCAGTGTGAAAGGCAACCAAGGTCACACTCCCTACACCTAAAATTAAAATGCACCTAAACATTAACATGATTTACAAAATTAAACAACAACAAATCCAAGTTAACTGTTTGTATAAACCCCAAAATAAAAATAAGAATGAATATCCGACCTACCGGATTGGAACAAGTGACCTAAGGATTATCTGCTACAACTTCAGTCCTCCGCTCTACCAACTGATCTAAGGTCGGTTTTGCTCATTTCAGAAGAAAGAAACCACTGTTTATTCTTTGTTGGTACGGTAGAAACTCAGTCACCAATTATGTACTTAATGAGGATAGAGTAGTGAGGGGATTTGGTTTATGATGGATTATTCCAAAAAAGATTAACTGGGAGAATTTTTCGTCGAAGTTGTGTTAATCAAATCTCTTCCCAGGCGAAATTGGTTTGCCAAATACAGTTTCAATATAACATGAAGAATAAAATGATTAAAAGAAAACCGATCCGTGAAATGTACCGAATAAAAGCTGAAAGCAACAACTAATTTGTTTTCCCTTTTCTGGAAATTAAACTCATTTGGTAAACAGAGTGCTGCGCAGGCTGTGGAAGTACTAGCAAAATTACATGAACAGTAAAATGGATGATTCGTAACAAGTCACAACATCAACTTCAGTTCATTCTAAGACATTTAAGGAACACCATCAACTTCAGTTCATTCTAAGACATTTAAGGAACACCATCAACTTCAGTTCATTCTAAGACATTCGTAACAAGTATAGCCATGTAGGAGTCACCTGCATTTATTTCTACAACACGCTCAAAATTCATTCAGAAGTAAATGCAGGTGACTCCTATATGCGAGCAAAGGCCATGAGAACATTCAAATGAAGGCAGGATTTTAAGATTAAGGAGCAAATAAGTCTTTATTTTGCTGGTTCGTGACTTTTTTTTTCAAAAACTAAAGCTAACTGTTTTTTAATGGTAACATTTTACTAGAGCCCTGCGCTTAGGTCTCTGGTTTGATTTTTTTTTTTTTTTTTGAAGCTTAGTCTCTGGTTTGATGCTTGCACGTGCTGACATGCAAAAAATCTGGTACATTTTCATTATGTAAGCCCTCCGTTTCAAAAATATAGGCTTGTTTCATGCTTATCTTTTTGATACGGAGATAATAAAGTTTAGTGCTCTTAGTTTTTTATTGATCCTCGGAGAATTGAAACAACACATCTCCAACAGAAACATGACAGAACAGATTTATAGCTAATTTTTATTGGAGGATATTATTGACCTCAATCTCAACAGTAATTTTGAAACTTCTAGCTTGGACAATGTGAGCAGAATGATTAAGAGGGCGGCTGCAAAGTTGAGTGCAACTTGACCTCAAACGTACTGGAGGTGTTAAAGTTGTAGTAATCTGATAAGACAGCTCGCAGAGTAAAGAGGACTACAATTTAAGTTTCTACCGTAAACATTCGACACAACTGCTATCTTCTCCGAATACAGAGTTGCTTGTCCCATATATGGAAACGAGCACAACCGACAGAACTGCATCTACACTAAAATAGTTCGGAAAATCAAACGACCAATTCTCAGAAGAAAAAAAGACATCCTACCTAATTACAGTCCCCCGCTCTACCAACTAAGCTAAGGTCGGTTGTGCTCGTTTGCCAAGAACGAAAAATTAAGTTCGCTTTGATCAAGAAATGGAGAAGCTGTTTGGTAGAACCTCCGTATTTGGTCACAGGATCAAGCACCATTTATGTATTTAATTAGAAGAGACTAGTGAGGGGATTTGGTTTATGATGGAGTACGCAAAACAATTAAGGTCAACTGGGAGGATTTTTCATCGAAGTTGTGTTGAATCAAATCTCTTCCCAGGCGAAATTGGTTTGCCAAATATACTGTCAAGATAAAGCGATGTTTCCAGTAGACCGTTCCCAGTTAACCATGGACTACTACATTTACGTAATTACTCAAATTACTTAATCTGGTTCGATACATGTGTAACCTCTGGCTCACCAACAACTCTTAATCAATCTACAACCTAGCATGGTACATCCTTCAAATACCAATGAAGGCAACGTGTATTTCTACTAAAAAGTAGTGTTACATGACGAAAGATTCTTAACAATAACCGATTGCTGTAAAATGCAAATAATTAAGTGTATTCAAAACTAAAGCTTCACTGTTTCTAATTGCAAACATTTCGCCAAGGGAAAATTTAACCATACAGATATCCAACAGAAATATGCCCGAACAGATTTAATGCTAATATTTTGGATGAAACAAGTGACCACAATCTTATCCGTAATTTTGAAAGGGCTAGCTTAAACAAGGTGAGCAGAATGACAAATAGGGAAGCTGAAAAGATAGTTGCAACTTGTTGAAACTTAGTAATTTGATAAGAAAGCTCATTTTAGGAGAGGACGCCAATCTAAATCGCTCTGTAAACATTCGGCAGAATCCTACTACCTTCTCTGGATATAGATAGCTTGCCTGGAGATATTTAGAGATCAACAATTTATGATGGAATTTTAATTATCCTCTATTACTTTCACAGGATTTATCCTTGCTCGATTTGGTGTGTTACGTGATCTTGATTCTATTCTGCATGTAAGTTAATTTATGAGTTACGATTGCTTATCAAGATTTATAAGAATGCATTCGAAATATTGTTCTCAATTTGTTTCATAATCTTAATGAATTTTGATTGTAGGAAACCATTCGAACAGGTTTAGTTGGGGCAATTTTGGGTGCGGCAGCTGGTGGTTGGACAAATGATTACTGGGGTCGAAAATTTTCAATCTTGCTTGCTGATACTATGATCTTAATTGGTGGAGTATCACATATATTGTTGTTGTCTATTATTGGCAATAAGCATTCTTTTGAAATTATTGGAAATATGTTTATAGCCTTGGGGGTTGGAATGGCTTCCATGACTTCACCACTTTATATAACAGAAATTTCTCCGCCTAAACTACGAGACATCCTTGTGAGCATGAACTTTATCCTTTACGGCATCGGGGAATTTACCTTCTTGTATCTCTGTAGTGTAAGTACTTGCATTCTTTCCACCACTCTCATTACTATTTACTATCCAGCATTGTTGTTTAAAATTCCTAACATATGTCATCTCATTCGAGTAACATCTTAAATTCATATGTTTCAGGACACCGCTAGAACTACTAACTACATCATTACATTAGTAGGAATCCCAGCTCTGTTTCAATTTTGTCTAATGTTATCAAATTCGGAACCTCCACTGTGGCTTTACAAGAAGGTTAGTGTTGGAAACATATCTGCGGTTTGTTTTTGTCATTTTTGGAATTATCCTGCCAATACTTGTCAGTTTTGTTATTTTCTGTAATAGAGCATTGTAGCTAAAAAGATCGAGTGTAAGTTAAACTAATCATTTGTATGTCTCGGTTCGATCCCTGGCTCTCAATAGGTTTGATTACATCACTAGGAATATAAGCATCTTTTCATAATGTTCACTTTTCTGTTGATAAAATCAATTAAAACAGGACCGGGAAGACGATGCGATTGAGGCTTTGAAAAATCTATACACTTGCGGTGAAGTTGGGAAAAGTTTGATGTTAAGGAGAAACTAATGAAGATGAGATAAAATATTTTGATGGCAGTATCTTTTCTAAAATACGCGGTTCATGGAGTTCCTTCGGTAATGCTCTTCAAGTCGCGAAACAATTGATTTCAATGCTCTCATATTTTTTGTCCCTAGTATCCGTGAGATGAGTGGCTTTCGGGCATCGGACGCTAAAACCGATATCTCGTTCATGAGCGACACACTCACGGGAACTCATGGGATAGTTTCTATTTTTGCTGGATTTTGCTGTACTCTTTGCTTGGTGCTTGGATTTGGGAAAAGAAAGATATTAAGTTGGAGCATATATGGTATACTAGGCAGTGCGTTAGCTTTAAGTTACATATTTACAGTATCACCGAATACTACTGAAGTTGTGAGCCGATCCCAGAGAACCACACATTTCAACAACAATACGTGTTTGAGTTATATGCCAGCGTTAGATGCGGATTCGTGGGACTGTTTAACATGCCTTCAAGCTTCCCCTGGATGTGGGTTTTGTCGTGGTATACATCACAATTTCCAGGTAAGCAATTTTTTTGTAGTTTAGTAGGTCCACCGTCCACACATACAACGGCGAAATAAATCCACAATTAGTTGAGATTTATGTATATACAGTAGAACCTCTATATAAGAATATCCTTGGGACCGTAAAAATATATTCTTATATGGAGGTAATTTTTACACTGATTATTTTAGTTGAGGTAATTTTTATAGCCAAGTTGGGACCAAATTATTTTATTCTTATATTGAGTTTATTCTTTTATAGAGTATTTTTATATGGAGGTTCTACTGTATATAAATATAGTCAAGAAGTGTCTCCAAGATGAATGTTGTCCTAATAACACCACCACCAACCCTTTTGTTACGCCTGATTTGAATGGGGAAACCATTTTTTTACTATCACCACCCCTAACAGGAGGCTAGACACTAGAGCACTATAAATTAGGATACCATTTTTTATTACTAATAGCCAAGCCATAGTTAGTATTATTTGTTTCGTTTAGTTGTTACAATCGCATGGAAATTCTGAGGGCTTGAGTATTATTTCTATAATTATATTATTACTCATGGACCAGTCTTTTCTCCTGCACAGGGTCAATTTAGCGGTGCCTGCTTTATTGCTGAGGCAAATGGAACATCTCATGCTGTCTTGATGAAAATGGATCTTGGATCACAGATTATTGTGAATATAACGTTTTCAAACAACCATTTTTGGTCTTGATGATCTTTCAATTTTATAGTCTATTGTGTTCGGTCAGCCTAGAAATCCTTCCATGGATCATAAACTCACAAGTATACCCGACTGAAGTTAGAGGGATATATGGAGGCATGGCTGCAGCGGTTAATTGGATCTTTTTCCTTATTATAATCATATTATCCTTTCTCATAACTAAAACTGGAGGGCCTCTTTTCATGTTTCCACTGATCGGATTGTTTTCTTTTTTTGGTTCGTGGTTGATCAAGTTGTTTGTCCCAGAAAACATCTCTTTTGGAAAAGTTGTTGAGTGAATTTTAAACATTATGTCTCTGCAAAAATATCAGTTCTAAGGAACTATCGTACATTTTAACTGTGCTGCGCATTTAGACATGTATATTTATGATATATTTCAAATTATGAGTCTATATTGTTCATATTAAGCACGAATAAATATACAAATTAAAGAGTGGTACACAAAATCTATGCTAAGCCGATTTGGTTTTTGTTTATTTCTTGAAACTAATTTGACTGTGGATAACAACTAGGTTTATTTATACTACTTGATCTGACGTATCTCAGAAATTAGGTTTTGATGGTTAAATATTTTAGCGATGAGTCGATGTTAATGGCGGTGGTATGAAAGTGGTTGTGGTGATCAAAGAAATTGAAACTAAAATCAGATTGTGAAAAAAGAAGTGGTGGTGACGGCGGCTGGCTATCACAGCGGAAGAGTGAGGGGATCGAACCCTCCTGATACCAACTTAGAACATGATTTTTGGGTTAATTCTTCCACATCTAACTGGTGGAGATACCTTTCTTATTTATACTGTGAGATTGAATCTCAAGTTGTTACAAGTTGTTACACAGATAAATATTGTTGAACATAACAACTTTGAACAACATGAAAATAGCTAACTTATAAGGAACTAGTTGAATGCCTACAATAATATTCCGTTACAGTCTTCACTTGACTGAGAGTCTTTAGGAAGACTCTCTGCTGTATTCTTAACAAGTTGTAAGAAACTTAGAACTCATTAGGATCATACTTTTTGTTTTTTGATTGGTTCATTAGGATCATACTGAATCTGATCACACAGTGATTGATTCACTCGGCCTAGTTTATGACACACTAAAGAATGCGTTCATCAATCAAAATCAAGGTATCCTACAATTTCTTGAAGACGCATCCAAACTGTGTGTGTGTGTTTTTTTTTTTTTTTTGATTGGAAAGGAGAAGATATATTAGATTGAGAGAATTTACAGAAGACTACCAGAGATGGTAGATCAAAACAAAAGAAAAAAAGTTACATTACAAGAACAGGTTCTCCCAATCATTAATCACAGAACTAGACTCGAACGAGTTTTATAGACTTTCCCTTGGTGAATCTGATGTTACACCGGGCGGAAGTAGTCATAATTCATAACTCTGGGGATGTTCATTGTTTTAAGTTCGGTAATTCGGATTTGTTGGTAGTAGAAGAGATTTTTGTAATTGGACATCATCAACGACAAAATATATGCGTCGAGTTTGATCAAATGTAAGTATTGCAAGTCTGCATGAAAAGTTGTGTCTTAATAAGCTAAATGACTGTTGGGTTGCCTACTGGATTGTGTCTAATAGATTTAGCCAACCAAAGAGCGGTGACACAGGGATATTTAGTGATGATTTGGCTTCAACAAAATCAAGAGTGATTGTGGCATTGACATATGGCAAATTTTGGGTCTCTTTTTATAAAACAAAATTATTATTTTGGGTGCCAATGAATCTTACAGTTTAACAATAGAAGCTCGAGTACATGTCAAAGATACACAGAGGCGGCAAATGCTTCAGTTAAGCATTTTGCATGGCATTCTCGAAGGGTCCAAAGCTTGTCCATGCAGTAACAGGTTTCGGAACTCGAGATGGGCAATTTTGCAGGTTACTGTGTCTGCAAGTTATCCTAATCATCTTTGTTTATCTGCATGGATGGTCTCATTGCAACCTTACAATCAGCTACGTTATTTTAGGAGAGGACGCCAATCTAAATCGCTCTGTAAACATTCGGCAGAATCCTACTACCTTCTCTGGATATAGATAGCTTGCCTGGAGATATTTAGAGATCAACAATTTATGATGGAATTTTAATTATCCTCTATTACTTTCACAAGATTTATCCTTGCTCGATTTGGTGTGTTACGTGATCTTGATTCTATTCTGCATGTAAGTTAATTTATGAGTTACGATTGCTTATCAAGATTTATAAGAATGCATTCGAAATATTGTTCTCAATTTGTTTCATAATCTTAATGAATTTTGATTGTAGGAAACCATTCGAACAGGTTTAGTTGGGGCAATTTTGGGTGCGGCATCTGGTGGTTGGACAAATGATTACTGGGGTCGAAAATTTTCAATCTTGCTTGCTGATACTATGATCTTAATTGGTGGAGTATCACATATATTGTTGTTGTCTATTATTGGCAATAAGCATTCTTTTGAAATTATTGGAAATATGTTTATAGACTTGGGGGTTGGAATGGCTTCCATGACTTCACCACTTTATATAACAGAAATTTCTCCGCCTAAACTAGGGGAAATTTCCATCCGTGTCTGTTTTTTTTTCAGTATTCCCAAAAATGTTAAAATTTACCAAAAATGTTTAGAACATTGTTTTCATCAACAAAACGGACAAATTTTTCAATCTATTTACTATAAAGCCAACCCATGTGGTAATGTGCACACATTTCCCCTTCTTCCTTTCTCTTACACGTGTTGTTGGTGAGTTAATAAAAGAAAAGATAAATGTTAAACTCCTCCCTCTATTCATTTCATTCCCTGAACTTCCATTTCTTTCTGCTGAAAAATTAGGTCGACAGACTGGTTTTGTTGAGAAGGTGTTATTGAGAATCATTTGTGTAAGTTTTTGATTCATCATTATTGGTAATATTCTCTTCGGTGGTGGGTGGTTCATCGTTAGACGTTGAAGAAGAACACAAGCAAGTTTAGGGTTAGGTTAAATCCAAATCTGACCTCAACCCGTCACTGAAATTGGCTGAATTTCTATTCTGCATAAAAGTAGGGGTTCTTTCTCCTTTTATTCCTTTGTCTCTAGATTTTTCGATTCATGTCGATTCAAATGCTATTTATTCGTTTGTCTCCTGATTTTTCGATTCATGTCTATTGAAATGCAATTTTTTATTCTTGTACAACACTATTTTTACTGGATCTAAAATTTATGAGTTGAGATGTTTTTCTCAGCCATGAAATTGATAAACTTTGTCCATAAACTTTTCCCAATCTGTCCCTGTTTTTGATGAACTTTGCTTGAAAAGTTTCTTTTCTGATAATCATTCGACATATTCTACCATGCGTGATTTTGGATTTATAAACGTTTTTTTGAAGATTAAATATGATTGCATCTATGCAAATTTAGTTTTCCTTCAAAAATGAGGTAATGGATTGAATTTTTATGCTAGCCTGTCACTTGTTTGTTAAAATTACCCAACGAGTTCCGTTTAGAAACATTGATGTTCAATATAGAATTGATGGACAGGTTCACTTTCATGTTTGTTTTACCATTAGTTATCATTTATCATTTAAAGTTGTTTTACCAAAAGTGTGTAATTATCGTTTTTTAACTTTTTCAATATAAGGTTTTTTTTGTTAGAGTATTGCTTAAAAAAAGGAATTCAGGTAATTAACTAATTTAGTGGAATGGATTGTTGATATGGTTCTCTTATTTAGAAAAATCTGTCTGGTCAATACTATGTGGTTTATTTTTTGATGAATAGTTGCTATCTGGTTTGGTTTTTTAATTTTGATTCTGTTGTGTTATTACTTTCCTACTTTGAGATTGCTAGGAAAGGTTGGAAACTTTTTTTTGTTTCATATAAGATTTCAAGGATAATTAGAAGTCATAATATTCAGCTTATTACAAACGATTTAGGTAGCTTTAGTGGTTAGTTACAGATAGTTGGATTAGTTGGATTACCGAGGATGTATGCAAGTGATTTTCCACTACCCGATACCTGGATTTCAAATATAGATTTTGGTTAATAAATAGGTACTTTGGATAAGACAAGTTTAGTGGCTTAATCGCTTCATATGGGTTGCACTAGTGCAAGGTCCTGGCGGATGTTTTATTGCTGTCCATGCTCTTCGGATAGTGTCCTTCACCTCCGCTTTTGCTTAGTATTTCTCATCTATGTAAATAATTTTTTGTTTCATTAATACCTCATCCAAATTGCGAATATGGTTCACATTTTATTGTTCCGTGAATCGCTCATAGTTTTTGCTTCCGTTGATTTATTATTTAAAATGATCCACTAATGCGTGATGTATTAATAGTCGAAGGGTTTTCAAAGTTGAAGTCGATTGGTTCTACAAATAGAGCATGTGCGTCTTCATTTGTTCAACAGGTAGGATCGAAACTTTTCACATATATAGTTGGTGACTTGGTTATACTTGTACTTACCTACATAAAGAATCTTAATGTATAACATGAAGTAATATGCAATGCAATCTTTTGTACTTAACTATTTTCGCAATCTGAATGGATATAACTTTTTGATACAATGTATTTTTGTCGTTTATGATATGGTATCTCTTTGGATATGTACGTTAAAGACTAAGTTTGTTGTTATATTGAGCTAACTACTTTGAATTTCTTAAGGTTTACGGTAATTCATGTTGCAGGTGCTATAGTCCACCAATTGCTCTAAAAATTGTAAAAAGTTTTTGATTTTGGCATTTGGCTGTTGCTCAAGCTGCATAAGATATTTGCACATCTCCCAAAAGTTACTTCTCTAGAATGGATTATTGATTAATGAAAGTGCATTTAGGCCTAGTTTTTGTGGTTATGAATTAGCTTATTAACAAATTAAGTTTGTGCAAATCAGTTTGCTATTATTATTTGTTTAGTTGTATGTACACTACTTGGTTGAAAAGACTTGTGTAATGAGTACGATTTCAGTTTGATAACTTCAAATTGGGTTCTATAAATACTTGGGTTAGTGAATATTTATGCTTGTAGGAAAGCATTGGGGATATTCTGGAATTTCATTAGGTTATAGTGGTTTAGAACTTTTACATATTCAATTTTGTAATGATGTTTATCGATGGAACTCCAATTTATATCTGAAAACCTTTTTTTTCGTGTATGTACAGGTTCGGGTTGGCATACATATTTTCGCATAGCTTTCATTCATGTCTTCTTAGATTTTTGAGCCTGTAGCCTAGTCCCCAAACCTGCAGGAATCAATAAAGGTACTGTAGGCTTGATAATGTGATCTATTTCTCTTACGCAACGCCTTATAATACAGATGTTTGTAGGTTACTTCTCCTTTCATTGAAATTGGCTGAATTTCTCTTCTACAGAAAGGTAGGGGTTCTTTCTCCTTTTATTCATTTTTCTCCACCTTTTTCGATTCATGTCGATTCATGTCGATTCAAATGCTATTTATTCGTTTGTCTCTTGATTTTTCGATTCATGTATATTCAAATGCAATTTTCTATTATTGTACAACACTATTTTAACTGGATCTAAAATTTATGAGTTGAGATGTTTTTCTCAGCCGTGAAATTGATAAACTTTGTCCATTAACTTTTCCCAATCTCTCCCTGTTTTTGTTGAACTTTGCTTGAAAACTTTATTTACACAGTAATCATTCGTGACATATTAAACCATGTGTGATTTTGGATTTATAAACGTTTCTTTGAAGATTAAATATGATTGCATCTATGAAAATTTAGCTTTCCATCATAAATGAGGTAATGGATTGAATTTTTAATCTAGCCTCTCAGTTGCTTGTTAAAATTACCCAACGAGTTCCGTTTTGAAACATTGATGTTCAATTTAGAATTGATGGACAGGTTCACTTTCATGTTTGTTATACCATTATTAGTTATCATTTATTATTTTTTAAAATTGTTTCTAAAAAAGGACTCACTGAAGTCCATAATTTCCCCCTAGCTTTGCAACTTAAAAGATTATCTATTCAATGTTTTTTCCTTATGGCACTAGTTTAAGTTTGTTTTCAAAACCTCATGTTCATCATTTTGATATAATAAATGTACTGTCTCACATTTAAACTCCAATGCATGTCCCTGTTTATCTCAATTAATTGTTTATGTATGTGTTGAGAGTGAGATTGTTTCATCATGTTTGAAAAGTCACTTGCAAATTAACCTAGTTTTTATGGGCAGTTGCCAATTATAGTCACTTGCCTATATGTTTGTTTTAACCGTGTAATAATTTTCAGCATAGCTTTCATTGCCGTCTTGTAAGATTTTTGACTCTCTAGTGTAGTCCCCAAACCTGCAGTAATCCGTAAACGTAATGTAGCTTGAGAGTGTGATCTATTGCCCTTCCACAATGCCTTATTATTCAGATATTTATTTATTGATTGAATTATGTTTGTAGGCTACAAGCATGCGTGCTGGTAAATTTCCCAAGAAAACACATAAACCTGTTGTTGTTGTTGAGGAAAGGTAAATATGTGGATTAGTAGTGTATTAACGAATAAGGATCTTTTCACGAATAGAACCGGTATGTTTTTGGTGTAACTTTTTGTTGTGTTGTGTAGGCAATATTGTTACCCAGATGAGTACGGGTACCGGACAGGTTCCTGCAAATTGATTACTTACCCCAGCTACGATGTACTAAAAGCCGTGCGCGAAGAATTGTCCGATGCTGAGAAAGTATTGTTCCAATCAACTACAATTGGTCACCTACTTTACATTCATGTTGATCAAAAGATGTCTGCGCCGATATTTAATTTCTTAATGACTAGGCGGATTTATGTACCGCAAGACGAGGCTATCTGGTTCAGATTTTGTAATGGAGATTTTAGTAAGGAAATTTTCTTTGGAAAGCGGGAGTTTGCCGCAATATCAGGCCTTAGCTTCATGAAGACGGATGCACCGTGTGCTGTACCCGCGAGGCTGAGTAAACTGAAGGAGAAGTATATTTGGTCTGACAGAAAAGTAGCCGGAGGAGATTTGTATAATTTCCTTTTTATCGATACGGATGCTGAAGAGAGGAGAAATGCTGTAGAGAGGACAAATGTTAAAGAGAGGAAAAATACTGCGGTGAGGAAAAAGAGTGAGAAAGTGGATGCTAAAAAGAGGGGGAAAGTTAATGTTGATGACAGGGTAAAGGTTGCTCTCTTATATGTTGTGCATCGCTTTATATATGGGTATCCATACATCACTGGTGTTGAGGAAACATCATGGAGTTTGGTAGAAGACTTTGATGACTTCAACAATTATCACTGGGGAGATGTAGCTTATTATCAAACTTTTGAGAAGACTCACAAAGCCTATGAATTTCAAATGACTGGAGTAGATACACCTAACGGTCAACGGGGCATTCATCCTCAAGGAATGCCAGGCGTGTTGGTGGTAAGTGTAGTTTGGTTGATATTTTGTATATGTTTAACTTTCAAGTTTTTGTTTTAATAGTTTTTTTTGTGTTTTAGGTTTGGGCTGTTCGAGTCTTCCCGACATTGTTTGAGAAGTGTGGAAAAGAGATATATATTAATGGGTGGCTCCCCTATATTCTTACTGTGTGCTGCACTAATGCCCTGACCCATGTGAATGTTGGTAGCGCATTAGAGCCGGTATGAGTATGTCTTTAGAATTCTATTTCTTTGAAATTTGTATTTAATGTTGTTTTTGACCATCTTCGCCCTATTGCAGAAAGATTCTGTTGTTCAATTCCTGGAAGACATCATATGGCCTGAGCCTCGCTTCGACCGGCTTTTAATTCCTGGGGTAATTGAGGGTAATGTCACCAGAGATCAAGCTAGTGATGCGGCTTTTAATACTTTGTCTGACGATGATATAGAGGTTGACGGCTTGGAAGAACAAGCTAGAGACGCAGCAGTTAATCCTCGGTCTGATGGTGATATTTTGAAGGATAGGATGGATCAGCTTTTCAGTTTGGTGTTAGGTATGAAGAGTGAGTCTCTAGGCAAGTTGGAAGAATTAAGTTTCCAGGTGGTCGATTTGAAAAATACATGCACCGAATTGAAATAGAAGGTTACATTTTTGAAGGAGGAGGTTTCAGTTTTAAAGTCAAGAACTGTGAGTAATTTGGAATCTTTTTATTCTGTTAAGTTTTACAGTTAAACCTATTCATAACTTGAAAATTAATTGAGTCGATGTAAAATATTGTGTAACAGTTTCGTGCTCCATATATGGGGAATTGCAACAATGAAGGAATGCCGGATGGGCCAAGTTGGAACCCAAATAACAAAGTCAAAGAGGTTGTTAAAGAAAGTGGTGTTGATTTATATGGGAAGCCTATTCTTGATGTTGGTAAAGACGCTGTGGGTAATGAAGAAGCTGAAACACGGCGCTATAATATTTTAAAAGACGATGATGTAAACTCCCATGATGATGTTGAACTTCTTAGTACACCAGTACTATATAATACTCCAAATAAGATAGGCGAAGAGGTTTGTTCGTTCTTATTGCTCGAATTTTAATGTGCCTGAGTACGAATAATAGATTAATTTTTGTTGGTCATTAGCATGTATAAGTTTCCTATTAGTTTTGCATTATGTCACAATAGACAAATCACAATAGGTCTATGTACGTAATGTCTGCAGTTAATAAAATTCGCTCTTGAATGCCTGACTATGAAGTAGGTAATATATATACACATTTTGCTATTAGTCGTCTCTACTTGATAGTGACTATTTCATACAATAAGCCAGTTGTCGAAAAAATAATTGTTCTTCTTGTGAATTTTGCTTCAAATGCTGTAGTCATGTTCGCTTTCTCTCCATTTAAGTTTGTTGTATTATGTATCTGATGTTGTTTATTATCCTAGTTACTCGGTAACTCGTTTATAAACATCGGATTGTTCATTTTATAAGAACGACGTGATATTTCTCCATTTGTTTGTTATTAAACTTCAGAAATCCTTTTAATCTTATGGAATATTTGGTTGATAGTAAACGGTGAATGCAACTTCTCTTTGTTAAATAACAGAATTAAGTCATTTGTTGACTGTAGTATTTTCATTAACTGTGTTCACCGTTTCTTGAAATTCTTCTCATTGAGTCTGTTTTTGTAGGCCGATAAAAATTCAAAAAGCCCCGAATGGAAAAAAAGAAATCATGATGATGCTGATGCGTCCGGATGTGCTGTTGACAATACTCTCCCAAAGTATGGCAGAGTACGGAAGCTTAGTAAAGTGCCACAACCTCCATTTACCGATGTAAATAATTTGAAGAAGGCTAGAGTTGTGCCTTGCAATAAAGTTAATTTTGCGGGAGATGGTGGTGATCATAAGAAGAATGGTCGGAAGAAGGTTAAGTGTACTCGAAGCACTGAAAAGGATGGGAATAGAATTGAAATTGGGGATTCCCCTTTGACAGAGGGTGATGAGAATTATACCCTGAAGAAGACGTTTTTGCCTGAAAAACTCAAAGTGAAAATAGATTATTTCAAAAATTTCAGATTGGACTCCGGAGTTACTGAGAAGGATGTACAGGATTTGAATGATTACATCAACATAGGGTGAGTGTCCCCAAAACATCCTTTATTTATTTGTTTGTTTTTGGTGTCCTTGTTTATTTTGATCGTAACTTTGTGTTATGGATGTTTGTATGGGACAGTGTTGACTACAAGGAAGATGACCCCTTTGCGACTTGTAACCAGTTTAAAACACTACTGGATAAAAATGGATGTCTAGGTGATGAAGTAAGTTAGATTCCATCTGTTGATCCTGTAAAAAAAAACAATCTAACTATCTAATGGTAAAAGTTTCTTGCAACAGAAACTCATCTCTTTTGTGTCGTCCTGCAGCATATTAACGGCATGTACCCTTTACTATTTTAAACACCCCTTGGATGATGGGGAAAGACCTATCACCGACAACCCCTACCCTATTGCAAAGAAAAACACCCCTTGGTTTTGCACCTCGGTTTGGCACCAACTACTAACGTACATACGGAAGACTAACCATGTGCCTACTTTTAACTTCCATTGAGTGGTCATATCAAGGAATGGGACACCCCTTGGTTTTGCATCCCGGTTTGGCACCAGCTACTAACGTACACACGGAGGACTAACCATGTGCCTACTTTTAACTTCCATTGAGTGGTCATATCAAGGAATGGGACACAATGCACCAACCTATATACAATCCATATTATGTGTATCATCAAGGAATGTGATAAAATATCAAGGAATGTGATAAAATATATCTTCTCGAATGGGATTGTTTAGTTGCTCAAACAAAATATTGTTTTGTTAAAATGACCATATTAACCTTTCTAGAAATAAGTGCAACAAATATTATGGAGATTGTGAAAATGACCAGACTACCCGTATCGGAAATAAGTAAAAAAAATATTAAAAGGGTGTTAAAATGACTAATTTTTCTTACGGGAAAAAAGTGCAATAAATATTATAACTTTAATAAGCTTTGGATTTCAAGTTCCTCATCTGTTTCTGAGACTCGGATCCGATTTTCTTATAAGCTTCGGATTATACGTTGGATTATATTTATTACACTTATTTTTTTATATTTCAGAACAGTGAACCATTAGTGTAAAGGTACGACGAGACAACTCAAACGGTCACGAGTCTTGGACGAAGGCCTGCCTTTTCCTGCTGTTGCGCTCAAGCAAAAGGCTCTATCAGTCACCGACCGACATCAGCAAATCTTCAAGTATTTAACTTTTGTTACGAAATCTACTTAAATTCGCCACATAATCCAAAAATCCATAACCAAAATCCGCAATAGGTAAAGAAAAAGAAAGAAAAGTACTGGACAAATCTGAAGTGGGACGTTTTCTATAACACACGAGACAAAAAGTGAGTGAGTAGTCGAATTATGAAGTGAATTTCCAGACAAAAAGTTAGTGAGTACACTAAAATTAAAAAGTGTGTCGTATTTATTACTTTTTACTCCCTCCGTCCCACTATTACTTGGTCTATCTCTTTTCACTTACATTTTCAGGTCTAGGACAAAAACTAGCTATTCTGTGGTGGCGATAACCAGAAGGGTAATATGGTTATTTTCACATTCTCCATAATATTTATAGCACTTATCTTCAATGAGGGAAATATGGTCATTTTCAAAGTCTCTAATATTTACTTTAATTATTTCTGATAATGATAGGCTGGTCATTTCATGTAGTCTTAATAATATCTATTGCACTTATCTCCGGTAAGGGTAATATGGTCATTTTCAAAGTGTCGAAAATTTACTAAAATTATTTATGATAATGGTAGTCTTGTCATTTTCATAGTGGTCATAATATTTATTGCACTTATCTCCAGTAATACAATCATTTTCACTATTTGTAATATTTACTTTACTTATTTCTGATAATGGCAATATGGTCATTCTCATAGTCGTCATAATATTTGTTGCACTTATTTCTAGTATGGGTAATATGGTCATCTACACATTCTCTAAAATTAACTTTACTTATTTTCGATAAGGGTGGTCTAGTCATTTTCACAGTATCCATTGATATTTATTGCACTAATTTCCTTTGAGGGTAAAATTGTCATTTTCACATTCTGTAATATTTACTTTACTTATTTAGGAAGTGTGTCGTATATATGCAAAAGACAAACATAAATGTCAGAAGTTATTTGAAAATAAATGTCACAGGCAAACATAAATGTCAGAAGTTATTATTTATGGATACTGTAGATTTGAAAAAAAAATGTCACTGCACATCAACAGACAAACAATTTCAGAAGTTATTATTCATGGATACTATAAAGTTTAAAAGAAATAGCATTTCCCATGAAAATTTAAAATCTATTGTAACAAAGAAAAACATAATACAACATTAGGACCGGCAAAATTTATCAATTTATCGCGATATTAAATAATTGCATAATTAATAATTATTAAATTATATTTTAATTAGTTTAACAAAATAATTTTTAATTAAAAAAAATATTAATCAACAAAATGAACCAATACACCTTATTCCATTGCTAATTGTTTTCGTCATTATAAGATTCGTTCAATGGTTAACACCGTCATTATAAGATTCGTCCATTGATAATAATGGAACTGTGGGAATCGAAAGTGATGATGTGGAAATCGAAGATGGAAATTCGAAGAACTCTTTTAAATATGTTTTTATTGCTGCAAAGATATTGAATATGTTTTTATTGAATATGCTTCTTTTAATGTTAAGAAGCTATCAAAGCTGCAAAGATATTGAATATGTTTTTATTGCAACAGGAAACGACAGGGACCTATAAAAAGCATAAAAAAAAAATTATTATTTTATAAATTTAGCATGTTGGTCCCGAAGTCGGTAAACTCGTTTATTAAGTGAGTAATTTATTGTCACTGACTTCTCTATTGTGAACATAATGTGAAGCATTGGGTACACATTCTAAATTATACCTTATTGTGAACACAATGGAGAACAATGGGGTACACATTCCAAATTTTACCTTATTGTGAACATAATGTGAAGCATTGGGTATACATTCAAAATTATACCTTATTGTGAACACAATGGAGAACAGTGGGGTACACATTCCAAATTTTACCTTATTGTGAACACAATGTGAAGCATTGGGTATACATTCAAAATTATACCTTATTGTGAACACAATGGAAAACATTGGGTACACATTCTTATTTTTCACTAAAATAAAAAATTACCTTATTGTGAACACAATGGCAACAAGGGTACACATTACAAATTATACCTTATTGTGAACACAATGAAAAATAGTGGGTATACATTCCAAATTATACCTTATTGTGAACACAATGGAAAAAACTGGGTACACATTACAAATTATACCTTATTGTGAACACAATGGAAAATATTGGGTACACATTCTAGTTATTCACTAAAATTAAAAATGACCTTATTGTGAACACAATGAAACAGTGGGTACACATTCCAAATTAATCTTTATTGTGAACACAATATTAACCCATTGGGTACACATTATTCTAAATATAAAAAGATTTTTTCGTATTGTGCACACAATTTTAACAATGGGAACACATTTCATCAATTAAAATATTAATTAAGATGACATTATTTCTAAAAAGGTTTTCAAATAATAGTAAAAAAATAGAATGTGCATGACTTAACGGTCATAAAATTTTTAATTCAAGAGTAAAATAGGAAAAAATAATTCAAAAAAACAATTTTAGGAATTTATAAAAAAGTGAACATTTTTGGTAATTACAATTCCAAAAAGAACACTTTAGGGCATTGCCCCGCCTAAACTACGAGACATCCTTGTGAGCATGAACTTTATCCTTTACGGCATCGGGGAATTTACCTTCTTGTATCTCTGTAGTGTAAGTACTTGCATTCTTTCCACCACTCTCATTACTATTTACTATCCAGCATTGTTGTTTAAAATTCCTAACATATGTCATCTCATTCGAGTAACATCTTAAATTCATATGTTTCAGGACACCGCTAGAACTACTAACTACATCATTACATTAGTAGGAATCCCAGCTCTGTTTCAATTTTGTCTAATGTTATCAAATTCGGAACCTCCACTGTGGCTTTACAAGAAGGTTAGTGTTGGAAACATATCTGCGGTTTGTTTTTGTCATTTTTGGAATTATCCTGCCAATACTTGTAAGTTTTGTTATTTTCTGTAATAGAGCATTGTAGCTAAAAAGATCGAGTGTAAGTTAAACTAATCATTTGTATGTCTCGGTTCGATCCCTGGCTCTCAATAGGTTTGATTACATCACTAGGAATATAAGCATCTTTTCATAATGTTCACTTTTCTGTTGATAAAATCAATTAAAACAGGACCGGGAAGACGATGCGATTGAGGCTTTGAAAAATCTATACACTTGCGGTGAAGTTGGGAAAGAGTTTGATGCCTTCAGGTTATCACTTAAGAGAGAAACTAATGAAGATGAGATAAAATATTTTGATGGCAGTATCTTTTCTAAAATACGCGGTTCATGGAGTAGTCCTTCGGTACGTAAAAAGTTTGTTGTTGGTACCGCTCTTCAAGTCGCGAAACAATTGATTGGGATCAATGCTCTCATATTTTTTGTCCCTAGTATCCGTGAGATGAGTGGCTTTCGGGCATCGGACGCTAAAACCGATATCTCGTTCATGAGCGACACACTCACGGCAACTCATGGGATAGTTTCTATTTTTGCTGGATTTTGCTGTACTCTTTGCTTGGTGCTTGGATTTGGGAAAAGAAAGATATTAAGTTGGAGCATATATGGTATACTAGGCAGTGCGTTAGCTTTAAGTTACATATTTACAGTATCACCGAATAATACTGAAGTTGTGAGCCGATCCCAGAGAACCACACATTTCAACAACAATACGTGTTTGAGTTATATGCCAGCGTTAGATGCGGATTCGTGGGACTGTTTAACATGCCTTCAAGCTTCCCCTGGATGTGGGTTTTGTCGTGGTATACATCACAATTTCCAGGTAAGCAATTTTTTTGTAGTTTAGTAGGTCCACCGTCCACACATACAACGGCGAAATAAATCCACAATTAGTTGAGATTTATGTATATACAGTAGAACCTCTATATAAGAATATCCTTGGGACCGTAAAAATATATTCTTATATAGAGGTTATTCTTATATGGAGGTAATTTTTACACTGATTATTTTAGTTGAGGTAATTTTTATAGCCAAGTTGGGACCAAATTATTTTATTCTTATATGGAGTTTATTCTTTTATAGAGTATTCTTATATGGAGGTTCTACTGTATATAAATATAGTCAAGAAGTGTCTCCAAGATGAATGTTGTCCTCATAACACCACCACCAACCCTTTTGTTACGCCTGATTTGAATGGGGAAACCATTTTTTTACTATCACCACCCCTAACAGGAGGCTAGACACTAGAGCACTATAAATTAGGATACCATTTTTTATTACTAATAGCCAAGCCATAGTTAGTATTATTTGTTTCGTTTAGTTGTTACAATCGCATGGAAATTCTGAGGGCTTGAGTATTATTTCTATAATTATATTATTACTCATGGACCAGTCTTTTCTCCTGCACAGGGTCAATTTAGCGGTGCCTGCTTTATTGCTGAGGCAAATGGAACATCTCATGCCTGTACTGATGAAAATGGATCTTGGAGCACAGATTATTGTGAATATAACGTTTTCAAACAACCATTTTTGGTCTTGATGATCTTTCAATTTTATAGTCTATTGTGTTCGGTCAACCTAGAAATCCTTCCATGGATCATAAACTCACAAGTATACCCGACTGAAGTTAGAGGGATATATGGAGGCATGGCTGCAGCGGTTAATTGGATCTTTTTCCTTATTATAATCATATTATCCTTTCTCATAACTAAAACTGGAGGGCCTCTTTTCATGTTTCCACTGATCGGATTGTTTTCTTTTTTTGGTTCGTGGTTGATCAAGTTGTTTGTCCCAGAAAACATCTCTTTTGGAAAAGTTGTTGAGTGAATTTTAAACATTATGTCTCTGCAAAAAGATCAGTTCTAAGGAACTATCGTACATTTTAACTGTGCTGCGCATTTAGACATGTATATTTATGATATATTTCAAATTATGAGTCTATATTGTTCATATTAAGCTCGAATAAATATACAAATTAAAGAGTGGTACACAAAATCTATGCTAAGCCGATTTGGTTTTTGTTTATTTCTTGAAACTAATTTGACTGTGGATAACAACTAGGTTTATTTATACTACTTGATCTGACGTATCTCAGAAACTAGGTTTTGATGGTTAAATATTTTAGCAGCAGTCGATGTTAATGGCGGTGGTATGAAAGTGGTTGTGGTGATCAAAGAAATTGAAACTAAAATCAGATTGTGAAAAAAGAAGTGGTGGTGACGGCGGCTGGCTATCACAGCGGAAGAGTGAGGGGATCGAACCCTCCTGATACCAACTTAGAACATGATTTTTGGGTTAATTCTTCCACATCTAACTGGTGGAGATACCTTTCTTATTTATACTGTGAGATTGAATCTCAAGTTGTTACAAGTTGTTACACAGATAAATATTGTTGAACATAACAACTTTGAACAACATGAAAATAACTAACTTATAAGGAACTAGTTGAATGCCTACAATAATATTCCGTTACAGTCTTCACTTGACTGAGAGTCTTTAGGAAGACTCTCTGATGTATGCTTAACAAGTTGTAAGAAACTTAGAACTCATTAGGATCATACTTTTTGTTTTTTGATTGGTTCATTAGGATCATACTGAAGCTGATCACACAGTGATTGATTCACTCGGCCTAGTTTATGACACACTAAAGAATGCGTTCATCAATCAAAATCAAGGTATCCTACAATTTCTTGAAGACGCATCCAAACTGTGTGTGTGTGTGTGTTTTTTTTTTTTTTGATTGGAAAGGAGAAGATATATTAGATTGAGAGAATTTACAGAAGACTACCAGAGATGGTAGATCAAAACAAAAGAAAAAAAGTTACATTACAAGAACAGGTTCTCCCAATCATTAAT
The DNA here is from genome assembly GCA_023529315.1 of Papaver bracteatum. Classification (NCBI taxonomy): domain Eukaryota; kingdom Viridiplantae; phylum Streptophyta; class Magnoliopsida; order Ranunculales; family Papaveraceae; genus Papaver; species Papaver bracteatum. Next base: position 901,163 of record JAJJWX010000892.1, read on the forward strand.
CACAGAACTAGACTCGAACGAGTTTTATAGACTTTCCCTTGGTGAATCTGATGTTACACCGGGCGGAAGTAGTCATAATTCATAACTCTGGGAATGTTCATTGTTTTAAGTTCGGTAATTCGGATTTGTTGGTAATAGAAGAGATTTTTGTAATTGGACATCATCAACGACAAAATATATGCGTCGAGTTTGATCAAATGTAAGTATTGCAAGTCTGCATGAAAAGTTGTGTCTTAATAAGCTAAATGACTGTTGGGTTGCCTCTTTGGATTGTGTCTAATAGATTTAGCCAACCAAAGAGCGGTGACACAGGGATATTTAGTGATGATTTGGCTTCAACAAAATCAAGAGTGATTGTGGCATTGACATATGGCAAATTTTGGGTCTCTTTTTATAAAACAAAATTATTATTTTGGGTGCCAATGAATCTTACAGTTTAACAATGAAAGCTCGAGTACATGTCAAAGATACACAGAGGCGGAAAATGCTTCAGTTAAGCATTTTGCATGGCATTCTCGAAGGGTCCAAAGCTTGTCCATGCAGTAACAGGTTTCGGAACTCGAGATGGGCAATTTTGCAGGTTACTGTGTCTGCAAGTTATCCTAATCATCTTTGTTTATCTGCATGGATGGTCTCATTGCAACCTTACAATCAGCTACGTTTACATATTTATTAGAATCCAAATCCTTATTCATAGGGTTTAAATTCAAGTTTTGTAATTTGTGATCTCTATAGAGAAATTTTAAAAATTAGGACTCCAAAGCTGCATTAATATGTGGCTCACTATATATGTATGTTTATGTGTAGGGTTTGATGGGTTCAATCATGGTGCATTTCCTCTACTACTGTTATGGTTGAAATGCTTGGCTTGCTCTTAATTTTTAATGTAGAGCTATATACATAAAGATATATCAATTGATTTGTTATCCTAAGAGCTAGACAGATGGTGTTGTGGGTTCTTTTTTGTAGGTCATTGTTGTCTAGCTATTATGCACTTGGATAGAAAGAAGGTTCAAAATCCTAGCAGTATTGTTTTTGGGTTCCACATAACCACCTTAAACTTTGTTTCTCTTACAGCTGAACATTCAAGAATGCTACGTTGTTTTCATTTACAGTCTTCCACCACCATCACCACCATCAAAAGTTAAAACCCATGTTCATCCTCTCATTGTTTAATGCTTTCTCTCACTCTCCTTCACCTCTCTTAAATTATTTGTTTGTTTATATTTGTTTTCAAGACTGATTATATTTTGGGGGATTTTGTTATTAAGTAAAGTTGCGATTGTTTGATTTGATTTCAATTTTTCCTATTCATACTAATTAGTGTCACTTTGGTAGGGTTCTTAGCGTTCTGAAATAAATTCAGATATTCGTTGAATATGAATTCAAAACCACATCATCATTGTCATATCAAACTCAAAGTGTCTATGAATACATGCCAAATGGAAGTTTGTGGGATTCCCTTCACAGATGGAGGAACCTTTTCAATTGGACAACCCGGCATATAATTACTCTTGGAGTTGCACAAAGTATGGCTTATCTCCACCATGAATCATTGATCTGTACCTCCCGATCATTGTCGAGATAAATAAATTATCAAATATCTTGCTTAATGTAGATTATCAACCTAAAGTAACGAATTTCGGAGTGGCAAAAGTATTGTAAACAAAAGCAATATACTCTACAACGACGTCTATTACAGGAGTTTATGGATTTTTTACTCCAGGTAACTATTGCAGGAGTCTACGGATTTTGAACTCCAGGCAAATCAGTTATTTTTTTAGATCTTTTTTATTCAAATTACATGGATCATATTTATTTTTTCTTGGTAATTCAACCATTCAATGTCCATCTTGGATTTTCTTTCTACTAATTAATAATTATGATATTTTGTTGCTAGTAGAATATATACTCTTATACTCGAGAGCAACAACGAAGTGCGATCCGTACAGCTTTGGAGTAGTATTAGTAGAGACATAATTTTGCTAAAAAGAGTATTATTCATTACCAACGATGGTGCAGTACCAACGATGGTGTTCAGTGGCTGATAGAAGTGCAGAACTGCGGACCCGTGTATAAGCGGACATGTGAAACTTATGTACAGTGAAGATAAATCTATGGGGTGAATGCCACATATTATAAAGGATGGAATGCTAGAGAATGATGGAATGCTTCAAGTGATCAAGGAGAAAATGTGTTTGAGGGAGAAGATAGGGATTGTGAGCAGAATGTTGTGCAGACAAGTTCAAGGGTCTACGAGGTAGTAGAGCGTTTGTCCATAAATGGAGTGAAAAATAAACTTCATGGAAAGTTCTATTGGTGGTTCTTTTTATCAGATTCTACTTCTTAAAGTTATTTCGTCTATTATTATAGAACTATACTTCAATGTTTTGTTGTGTGTGGAACTTCTTGTTATAGTTGAAACTGTTATAGGTTTAGGTTTATAATATAAGAGAAGAACAAGAGAGGAGAAGTTTTGAATGAACAATGATATTATTGATTCAATGAAATCTACAAACAGGAGACGTATCTCTTTTATACAGACCTTAGAACTTGCTATACAAGTTTATCATACGAATTCCTAAATTACAAAAACACTATGTATGGTACATTCTAAAATATTCTAGGTGACTTGAGTATCAAGTGACTTGATGATTATGATATCTCAATACCCTCCCGCAAGCGTAACGGATCATCAAGAACCGTGAGCTTGGATCTTAACAAAGCAAAACGATCTTTGGGAAGTGCCTTCGTAAATATGTCCGCTATTTGATCTTTAGAAGAAATAAATCGAACATCAAGTTGGTTAGAAGAAACTTGATCACGGACGAAATGATAATCAATCTCTATATGCTTTGTTCGTGCATGAAAAACTGGATTAACAGCAAGATAGGTCGCACCTAGATTGTCACACCATAGAACAGGTGGAGATGCAGTAGAGATTTGAAGTTCCGAAAGAAGAAAACGAATCCACATGATTTCAGCTGTAGCAATAGCAAGACCTCGATATTCAGCTTCAATGCTAGACCGTGACACTGTCTTTTGTTTGCGAGCACTCCAAGAAATAAGATTACCACCTAAATAAACACAATATCCACTGGTAGAGCGACGATCATCCAATGAACCTGCCCAGTCAGAGTCAGTGTAAGCAGTGAAGGACAACTGCAAATTATCTGCCGGCTTGAGAGTAATACCATATGTAGATGTATGCTTGAGATAGCGTAATATGCGCTTAACTAATGTCCAATGAAATTCAGTTGGAGCATGCATAAATTGGCACGCTTTATTCACATCATAAGCCATATCTGGACGAGTAAACGTCAAGTATTGTAAGGCACCCACAATACTTCGTGATTCGTGGCATCTTCTAATAATGGACTACGATCAGAAGACATGTCGCCAGTGGTACTAAGTGGCGTTTGAATAGGTTTAACACCATCCATTTTAGCCCGAATAAGAAGATCATGAATATATCTTTTCTGTGTAAGAAACATACCAGAAGAAGTACGAGTTGCCTCTATTCCAAGAAAGTAAGATAAAGGACCGAGATCTTTAATCGCAAATTCCTTGTGCAGAGATTGACGAATAAAATCCAAGCTGGTAGTATTTGATCCAGTGAGAATAATGTCATCGACGTACACCAGTAAAAAGATAACTCCAGTTGCATCTCTTTGAATAAATAAAGACGAGTCACTCTTAGAAGTGATGAAACCAAGATGTAGTAAAAAGGTACTAAGTCGATGATACCATGCACGCGGTGCTTGCTTAAGTCCGTAAATAGATTTATGAAGTTTACAGACATAAATTGGAAGGTTAGGATCAGTGTACCCCGGTGGTTGTTTCATATAAACCTCCTCCTCAAGATTACCATGTGAAAATGCATTCTGAACGTCCAACTGATGGATAGCCCAATTATATGTTAAAGCTATATTGAGAATGACACGAATTGTGCATGGTTTCATAACAGGACTGTAAGTTTCACTGTAATCAACACCTTCTTGTTGATTATACCCCTTTGTTACGAGACGAGCTTTAAAACGTTCAATGGTTCCATCAGCCTTACGTTTAATCCGATAAACCCATTTACAACCAACCAGGTTCATGGATGGATCATAAGGTACCAAAGTCCACGTACCATTTTTAAGTAAAGCATAATATTCTTCATCAGATGCCTTACGCCAGTTAGGGTCCGCTTGAGCTTGAGAGAAACACGTAGGTTCAAGAACGGAGTCACTAATAAGTGCGTACTTGGAAGCACTTATAATTTTCGGATTGGGCTTGAAGATCCCATCTTTAGCCCGCGTAATCATATGATGAGTTGGAAGAACAAAAGTTGGTTGACACACAGAGTCACCCTGAGTAGTTTCTTGAACCGAAGAAGGTGAAGACAAGGCTGGGGATGTTGCACCAGAAGCAGGTTGAGGAGTAGTTGGATCATTTAATATAGCGTCTTCTTGCAATAAGGGATGCTCAGCAGGTAAGCGCAAATTGGTACCACGCACTGGTAAGGATTGTTCCTGTGTGGGTGTCACCGGTATAGTAGATATAATGTGCAAAGGAGAAGATATCACCTGATTAGTGGAAGTGGATGCTGGAGAGGGTTCAACCGATGCTGCGAAAGGTAAGGTGGTCTCATCAAATACTACGTGCCTGCTGACGTACACCCGACCAGTTGGGATATGAAGACACTTATAGCCTTTATGTTGTGGACTATAACCAATGAAAACACAAGGAGAGGATGATGGATCCATCTTATGAGCTCTATAGGGACGAAGATGAGGGAAACAAAGACATCCAAACACACGAAGAGAGGAGTAATCAGGAGGTGAACCAAACAAAACATCATACGGAGACGCTTTATCTAAAACAGATGAAGGCACTCTATTCATTAGATAACATGCTGTAAAAAATGCATCATACCAATAAGAAGTTGGTATAGAGGCTGTGGATAGAAGGGTTTGTCCAGTTTCACGGATGTGACGATGCCTACGTTCAACTAATCCATTTTGCTCAGAGGTGTGCAGACAAGAGAAGCGATGAAAAATCCCATGTTGTTGAAGATATGGGGTAAGTTTACGATATTCAAGAGCATTATCAGATTGAAAATTTTTTATCTTGCGATTGAAGAGATTCTCAACATGTTTTTGGAAAACAAGATATATAGAGTAGACATCGGATTTATGAGTAAGTGGAAACATCCATGTAAACCGAGAATAAGCATCAATAAAAATAATGTAGTATCGATAGCCATCATTAGAAACAATATGAGAAGGACCCCAAACATCCGAGACAATCAAATCAAGTGGATTCAAATAAATAGTATTACTAGAAGAGAATGGTAACTTATGACTTCGATGTTCATGGCAAGAAGAAAAAAAACTTATTTTTCTACTAGAAATGGGAAGAGAAAACTTAGAAATAACATGACGCACAGTTCGCATCATGGGATGTCCTCATCTAGAATGCCAGTTTTGTAAGCAAGCACGTTCACCAACAAGACTTGTCGTAGGCGTTTTGGAACCATCAAGAACATAGAGGCCACCAACCCTATTTCCGCGCAAAAGAACCTTCCCCGTGCATCGATCCTTCACAATACAAAAATCAGGGTGAAACTCAAACAATACATCATTATCAGTAGTAAGCCGAGAGACTGATAATAAATTATGGGATATTTGAGGAGCAAATAGAGTATTGTTGAGATGTAACTTACGTCCAGGAGTACCTAGAATTGATGAACCAACATGAGTAATCAGAATAGAAGAGCCGTTACCCATCTTTATTTCATCCGGACCGGTGTATTCTGAATACGGGTGCAATCTAGCTAGATCATTCGTGATATGATCAGTAGCCCCACTGTCAGATACCCATGGAGCAAAAGAGGAAGATCCCTGTATGTCAGCAACATAAGCACGAGGAGCACGGGACTGTGGTGGCTGATTACGGCGAGGAGGCTGCGGCTTGAAGGTGCGATCAAAACGCTTCCATCACATAGGAGAAAGATGTCCAGGTTTGTCACATAACTGACAAACCGTGCTTTGTCGAGTACCAGCATCGAAAGTACCAGCAGTAGGCCGTGGTAGAAGACCATTATTCTGAGAAGAATAATTTCGAGAAGCAGCAGCAGCAACAGGTTGAGAGTTAAGCATCTTTGTGTGTTGGTCAACACGGATTTCAAAAGTGAGAAGATATGTGATGAAATCTTCAATGGGCATGGCTGCCATAGATGTTGTAAGAGAAGTGACAATAGCATCATACGAAGAATCTAAACCACCAAGGATGCAGTGGCGTAACTCAGTGGTTGTAACAGTAGTGTCAGCAGCAGCCAGGCTATCAACTATATCACAAGCACGGTCTATATAGGCTCTCATAGAAAGAGACCCTTTCTTCAAGGCACGAAGCTCACATTGAAGGTGATGTATATGAGCAGCAGATTTAGATGCAAAGAGAGATTCAAGAGAGGTCCATACTTCACGGGAGGTTTTAATACGATGAACATGTCGCAACACGGCAGGGGTTAAAGAGGAGAAAATCCAGCCAAGCAATATACGGTCTTGTTTCTTCCAGGAGACAAAATCAGGATTAGGGTTCGAAGTGTTTGGAAGAGTTGCAGAGGGACATGGTTTTTCCCCGTTAACAAATCCATCAAGCTCATATCCTTGAAGATACGGCAAGAACTGTGCACGCCAAAGAGAATAATTTGTGTCGTCAAGTTTAACAGTAATGATATGGTGAGGTTGAGAGAAAAGTGATGAAGCCATCATTGATTGCGAAGAGCTGATAACAGTTGAAATAGTTGAGTCGTGAGAAGCTGCGGAAGACATGGAGAATCGAACGAGGATGATACCAAGTTGAAACTGTTATAGGTTTAGGTTTAGAATATAAGAGAAGAACAAGAGAGGAGAAGTTTTGAATGAACAATGATATTATTGATTCAATGAAATCTACAAACAGGAGACGTATCTCTTTTATACAGACCTTAGAACTTGCTATACAAGTTTATCATACGAATTCCTAAATTACAAAAACACTATGTATGGTACATTCTAGAATATTCTAGGTGACTTGAGTATCAAGTGACTTGATGATTACGATATCTCAATAGTTATCATTATTGAAATTCCTTAACTATTACAGTACGTGAATTTCATCTCTACCTCTCTAATATAGTAACATACGGTTCTTTGTTGAAAACTATCGTAGTTAAAAATGTACCAGTTAAATTAATAAAATGCACAAAACTCCTCATGGGGGCAGTTGGAAGAGCGACTATATTACATTTTTCATTTGCAAGCTGCGTTGCGTCACGTTGATGGCCACAAGGATCACACTCAATCTCTGTGTAAGACTGTGTTCGAATTGATGAACTTATTTTTTTTGGATTAGTTGTTTAGGTTGTTCACTGCATCGTAGAAAACTAATATAGTACTCAGAACACTATATATAGACCTACTAATTTGTCACAACTAACATAGACTCACAACCACTATATAGACCTACTAAATTGTCACATAATGTAAGATCCATACAATGCACAAACAAATCAGGTGAGGTTTTCAACACTTTCATGTATTATCATGGTTTTGATATGAAGCTAGCTGGGTTGGTTCTGAATTGGACTTCAAGTGTTGTATAACTGTTATAAATTTGGATTCCTAAATTCTCTATATAATAATAGAGTTTTTTTGGAGCGCTTTCATTCACAGGAGCTTCGGGTTAATTCTGGCCCCACTAATTTTTCCTAATTTATTTATCTGGCCCCATGAGATTTATTTTATTGGAAAACAAATATTTTATTAGCTAAAGCAATTGTCTACAAAATACATTGTTGCCAAAAATATATTAATACAAAACTCAAACACGCAATTTCATCGTAAAATCAAAAAATTAAATCAATCATGTATCAATCATAAATCAATCACATAATTATTGAATAAAAAAAATTATCCAATGTTCAATGTCCGGTTACATTTCTCATAATCATTTTTTCCTAATTATAACACCATTCTATCGGTTAAAACTAAATAAGATTACATTTTCAAGGAGAATTAGAAAAAATAAAATTGATCAAATAAATAAAATAAAATTGGTTGTGGGTACTAACCTTTAAATCTGACATTGTATCTTTCTTGTAAATAAAATATTTAGTGACCATGTCCAAAAGTAGAGAATTACAAAATTAATTAAAAAAATGAAGTAATCGTTAAAATCTAAAGCAAACAAATATTAAAACGAGCATACAGAAATTCAATCGAAAAAAAATAATAAACCTTATTTTCACATTATTTTCTTAATATTTTTCATACCCACTACGGGAAAAAACAACGTTTACAACACAATCTAAGAGTTGTAGTACCCATATGACAAGCCTATTTCATGCGTTATGGAAGGGGGGTAATGTAGAAAGTCCAAGCTTTTCTACAATGGTTGGAAAGTGTTGTAACGAGTGATGTGATTCATGGTTCGACAATAATTTTCCGAAGTTTTGATTCTCTTTCGAATTTTTTTTATAACCTAACACCACTATTGCTTGTGTTGTAGAACTATCTTGGACGACACAAGCGGGATATCGTGAAAACATATGTAACAACAATTACTAGTATTATGAATAATATTTGCACGACTCTTGTATGAGCTGTCGAACTATCTTGGACAACACATAGTTATGTTGTAAAGAAACTATTTCACAATATTTGGCTTGTGTAATTGAAAACTGAAAGACAACATCTATTAGTATTGTGAATACTGTTGTCACAACACTTCATTGAGTTGTATAACTATCCTGAACAACTCATGATGATGTAGCAAGATTTTATTTTACAATGATTGTTGTGGGTAGTATAACTGCTTAACACAACACTTATTAGAAGTTGTGTGCATAAAATTATTTTGAAAAAAAATTTTATAACTGAAACCGAATTGCCGAAAGCATTTCACATTCATAATTTCATATTAACCTGCCAGTATAACATATTTACATTCATTCACGACCTGCCACTCAAATTACATTACCTATCTAACTTCAAATCACATTGAATGAAAGTGTGTTGCACAACGAAAAAAAAGAAAATGATAGCATCATGACCACAACGAACTGAAATTAAGTCTTGGAAAAAATGCCACAGACCAACCCATCTTTCCATGACTTGTACCAATAATCTTTTCCAATTCCTGCAACCCATACCCATGGCAGAGCACTTAGCTTCTTCTTTCAATTCAGAATCAAACCAGTTTCTTGTCCTTTCTCAACTGAGCATGACTTAGCCCTTTGCATCCTCCACATTCATTTGCTTAAGGGTACATTTCAGCTACAATTTCAGCAGCTCAGGCCATTTAGCATTTTCATTCCCAACTATAGATCTAGCACCATGTACCATTCCCTGCATATCAGCACCATTCTTCTATTTTATTGCAAGGTCCGTTCACAACACCCAACTTGACCTATAACCACCGTCGACACTACTTCCAACTTTGTAACTTAACCTTCAGCAGAGAACAAAGAGAAGGAAACTCTAGAATTTGACGATGTTTAGTTGCACATTACTATTACTGGTGTGCTCGATTTAATCATCGCTCCAACATCGCAATAAAGATGGAGTTATCAATTCCTTCCCTTCTCTTCACATGTTGGAACATAATTATCAACAACGCAATAGAGTAAGAACAAAGATGTTAAAAATGGATGATTATCAGATGAGCCAAATTGTAAAACAGGGAAGCAACAGTTAAAGTAAACAAGATTCATTCAATTAACTTAGTTTCTGGCAACGTTTAAAAAAATTGTAATACTAATACAGAGAAGATCCATCGGAGTTAAGGATCTACCAAAATACATCGATATAAAAGGCCATGTCAGAGTTAAACACATCAAAACCCGATATTTGATCCGTAAGTACGAGCAGCAGCAGGAGGAGCTAGCTTCACCAGAGTGGCACCAACAGCACCACCAGTACCGGTACGTGCGCCTTGTCATGGCTTAGCTGCATCGTCCTATACATAAAAAAAGAATATCAAATAAATAACAAATCAAAAATAATAATTAGAATATCAACAATTCAACTTAACTGAATCAAAGATTATAAGCTCACCAATAAATAATTAAAGTCTTCTCAGTCTCAACACAGCTTCGATTTAGACCCAATTCAGTTCACCACCAGCTCCATTCTCATCTGCAAATCAACATACTCCCTGGCGACAAATAACAGCAGCAGTGCAGCACACTTCTCCACTGCCTACAACCACAAATCCGCTTCTCTGAAAGAATACCACATAGTAGCATCACCATCTTCACCTGCTGTTGCTGCTGCCTTTGTTCTCCACTGCCTACAACCACAAAGGAAACATTGCACCCACTCTCATCCATCTTCCAAAAAGCTTAGGTGTTGCATCCCCACCAAATCCACCAATATCATGACCTGATAGTGGCTGGCCACTAAGACCCTGAAAACAATAAATACAATCTTTAACAATATAAAGACTTACTGACATTCTATTCGATTATCAAGCAAGGCCATACAACACAAATCCTTCAAATTTTCGCTGTCAGACTAAGAACTTACCAATTTAAGTACCATAGTTACACTCATATGGAGGTGCTCCCAAGTGGATAGATTATCCCCAGTCCAAGTTTCAGCACAAATCCTTCAAATTCTGATGTCCACCAACTTCAGCACCTCCTCTGTGGATGTTGGTCTCAGGCATTGTCTTTGTAACGGTCTGGAGATTGCAAGACAACCAACTCGTATTTAAAACCAATAGAAGAAAGGGCAAGTTACTAATGATGAGTTATGAACTTTATATCAAATACGGTAGGTTCATTCATGTCATTCCATATTCCATCAACACCATTTGCAGCTTAGTCTTTGACTAAATTCGCCCACCACAAGCATGTTTTCTCTTGTGTATAATCAGGAAACACGCATGGTCCAGGCCATACACCCCCTACAAACGAGCCAGAAAGGACTAATGCTCAGAATGCTGAACTTAAGGTACAAGGCAAGGGTATCAAGACTAGAGCTTACCAACAAAATGTTGTCCATCTGCTTTCTGAACCCAAACATCATTTACATAACCACTGTCATAAGCGAAATAACCCTCTTCTTGTTTGATCCCTAGGTCGAGCATCCAGATTGCTTTGAATCCATTAATATGAAGGTCGTTCACCAGAGTTTTCGGTTGAGAGAAACACTCCTTTTAACATTGTCAGTTTTTAAGATTTCGTAGAAGGAAAAAAATAAATAAATTCAATAACGAAAACAAGATCATATAAGAATAGATCAGTGGAAAATAGCATATATAAAGATTCATGAGACAGGTTGAAATTAACAATCTCAGACAGAAAAAGGAAATACTAAACCTCGCAACGTTGTGCTGTGTCTGCAAGGACACCCGGTGCCTCTCTGCCTCTACCACCACCACAACCTCTAATTTTAAAAAATTTACTCCACCTGAAATTCAGAGAAGGATGGTTACGGCTTTGTTATAGAGAAATCGAGAGATTGAGGGGAGAATTAGAGAAGAAATCTGTTGGTGAGTCTGAAATGAATTGGGAGTTTTCTGAGACAGATAATAAATCGAATTAGACTTGAGGATAATTAGAGAAGAATTTTGTTGGTGAGTCTGAAATGAGATGGAGAAACACCTTAATACTGAACCCTGAAATCAGAATTGAAAAAACAAAATCAAAATTGGTAGTAACTCTAATTTCAATCACAGAACACCACCAAGATTAGCACAAACCCATTTCAGTAGATGCTCAACCACCTCCATTCATGCCTGCAGATCCACATATAACCACCAAGATTATCTTTCAATTAGTTTTTGTTGATGATTCTCTTCAATTACTCTTTATCGAATATTCGCAGTTGAAGATTAAATTAGAAATTGCTTTTGTAACTCACTTCCACTGGATTAGGTTAATGCTTATCGAGATTTAGGCTTTGAAGGTCGAATCGGTCGATTTTTGATATTCGATTTAGGTTTTTAAAATTGATATGAATTGAATCGAGTGTTTCCAATGCAGACTTGGGTTTCTGAAATGCAGATGAGAAGAAGAAAAAATCCCCAAATATCCCTGAGTTTGTGTTCTTCCCTGAGTCTATGTTCTTCCCGACCAAGACCTAACCTAACCTAGGATAACCATAGAAAGTAAATGGTTTGATTTTATGTAAAAGAATTAGGGTTTTTGAAAAGATTTGGTGAAGCAGGTGAAGAGAGGGAGAGGAGATGGCGATGAAGAGTAGAGATGGGTTGAGTAGTAATGCCGCCGGTCATATGTCGAGTGTGGAGGAGATGAAGAGTAGAGGATATGAAGATGGAGCAAAGCAGATTGAGATCGACTGGTTGAGGGCGGGTTTGGTGGGTGAATGAAAAATATGAATGGACCAGATTTAGTTTGATCCACTCATACGGATTGAGAAATTAATATGACGATTGATATTGTATTTGTTATGGTCATACAGATTGAGAACCATTTGTGTTTCTATTTGTGCTAATACGATCTCATGTATCCGGTTTATTATCAACCTTCAACATGAAGAAAAAATCCAAAAAAATATTAATAAATTTAGGACATTATTATCGACATTCTGATATAAAAAAATCCAAAAAATGTATAAAAATAAATCGGGAAAATGAAAAATGAATTCGATAATTGGTGTGTTTCTTTGTTCTTTCTCTTTGTGTTTTTGTGATTTCTCTTTGTGCTTTCGGTTTGGATTTTGACTAGCCGCATAGGTCATGAAGTAATTTTAAAAAGTCATACAGATCATGAAGTAGCTTTAGTTCACACTAGTAAACTCAGGTTAGCATGATATATCATCAAAATCGATAAATATGAAGCTCAATGTCTATTCGAACTTAAAATCTGGTATAACGGCATACAAACTATGAAATGAGAAGCTCCAATAGGGTTCAAACTTCAAACTTAACATGATAAATTATCTAAATCAATAAATATGAAGCTTAGTGTCAATTCGAATTTCAAATATGGTATTGCAACATAAAAACTATGAACCAAGAAGCTTTGGGAGGGTTCTGACTTCAAACGTAGCACGATATATCATTGAAATCGATAAATATGAAGCTCGTAGTCCATTAGAACTTCGAATATGGTATAACGGCATAGAAACTATGAACCGAGAATCTCTGCGAGGGTTCTGACTTCAAACGTTTCATCATATATTATTGAAATCGATAAATATGAAGCTCATAGTTGATTCGAACTTCAAATGTGGTATAACGACATACAATTTATGAACCAAGAAGCTCCGAGATCGAAACCTTGCCATGAGTGGACTACTATAAGTCGGAAATTTCGTAAGAACGATGAATCCATCCATTTACAGGTAAGATTCCTTCGAAATATTCCCTAAAACATTAAACAAACCCAATTATGGCATATTGTATGCAAACCAGGCTCCAAGATCGAAACCTGGCCGTGAGTGGACTGCTATAAGTCGGAAATCTCGTAAGAACAATGAATCCATCCATTTACAGGTGAGATTCTTTCGGAATATTCCACGAAACTTTAAACAAACCCTGTTTTGGCATATTGTATGCATAACCTGGATCTGAGATCGAATCCTGGTCGTGAGTGGACTACTATAAGTCGGAAACTTGGTAAGAACGATGAATCCATTCTTTTACGGGTAAGATTTCTTCAGAATTTTCTCTGAAACCTTAAACAAACCATATTCTAGCATATTATATGCATAACATGGCTCCGAGATCGAATCCTGACTGTGAATGGACTACTAGAAATCGGAAACTTGGTAAGAACGATGAATCCATCCATTTACATGTAGGATTCCTTTGGAATATTCTCTGAAACCTTAAGCAAACCATATTCTAGCATATTGTATGCATACCTTGGTACCGAGGTCGAAACATGGCCGTGAGTGGACCACTATAAGCCGAAAACTTGGTAAGAACGATGAATCCATCCATTTATAGGTAAGATTCCTATGGAATATTCCCCGAAACTTTAAGGAAACCCTGTTTTGGCATATTATATGCATAACCTGGCTTTGAGATCGCATCATGGCCGGGAGTGGACTACTATAAGTCGGAAACTTGGAAAGAACGATGAATCCATCCTTTTACAAGTAAGATTCCTTCAAAATTTTCTCTGAAACCTTAGACAAACCATATTCTAGCATATTATATGCGTACCATGGCTCCGAGATCGAATCCTGACTGTGAATGGACTACTAGAAGTCGGAAACTTGGTAAGAACGATGAATCCATCCATTTACATGTAGGATTCCTTCGGAATATTCTCTGAAACCTTAAGCAAACCATATTCTAGCATATTGTATGCATACCTTGGCACCGAGGTCGAAACATGGCCGTGAGTGGACCACTATAAGCCGAAAACTTGGTAAGAACGATGAATCCATCCATTTACATGTAGGATTGCTTCGGAATATTCTATGAAACCTTAAGAAAACCATATTCTAGCATATTGTATGCATACCTTGGCACCGAGGTCGAAACATGGCCCTGAGTGGACCATTATAAGCCGAAAAGTAGGTAATAACGATGAATTCATCCATTTATAGGTAAGATTCCTTCATAATATTTCCTGAAACCTTAAACAAGCCCTATTCAGGCATATTGTATGCATACCTGACTTCGAGGTTGAAACATGGCCTTGAGTGGACTACTGTAAGTCAGAAACTTGGTAAGAACGATGAATCCATCCATTGACATGTAAGATTCTTTTGGAATATTTCATGAAACCTTAACCAAGGCCAATTCTGGCATATTGTATGCATACCATGGCTCCGAGGTCGAAACTTGTCCAGGAGTGGACTACTATAAGTCGGAAAGCTTGGTAAGAACGATGAATCCATCCATTTACATGTAAGATTCCTTCGGAATATTCTCTGAAACCTTAAGAAAACCATATTCTAGCATATTATATGCATACCCTGGCACCGAGGTCGAAACATGGCCGTGAGTGGACCACTATAAGCCGAAAACTTGGTAAGAACGATGAATCCATCCATTTACAGGTAAGATTCCTCTGGAATATTCCCCGAAACTTTAAGCAAACCCTGTTTTGGAATATTGTATGCATAACCTGGCTCTGAGATCGAATCCTGGCTGGGAGTGGACTATTATAAGTCGGAAACTTGGTAAGAACGATGAATCCATCCTTTTACAGGTAAGATTCCTTCGAAATTTTCTCCGAAACCTTAAACAAACCATATTCTAGCATATTATATGCGTACCATGGCTCCGAGATCGAATCCTGACTGTGAATGGACTACTAGAAGTCGGAAACTTGGTACGAACGATGAATCCATCCATTTACATGTAAGATTTCTTCAGAATATTCCCCAAAGCTTGGTAAAACGATGAATCCATCCATTTAAATGATTACTAGAGTTAGCCCAGAGGTTCTCGTTCGGATGAACTGAAGACGAAAAATGACCAGACTACCCTTATCGGAAATAGGTAAAGTAAATATTATAAAATGTGAAAATCACCATATTACCCTTAACGGAAATAAGTGCAATAAATATTATGGAGACTGTGAAATGACCAGACTACCCATATCGGAAAAAGGTAAAGTAAATATTACAGAATGTGAAAATGACCATATTACCCTTGATGGAAATAGGTGCAATAAACATATGGATACTGTGAAAATGACAAGACTACCCTTATCGGAAATAAGTAAAGTAACTATTATAAAATGTGAAAATGAACATATTACCCTTAACGGAAATAAGTGTAATAAATATTATGGAGATTGTGAAAAATGACAAGACTACCCATATCGGAAATAGGTAAAGTAAATATTACATAATGTGAAAATTACCATATTACCCTTGATGGAAATAAGTGCAATAAATATTATGGAGATTGTGAAAATGACACGACTACCCTTATCAGAAATATGTAATTTTCGGAGAAGGCTTCGAGCTGTTTGCGGCTCAGTCACCTGAGCATTATTTTTTTTTGAACATTATATTTTGTTTTACAACTCTTATAAAGGGTTGTCATAAAGTTAGTATATTAAAGAACCACAAACTTAACATAACTTGTGATACTATAGGAATGCTTAGTGGTGTAGATTTCCATGCAAAAGGCTAAGGATCGAATCCCCCCAACCTCTTTTTTCCCAACATTCTATAATTTAACTTCAACAACACTTATAAGTGTTGTAAGCCTGTAATATGTTTCTATTAAAAAAACAAAAAAAATCACCAATTCTTGTGAACCGTAAGGATGGTTGATGAGCTAGACATCCACGCATTAGGTTCATGTTCGAATCCCCCCAACCTCTTTTTTTCCCAACATTCTATATTTTAACTTCAACAACACTTATAAGTGTTGTTATACGTTTCTATTAAAAAAAAAAAACACCAAATCTTATGAATCGTAAGGATGGTTGATGAGTTAGACATCCATGCATTAGGTTCATGTTCGAATCTCTCCTCTAACGTATTTTTCATTATCATATTTTTGTCTTCTTCAACAACACTTATGAGAATTGTGATATGCTAAGTCACTATGTTTATGTAACAAAGTTGTTATAGCTAAATGTTGTCGCAACAGTTTTGCTTAAGGAGTTGCCGTTTGTTTTCTTCGCGCAACCCCTTGGTTCCCAAGGGTTGGTAGTGATGATATACAACAACGTTTCCTTTGAAATCAGTTGTAAAACATGGGACTTTCTACAATGTTTAGGAAAGTGTTGTAAATCTCCAGTTGTAGATGTATATTTTTCTCATAGTGACCATGATTAAAAGCAAAATAATCTGGTTTAATTGGGGGCCATGAAATTTTATTTGCACCCAATTATTTTTAGGGGTGTAATAATCTTCATATGAAAATACTATTTTACCCTTACTCTTAAAAATCAATTATAGGCTAATTAAATACCCTAATCAAGGCCCCTAATTTATACACCCTAAATAAAATCTAAATTCACAAAATCAGTTTTCAATTTTCATTTCCTCTTCTTCTCCTCCACTTCATATTCTCCACTACCACCACCATTAACAACGGTGGAAGAAGACGATTTCTTCATCCGATTCATCGTGTAATCGTCGATGATAAAACTTTAATCGACAATTAACTTCTTCTACAATCATGGATCGCACAAAGCAGACCGCTCGGAAAGCAATTCAACTCCAAAATTTAGTCGAAGCATTGAAAGGCAAGGTTAAACACAAACCCTCAGTCTCCAAACCCGAAAAATCGAAACCCAAGAAATGCATGGCCCCAAATAGAAGGTATGTTAACTAAAACCCAACTTGCATTCCATGTTTTGGTGTGTTTTGGGTGTTTTTGATTGTGAAATCGAGTCTGGTAACCGAAAACTGGAAGTTACAGTGTAAGGGTCGGCAGTTTCGTAATGTTAAAACACTAACGACTCTGTAGTTGCATGTAAAATGTATGAAAAATCGTTAGGTTCTTAGGTTGAACATGCCGACTGTTTTTCTGAAACTGCAGTTATGGTGACCTAGATTAGCGTCGTTTGGGTATTATTATGAAGACGACGACCCTATTCTAACGACGGTGATTGTATACCAACGACCCTTTTGGTATCTTCAGAACGACTCTAACTATTTAACCAATGACCCTACTCGATAAAATCACAGGGTCCCTGTTCAAAAAAAACGGAAGAGTCGTCACCCACTAAATAGAGTCGTTGTTGTGTCTTAAAGGGTCGTTTGGTTGTTAGATTCTTATATTAACGACCCTTAAACTGAAGGCATGAATCTAACTCTTATGTTTGTTATGTTCTTTTACGTGTATGGGATGTAGTGCCAAGAAGGCCAATGACAAGGTTAAAATGATGATAACCCCTCCTTCCAAACCTCCCCGACATGGTAGGTACTTAAATGCCAGTCCATTACGCGGAAGAAAACCGAGTGAGGTAGCCTTTTCCATCACTTAACCAAGAGACAAAGGTGAGGAGTCATCATATTCGTCACGTTCATCATCTCCTGTTATTTCGGCTGAAAGAAGTGATAAGGAAGAAGAAGTAGAAGAAGAAGAGATACAAGAAGATAATGGTAATGGTGATGGTAATGGGGATGGGGATGGTGATGGTAATGGTAATGGGGATGGTGATGGGGATGGGGATGGTGATGGTAAAGAGGAGGAGAAATAGGATGAAGAGAAGGATGATGATGAAGGTAAAGATGGTGATAAGGAGGATGAAGGTGATGATGCTGGTAAACAGGGCGGTGAAGAGGTTGAACATCCGAAGACTAAAAAGAGGGTAAAGAAGGTTGGATCGGACATTGCACCTAGCGCGAGACATGTTCCTCTAATAGAGTTGCAGCTGGATCGTCATAGCAATGGTAAAGCGAGAGGAGAACCAAGGGATGGATGTAAAGTTATATTTGGATATCGGGGATCGTGGGCTCATACCATCTATGAGACAATTGTAAGTATACAAACTTTGCTTGTTATTCGATTAGTTGATATAACTTTGTAAATACATTCTAATTATGATTTGTTTCTCTTTTTTAGGATCATAAGAATGCCGTCCGAACTTTCAGGCACCAATCTTCTTTCGGGGAAATGATGTTGTGGCCTTTAAACAAGGAATGTGCAAGTGTTAGAGCTCATGTTGAAAACTTTGGTTTGTATGCATCTATTCAGAACTCAGTGATTGATTATGATAAGGTTTCAGTATCTACTCTATGTGAAAGGTATTACCCTGAAGTCGACACATTCCAATTCTCATTTGGCGAGATGGAAGTTACTCCTGATAATACGGAACAGATATTAGGGCTTCGCGTCAAAGGCAAATCCACCAGTGATAACTTCAAGAGAAGGAATACTTGGGCTGATATCTATGGGTGGACCAAGAACTTGTTTGGATGGGATCAAGCCACCACTGATGGGAAATTTTAGAAGGGAACCAACTATAATAAGAAAGACTTCAAACTTGTAAAGATTATGGAGATGTTTTCTGGGACATTGGACAAAGAAAAGGAGGGTCTCACTGATGAGGAATGTCGTTATGCTGCAGGCGCGTATTTTTTTTACGTACTTGCGTATGTTATATTTCCCGGCAGCAAAGGTAATAGGGCTAGCGCCAACCTTCTTCAGCTTTTGGATCCTTTGGAAGATGTGAACAAGTACTCTTGGGGTACTTCCATAGTTGCACATTTGAATAGTCATCTTTCCAAAGCATCTCGGGAACAAACTTCACAGATCAATGGAAATTTGGGTCTACTCCAGGTATTTGGATTGATGAAAGTTGTTTTGTTTGTCTATATTATTTTCCTTAAATCATTTGATGTTTATTTCATTATTTTAAATATAGGTGTGGTTTTATGATCATTTCCCGTCACTGATCAAAGGTAA
Source organism: Papaver bracteatum (assembly GCA_023529315.1). Taxonomy (NCBI): domain Eukaryota; kingdom Viridiplantae; phylum Streptophyta; class Magnoliopsida; order Ranunculales; family Papaveraceae; genus Papaver; species Papaver bracteatum. The sequence continues at coordinate 920,498 of JAJJWX010000892.1, forward strand.
TGAAGATGTGAAACCAAACAAATATTGGAGGTAAGGTGATCCAACATGTAAACGATATTTGTTCACCGGTTCTCAGGATAAGGAGCAAAAAGAGGCGTTGGTAGCAATGCGGGCAAAGTTGGACAACATCAATGTGGAAGAGGTAAAATTTAATCTGTATACGGAGAATAGATCTGGCGTAATGGAACCTGTCATGTTGTACGATGGCCATTTGTTTCACCCTTACGGTTTCTCGATGTACAATCCGATGAGAGTCATGCGTCAACTTGGGTTTATTCAAGATTCACCCGATGAAGAGTACGTACCTCCGTTCAAGCATGAGTTGGCTAAGTATCTGGCTGACGAGTCGAACATAAAGCTGTTTTACGATACTGAACCCAGTTAACGCCATTGGAATGATAGACACTCTAGGTTAGTAGATGTCATAACTTGGGCACATGTCAACGAAGGGCACGAGGCAACACCAGATTACCTTGAATGGTATGAAAGTTTCTCGCATGGTCGGGTTATTCGTATTGATCAAATTAGGAGGACCAACAGAGTATCCTCCTCTTCTTCTCAAGATTACCCTAGAGATGATTCTACAATTCTTAAACTAGTGGTGAGTATTTATTCAAAGTATTGTGTTATTCATCTAAATTCAAATATAAGCTAGTTAACGTTGAATTCGTATTTGAATGCATATAGAGGGAATGGATGAAACTTTTTGTCAAGGTACTATGTTGCTCCGCTAATAAAGGGGAAGTGTTTGATCCTGAGAAGCAACGTCGTTACGCTCAATACATGGATCACATTTAAAATACGAAAGAAAAGAAGATGTTTGATTAGCTCTCCAAGGAAGGCAAGGGGAGCCGGAAAATATGTGCACAGATGGAAGAAGAACTTTCTCAGCAGGGACAAAGTAGCCAAACCCAAAATGAACAAGATGGTGGAGGTGCAACTCAGGGTCCTCCAAAGAGAAAGAAGACGGTCTCTTATTAGGCTGTCAGGAACATGTTGTCATAGTTCTTGAGTTGTTAAGGGCTGAACCATTACTATGGGGTATCTAAGTTAGATATTAGTAATTATCTGGTAATTAGATATTGCTAATCGTGTTTAGTAGTCACCGTGTGAGTCACACGTGTTGTTGGCTTTGGGTTGTCTTTTGATTCTTAGTTTTGCTGATTGTTGTGGAAAATGAAAAAATTAATCTAAGAAACTTTCTTTGTTCTTCAATCCTTAAGGATTTCCCCCAATTCTGTGCTAATTTGTAAGGCAAGTCCTTACAATTGGTATCAGAGCACTCGATTAATGTGTGACTGAGTGACAATGATAATCAACAAAGTTGAGTTTGATGCTGAAGTGAAAAACTCAATTGCCGAATCGATGATTGGATTTGAAGCTGTAGTTAAGAATTCATTTGCTGATTTGAGGGTTGCGTTGGAGGCTTTCACTACTGAGTTAAGAGATGTGGCTGATTGTGTAAACAAGATGACAGCAGATGAAGATTCTCTCAAACTCTCATCTGAAGCTGTCGAATCATACTCAGTGAGTGATGAAAATTCACTCAAACTCTCATCTGAATCTGTCGAATCAGAATCAGTGAGTGATTTTACTCTCCGTTCTTCAAATCCTGTAGATTCAAATCTAAAAGCTAAAGGAAATTGTAAATCTACAACCAAAACTCAAATCTCTCATATGGATGAAGCTATTTTTGAAGTTGAAGTTCAGAAATACCATGGTGATTCAACGTTTCTAGATTATCAGGAAGGCAAACCTTTCATTTATACGCATCAATTTCTTAATGTTTTTGTTGAATCTCATGGTATGGAAATTAGGGTTCATCAGCAGAGTAATTACAAAACCGGGAGTCTTCTTTCTAGTGAAGAATTTCGGTCGTTTGATGATTGGAAGTTCACCACTAATGATAATCTTAATCAATTTACTTCTTACATATTCAAAATTATCAAGGTATTTTCTGTCCTACAAATAATTCGTATTACTTATGTGATTGAGGTTTCGTCTAATTTTGAGTATGGTCGAATGCTTTTTGATCGTAGAAAAGGCGTCGAAGATATTATAAGGTATTCTTATTATGTTCAAAGTAAATTTGAGTTCAATGGAAAATCTGTTTATGAGATTGTTCTTCAACCTGGGTACCAATTGGATTCCAGGCTTCTGAATTTAGTAGTGTTTATATTGGTTAGAGAAGGTGACAGTTGCTACCGCAGGAATCTATTTGTGAGAATCTCACACGGAAACAATATCACCGGTTATGCTTGTGATTGTATTTTTCTTGATCCAGGAATAATTGAACTAGGGTATGTTCATATGCTTGCAAATAGTGGAGACTGTTTAGATAGTAACCTGGATTTTTCTCAAAGTGTATTTGATCGAGGGAAACTTTTTGAAGTGATTAGGAGGAACTCTTATTACATTAGTAGAGGTTTTAAATTCTCTTCTGATATACTTACTTCTCGTCTGACTATATTAAATAAGTCGATTTCAATACATAAGTATAACCTGAAAATTGTTCATGAGCTGATTTTAGAGCAGGAGTATCATTTAGATTGGTTGTATGCGAAGTCGTAAGTGTTTCTGTTGGGTAGAAATGGGAACAGACATGAGGCTAGCCATCTGTGTGAGGAAATGCTACTGACAATTATTAACATCCTTATGTTACTTGTGTTGAAGGTGCTAGTTCTCTTGGAGTTCAATCTTTTGGTTTCCTTGTCAGAAGTTTCTTTCACTTTGTTCTTTACTGGCTTTATGAGTGGTATGAGTAATATCTGGATTTTCATTGAGACATCTGGAGTTCCTAGCAATATGGGTTGTGTTAGTGATGGATGGACTGTTGGTTGTAAAGAATTTGTTGCAAGGACAGTGGGAATATGGAAAGTACTTAGTGGTGAAAACAGGGAAGGAAAGCCTGGGAATGTACAAGAACTGTTGTTGCAACTTAAGAGTGGATTGTATGTGAAGATGGAAATAAACTGTGAACAATATTTGTGTTCTTATTGTTGTGAGGTCTTCTCGCTAGAGTTTGATTGTTTTTAGAAACTGCAACTCATGCTACACTTTCCTAGGGAGTATGTGATGAAATTTATTGTTGCAAGTATTAATAATACTAGAAGAAGAAATTCTCAGTACAAGGAAGTACGCAAATTGCAGTACAATCTTGATACTTTAGAGGTGTTAAGGAGATTCTACATTCTCTGTCATTATAAGGTAATACTTACACAGGCTAATAGTGGTGGAAATGCAAGACACGAATGGCTGGACGAATTACTTAAATAAGTGGTTAATACTCTTAATCAGTCAGAAGATGCAACTCATATTCTTTCGTAGTTATTCAAATATGCACTCCTATTCTTATTGGATATTGTGGGTTATTTCCAAGTATCGGGTGGCAGCAGTTATTCCCTATTGTAAGAAGAAAGAATCTTTACAAGTATGTTGTGCTAGCAGTTAGAAAATTTCTTGAAGTTTTCCTTAAACTTTTGAAGCAACCTTACCAGTAACTAAAGCTCTCCACTTCCAATGGCGCAATACTACAAGCAAAAGAACAGGCTGTGAATTCCATGTCAACCAGTCAAATTCAGAAATTCTCATTTTTCATTGCAATTACAACTCTTAATTTGGTGAGGAGACGTATCAATAATACAAAACTTGTTTACCCCACAAATACCGAATATGTCGATGTCGTGTTTAGTATTAGGCAGATTTTAAGGGCATGTTCGTGGCAATCTGATGTTAATATGGAGAAGGAGCAGGGCCTCATGTCAAGGTATCAGTCAAGGATAAGGTACATCCCAGCGTCTTGTGGTGATTTTATTATGAATACTCAACCTCTTTTTAAGCAACTGCAGACTTATACATTTAAGTGCACAGCATCTCAAGTGAAATATGAGACTTCCAGCTCCAGATCAACTAGAGCATTGCAGAAATCCTCGATCTCTCTTGCAAGTTCAGCTCCTAATTCAGTTAGAAGAAGTATCATCGGAGTTCCTATGCACAAGTTCAGAGGTAAAGTGATATTGTTGGTTCAAGAGAGCTATATCAACTACAGTCTCTCACCAATTATTGGTCACCTAACTTCAGTTTACACAGTAACCAATAGAGTTGCAACTCATTGCAATCTGGATATGATACTGATCAATCTTAAGATTGAAGTTTTAGCTGGAGGTAACATCTTAGAATTAAAAGTGATAAAGAACCACAACCTCTGTATAATCAACTTCATGCAGCTGAAAGCATTTTCTATTGATAAGGGTAGAAGGTTTAACTTTCTTGTCATCAATGAAGAAATTGTCTTTTGTGGAGTACATAGGCAGGAAGAGTTTTTAGTATTAGAAGAGAGGGTATATTGGCGACTACAACTCTGTATACGAGCAGATTACACACAAGAGAACGTGAAGATTCACGCTCAAGCCTTAGCTGGTAATAGAAAAAGTTCTCTTTTGTTCCGAGATGCATATACAGTCAGCTGCGATATATTTTCAAAGTTGATATTCATGTCTATGAGGGGTATTATTACCAGCCTTTACAAAATAGTGAGTTATGAAGGTACCAGATATGTTTTCTTTGGAGGATTAAGCTCAGAATACTTAAGTGCATTGATCATTATTGAGGATAGGTCATTAACTATATTTGAACGGAAACTACAACGGAGCTTGATACCTACTGTTCAGATGATGGTTTCAGCTTTTCAAGGATATAATAAGGAGCTTGATACCTACTGTTCAGACTACAATTTTCTGTACAGCTTGTGGGTGTTAAATTGCAGAGTTCAGACTTTATATTATATTCAAGATTGGCTACAAAAGGCAACAGTTGTGCTCTTCAATGCTAAAGCTCATCTCATATCCTTGAGGACAAGGATGATTTGAAGGAGTGGGATTTGTCAGGAACCTGTTGTCATAGTTCTTGAGTTGTTAAGGGCTGACCCATTACTTTGGGGTATCTAAGTTAGATATTAGTAATTATCTGGTAATTATATATTGCTAATCGTGTTTAGTAGTCACCGTGTGAGTCACACGTGTTGTTGGCTTTGGGTTGTCTTTTTATTCTTAGTTTTGCTGATTGTTGTGGAAAATGAAAAAAATTAATCTAAGAAACTTTCTTTTTTCTTCAATCCTTAGGATTTCCCCCAATTCTGTGCTAATTTGTAAGGCAAGTCCTTACATAGGCAGGTCGTAAAGAGGAGGTGGTCTTCGTTGCAAAGAAGTTTTTTAACTTTAAACTTGAAGTTATGTTTTATAACATTTCTTAGATGGTTTGTTTAAACAACTTTGTGTGTTAGGTTTGGATACTTTAAGATTTCACTTAGGTTTTATAACTTTTCATAATATTTTGGCACAATGTTTATTATTTGAGCATGTATACAATTAGAAAAAAATCTTTACTTTTTCTAAATTAGCAGAAGTGTCGGCAACGTCCATTCTAGCAGACGAACGACCCTTAAGTTGAAGCATTTGAATTCAATTCTTAGTATTAGAGTCATTTACCATAACTGTTTCAACACGACGACTCTTTATTCATAAAACATCCAGGAGATCCTTAAAAATCCATGGATAGGGTCATTAGGATGTTTATGGATACACCAAACGACCCTTTGGATACAATAATCCAGGGAGTTAAGAAATACATGGTCAGGGTCGTTAGGGTGTTTATGGATACACCAAACGACCTTGATGTTCAATAATCCAGGGGAGTCCATAAATATCTAGATAGGGTTGTTATTTTTAATTGAAATACACTTAACGACTGTATGAATGCAATAATCTAGGGTAATAAAGAAATAGATGAATAGAGTCGTCATGGTGTTTATGGATAAACCTAACGACCCTTATGTAGATCATAACAATCATTTAAAGGGTCGTTAGTATAATTTGGAATATAACAAACAACTCTTTATATGCATAGCATCTAACCAAAAAAAAAAGGAATTGATTTCAATAAAAAAGCAACATTACATAGAGTGTAGCATTATATAAAAACTAGTAAGGGTAATCAAGAATCCGGCGCATCAAATGTCAATAAACCTTCTTGCTCGTCGATACAATGTGGTATATTCTTTGTGTTGAATGAATCTAGTTTCCCCATTACGAATTGTCCATAACCCTTTGAAACGTTCCAGCTTAAATAATATAGGAATTCTTACATTAGAAACTTTTAACAATGAATAAGGTATAAACATTATTGGATTACTCACCTTTTCCCTTAGAGGAGCTTGTGGATGATAGTCATACACCATATTTCTAACTATTACGTACTCTCGCATTGAACCTTTCATGTAGTTGAATCGAAATGCTAAGTCTCTCCATTTGCGGTTATTAGGATTCCCAGTACGCTCATCGAAGAACTCTTTAACTCTCTTCCAAAACACTGAATATATTTCATTTGGACGTTCATGAAACGTATTAGCAAATGATTTTACGAGACACAAATCCTCATGCCTTTCCCATTCCACCATTACAATTGAAAGATGAGTATTTCAAAAGATAGTTAAAGTTTCTGGAAAATTTATCAACATGTGAGGGTTATATAATATAGAAGAATCCTCCAACGGTCATTTTTTTTTTAATTCGTAACAAGAGTCGTTAGTATGGAAAATTAGCAGTAGGACGACTCTTTAAACTTCATTAGAGTCGTCAATATTGTGAGCATTGTAATATGACGATGCTTTAGAGTAAATAAAACTCCTATCTATGCATTAGTAGAGTAAGTAAATTTCGAGAAGATATTACATGTTAACCACTTTTACTACTGCGAGCACTACAAAAATGATAGGCAGATGTGACAGATCTTTTGGGACTTCCGTCACAAAATATGGTCAAGTGTGACACCAATTATATCCGTCACTATTGCTTAGTTCTTTTGTGATGGTAAACTGGCAATGTGGACGGAAACAGTTGTCACCAGGAAAATATGCCGTCACAAATAGTTATGCCTACTTTACTTTCGTTTGGCCGGTCAAAATGTGCTGTCACAAGTGCCAAAATTCCGTCACCCCTAAAAATGCGTCGGATATATTTTACTTTAGCGCCAAAATTTCTCTAGGCAGCCAATTATTTTGGCCTCACTAGGGTGCCCATATTTTCTCAGGAAAAAAAAGAAACATATATATAACTTAGGTTTCTCATCCTTCGTCACATTAGTTTCTCCGCCATGATTTTCCCCAAATTTGTTTGTGATCCTCTCGTCATTTTCCCCTAACTTCATAAATTCCTACCGTCTGAAGGCTGATTTCTTCAATTCGTGTGACTTTCCAGTTCCGATTTCTCGAATTCGTTGGTACGTTCTCCTCCTAAAATTGTTTTTACTATTCAATAATTGATTTCAATTTCTATTAGTTAAGCTATGATTGATGTTTGTTTCTTAACTATTACTCAAGTCGTTGGTAATTCGAATTTCACTTCTTAAATCTTCTGTTAAACCTAATTCTGATGTGAAGTTGTGATTTGTTCAAAGATTTTAACCTAACAGATGCTTGTTTACTTTAGTTAAATTTGTTGTTAAGCATGAGGAATCAATTTTTTTGTATTGTGGGGGGATTTATCTGTTGTAGTATTTTGACTAGGAATTGTAGTATTTTAATGATTTTGGATAGAAAAGGGAATTACCGAAATTCTCATGTGTAAAACTTGGTTCATGATTGAGGATAAGTTACAATTCAGTTCATGATTTAAGTATAGTAGATTTAAAATTGGAAATGGGTTATGGCATGGGTAGTGAGAAATTATTGAGTGTTAGACTTCATAGTCTTATGTTGAGAATGGCTGTGGCTCACAAGTTAAGAGGAATCATCTAGTTAAATTACAACTATTTTTATGCCATAAACTATTGTCATTAGATCTAATAGGTTTAAATTAAATGACAAGTTTAGATGAGGCTTGCGCATAAATATGATGCAGTGATATCATCCATCTAATTATAATCTCGGTAGCTAATATGATGCTTGGTTGATGTCAGCGTCTTTTAACGGTAAGAGCTTCAAAACTTTTTTTTAATTCTGATGCATGGTTAAGTCACTAAACTTGTTCTTGTTGTTAATGTGATGCTCGGCTAGTTGTTAGCATCCTATGATGACTGCATTATATTTGAGTTCAAGAATATTTGTGTTAGCTAGTGTCAGGATCTTGTAGATGTTTATTTACCGGTGGTTTGACTGCCACATGTGGTTCATCCTTAACCTGTACTTTTTTCTAGATGTACTAGTTTCAAGGTAGTTACTGTTTGTTTCCTTCTAGATGTAAAGGGTACACATTATATAGTTTACGAACGAGTGCCCAAAAACCATGACTGACTTAATATCTTGGTGCAAGCTAATCTGTACTATTCAATTGAGCATAGTAGAGGATATGTGAACATCATAGAAACAAGCAAGAAAGCCTATGAGACCTAACTCCTAAGTATTTCTTTAGAAATTGTTAGCGACTTCTCTAGTGAGTTTCCTGAACTATCACTTATTTTCACATACATTTCAGGCCTAAACTATATCATAACATGCAATTGTGTCATGTGTCACTTGTTATAATATGTCAATAATCATTCTAAAGATTTGGTGAAGAACTTGTCCGACACAACTACTAGTTAAACACAATTTCTAATTCCCATATTTCTTTTCAGACTTATTTGAGCATTTTAAACTTGGTTGGAGTTGAAAGAAAAAAACGGAGTACTAAACCTTTTAGTTTCCCTTTGTCTCTGCATTATCACATAATCGTTCCTGTGTAGGTCTAGTAGTGATTTGCTAACTCCATTGTTTTTTATTTTCAGTTGGAATGGAGGTATCTCAAGAACTAAACTATTATGGAAAGTTAGTGGATATAATTGAGTTGACATACATATATGGTTTTGTAAAGGAGGTGATTCTAGCAGGTATATTGGTGGTTTATTACTTCAGAAAAAGTTCTTTAATACTTGATATGTAGTTCCTTGGAAGAATTCTGGCATTTTGACCAACATTTGTCTTTTAATTTTGAGATTTTGGTACTTTCAAAAAAAATTTGTCAAATTGTTACCTTGAGAATGAATGGAAATGGAATCTTGTTATGAATTTCTAGTTTGTATTTGAATGATGGATGTATTTTTCTTGATATAGCAGGGGAATTGTGAATTGCTGAAACTTTTTATAGTTTTGGTGACAGCTAAGTCTAAACAGGGGAGACAGCATATGCAGTCCCAAATAAGACCTGTTGTGACGGAAGATGCCGTCCCAATTGGCAAAGTCAACTGAAATTAGTCAAGGCATATGTGACATGAATAATACCGTCACAAGTGATCTGGTGACATCTTACCCGTCGCAGTGGGTGTCACAATAGGTATTTGCGACGGCACCTAATGTGACGGTACTATATCCGTCACAATCGTGCAATTGTGACGGAAAATCGAGCTATTGTGACGCTTTTTATCCGTCACATCTGCCTAGAATTTTTGTAGTGGAGATTCCACAACCATTGCGGCTTCGATGTGATAAAACGTCTCTCCTCTCCATTTCTTATACGCTTCTTGGGCCACACGCCTATACCTGTTATTCATAGCGAGAAACTTGTTAAATTCGGAGCACAATTTCATAACATGAGTAACCCTTGAAGAAATGTGCCCACTTTCATAGTTGTGGCGTGGTTTTTTGTAGTTTTCACCCTTCTTCACAACAGGATTTGACCAAGACGTAGTCTCATATTCAAGATCCTTCAATATGTAGTAATTTTTGAGCCATTGAGTCTCTTCCTACACTTGTTTCATCCTTTCCCTTAGATGAAATTAATCTAGACCCCGCTTTTTGGCCTCGCGCATTTCTTCTTCTTCCTTCGTAGGATATGGTGATTTGGTGTATGATTTTTGGGGTGGACGCATGCTTGTTTTGCGTATCTCTTCTTCCATTGCCAAAATCGAGTTTGTTGGACGTTTGTATCTTCGAAGTATGTCTTCAGTAGAATTTCTACTTGACAAGGGAGTTGTCATTACGAAAAGAACTATCTAGGGGAAAAACAATTGCTTCCTATGTATATAAAACCCAATTCCAACGGCTATTTTTTTGGGGAAAAGTTTACACCAAAAAGATTCTTTGGGATTCTAAGCTACAATAGAATAAGGTCGTCAATAATTATGTATATATACTCTAATGACTGTGAGTTGAAAAACATCCAGGAGACAATGCAAATTTAGATTTGATAGTCGTTAACCTGTATGTATATATACAATAACGACTCTAGTGAAAATACATCCAGGAGACAATGCAAATTTAACCTTTACAGTCATTAGGGAACATGAAAATATGTATTAACGACGCCAAAAGTCGTTAACAAGTATTTTCATGTATGTTAACGACTCAACTTGTACGAAGAGAAAAATACATAAGTCGCAAGACTAAACACATTGTATTCATCAAGCATTCTTCAAAATACAACCATCCGGGGTCAAGATACAACCACTTAAAAAAGGTATGCTTAAAAATGCAATGCAAAGGAAAAAATAAACGTCTTCACTCACGATTCACCGCCCATGTCTACGTAAATCGGGGTGGGGTCCATAGCATTCCAAATGTTCATTCCATACTCATACTGGTTTGTCCACTCCTTGGTGTACTTTCCCCAATCGCCATTGACCACCCGCGGTAGAGGGCATTCTTCGGAAATCTTCAAATCAATGTAATGGTTATCGTTCACATGTGCCATTAAAATTCTTCTCTTCTTTATCGCCGCCTCACACTTAGTTCTTGAGGGTACGTAAATAAAAGAGCCTCCGGGGAAGCCTTTACTGAATACTATTACAACACAAGTGAATGTGTCCGCTAAAAGTTGACCACCAAAGGGAATTTGCATCCAAAACTTATAACCGGCCTTCTTCGGCCCCTTCCGCCATTTCACGTTAGATAACAACTCCTTGAACTTTTGTTCTCTCTCTTTTAAATCTCCTTCCATGATCATGGTTAAATAGAGTTGCTTGTCCTTCACAAGTGTAGCTTCCATTTTTGTTCTTGGATATTCGATTTGGGTTAGATTTAGTTCTTCGGCCACCTCGAAATGCCCCAATTGTTCGGTTGCAACATGATAACCACAATTTCTATCTTCATCAACGTTGTCGGTGGATATAAGGTGATCTAAGATGCCATATGGAAGTTGTGCGGTATACTCTTCGTACAAAGTGTAAACAACACGATGTGGTCTTCCTTGCGAATCCCTTGGTGTATGCGTATTTCCTAATTTACCTCTTATCGTCACCATTACACTCGATTGGCTCTGTTGAGTGTCGACCACGTGCTTTTCCGTATGTATAACTTCGCTATCATTTTTTTTAAGGGTTACTGGTGCAGCTCTTCGCATGATTCACAGTTTGTCAAAACGACTTTTTAGTTGTTGGTCTTCCAGGTGGTTTTTGTTTCATTGGCTCTTCTTCTACTCCCAAGCACTTACGGGCAGCCGACCATAAATTCAAAACTAGTATTTGTCTTCCCGCATAAGTCTCTCTTCGATATTTCTCATTGATGTACTTTCCAATCCCCAAAACTCTAAATTGTTCATCAGAAGATCCTGAGGAGTTGGGTCAAACAAAAGTTGCTTCAAAAAAGGATCAATATCTCCGAGAGGAATAAGCTCCTTATACCCTCCAAGCTTATCTTTACAAGGGATACCAAGCCAAGTATCGGTTGTACAATTACATGTAAAAACTTTTCCTTGGGAAGCTTTATCTCGGAATCTGAATAGTTCAGACATCATATGCTTTATTGCCCACCGTGATACTTGGTGTGCAACCCTCCTTAGAAAATATTTGTCTGGAAGGTATTGCTTCAAAAAACGGTCTTTACTATGCTCCATCAGAGAATCAATCTTGATAAGATCATTCTCGACGTGCTCGTGAATAGCTTCTTGTACCGTAACAACCCCACCATTGTTGAGATCAAGAATTTTTTTCAAACGCCCGTGAGACTGCTTAGAAATACTCGTTGACTCATTTTTGAAGTGCTTGTACTTATTGGTCCATGCATAAACAAACTTCAAGGATTCAACCACGTATCTAGGAAATAGTCGACCACCTTCTTATAATCCGTACTCCAATCATCAATAAACTTATGCAATCTAGCATAGTACTTCACCTCGGTTTTTGAATGAACCAAGTAGTCCCACTCTTTGCAAAATTCCTCCCATACATCCCCCTCTTCGTCGTATTTTTCCTTATCTTTCTTTCTCTCTGCCTCTTTCTATTCTCTTGAAAGTTTACTCAGTCGCTCGTCTTCCTCCTCAGAACATTGATTAACCTTCGCCGGTTTGATTTTTTGGATCTGTTTCTTGCAATTTTGAAAAATATTTTGTTGGATGTGCAACGTACAAAGAAAATGTTGATCTAGTGGAAAAACCTGACGAACGACACTCATAACTGCAAAATCTCGATCCGTAAATATAACTTGAGGTGTTTGTTCGCCACGGTAGATCAACCTCACTTGTTCCAACGCCCAAACATGGTGCTCTATTTCTTCGTGTTCCATAAAGACCCACGCCATGGTGAAAGATTGTTTATCCGAAGTTTGACTACCACGCTTAACATCGGCATGTTATACCTGTTGGTCTTATAAGTGCAATCTATGAATAATACTTGGTAGAAACATTTTTCCAATGCCACCATCCTAGGATGGGAAAGAGAAATATGAGTGACTTTGTCGCTCGGACCCACCCTTGTTTTCATGGCATAATTAAGTTTTTCTGCAAACCACTCTGATTGTTGCATGATCAATCTGCCATCCCATTCAGTTTTCTTGAGGGTTGCTTTGGCAGCGTAAATAGTGGAAATAGTTGACAAGTTAGACTTATCGGCCTTTTTAATTGCAGTAAGGATCTTAAGGGGCCTAATTCCCTTCATCTTCCGTACCATTCCCATTTCATGTGGTTGCAATCGGGCATATGCAGGGTGTCCTGTAAGAAATTTTGGTGGAGGGTGATTGTGATGACCGTCGGGAATACTATACAAATACCATTGTTTAGTTTCAGTATTCATCTTGAACAAAATCCTGAACGGGAATTTAATCTTCTTCGACGAAGTTTTGTAGACCCTAGTCATCTTCTTCACATACTTGTAATTTTTTCCTTTATGACTTTCTTCCTTATCACCGTCTCTCTCTCATACCATCTCCATTTCTTTCCAACTAGCGTTCTTTCTTTTAAAAACCACGTACATCTTCTCTTTTTCCTTGCAAATAGCCCATTGCCTTGCCTCTACCTTAATTTCCCAAGTCTAATTTTGAGGAAATAACATGTTCATGAGAACACTAAGTAAAAAAATTTCCAAAACATATATATCCATTCAAACCATTAAACCTTACCAAATCATTGATGTAGTGTTCGGAGGTATCCGGCCCGATAGCAGAGACGGGTTTAGGTTGAGAGCTCTGCAAAACCAACTAAAACAAAAATTGGAAAAGGGTCGTCAGCGTTTATAAAATATGCCAACCGACTGTTGGGTTTATATATTAGACATCATGTGAGTCATCACTCATAATATTTATAGACAACCGACTTTTAGGGTCGTCAAGTATATTATTTCCCTAACGACTCTAAGGGTCGTCACATCATATATATAATATGGCCAACGACCCTTGTGCGGTATTGCAAATCTTCGGACCACCGAATGTAAGTGTCGGCACTCAATTAATAATATGACTAACGACCCTTGTTGCATTTATTGAAAAAAATTGAATTTGAAACAACGGTTCAATCCTAGGTGCAGTTATTGCATATTTGGAAAATGGGTAACCATTTTCTTTTTCAAAAAATAGCCATTTGTACTATTTCTACTATAAAAAGAGACCTCATCACTTTCAAACACCAAATTTGTATACACCCATCACTTTCAAACACCAAAAATGCCTCAAACTCCATTCAACAATCAAAAGGATGTTGCTATTTTCAGAGCACACATCACGGTCGAAAAGCATGACTTTGAAAGAGAGCACCGGATCTTCTCAAACCACGACGAAACCTGAGATCCCTACCTTAACATGGCTCAAACATCCAATGATTGGTGGGAACGTGTGTTTATGATTTTCAAAGCACTTAACGGAAATCGTTATGGAAGGTCGCTCCAAGACATTAGGGAGAGATACGATTTACTCTACAAGGATTGCGAAGCGCTGAAAGACGAATTTGAAGCGAGACACAAGGCTCTTCCCAAAGAAGGGGGTACCACTAGAGTAAGTTTGTCAATCAATAAGGCTTCTCATAGGGTTATTTTCATTTAAAATGCTAACTAATAATTAAATTTTATTCTCCAGTACACTTTGGGTTGCATCCAATACGAGGAAAAGTACGGCCACGAGTTTTTGCATGAAGATTGCTATCGTCTCTAAACAATATTGTTAAGTTTTCAGCGGCAATGTAGTGAACCATTCTAATTATGTGTTTTCCTTTTGTTTTATTTCAAATTACATGTACGTTTCTTTCCAATTCAATGAAAAAATTTCAACTTTTAATTATCAGTGCAAGGGTCGTCATGGTACAACTATTAAAACCGACGACTCTTTGTTTTTTCAAACTAATCACTAAGAGTCGTCTATTTAGGGGAAATAAATATGAACGGCTCTTGATGCTCAATACATCAGATACTTCAAGATGGAGTCGTCATACTTTAAAAGTCAGAACCGAAGACCCTCAATATCATAAAGAGTCGTCTGTTTGTTAGTATGGACACTGACGATTCTTACAGCAGTAAATGCAAATTTTAATTCCACCAGATGTGGTTGAGTCCACCAATGGAAAAAAATTCAAAAAAGAGGCAGTTGATTCGTTCAATTCTATAAATAGATACCCAAGACTCACTTAATACTCATACAACTATTTCATTCTTAACCTTTACATATTATATCAATCATTCATCATCCAAGAGGAAAAACAAGAGAAAACACCATGGCTACTTCCTACACTTCGGAAGAGAATTGTGCCATTGTGAGAGCTTGGTTGACAGTCACAATCCATTTTGAAAGCCTGGACAAAGACATTGATGAAACATCGGATGGTTGGTGGAACCGCGTATTCATTGTTTTTGTGGCGTTAGACGTAAATCGCAAGACGTAATTGTGGCGGTATCCATCAATTACACTAATCTATTGATGGAGTGAAAAAATAGACGTAAATCGCAACTCAAGGTTTTGAAACAAGTCAAGGAACGGTTCCATGAGATAAAATTAGAATGTGATGCTTTCAAAAGAGAAATTAATGCTGTAAGGGTAGCCATGACAAATATGTTGGGTGCTATGTAAGTGTTTAAACAAGAGGTAAAACTTATCGGAAGCTTTGAACAATACTAACTAAGTTTTTTGTCTTGTGTTTTCAGTTGGGGAAGGCGTATAAGCGATACGAGGTGCTTCGTGGGAACAAGTTTAAGTTCAATGATTGCTACCTCATCTTGAACGGCACTACCTATAATTACAGCATCTATGGTTGAGTGTTTAAGTGCACCGTTATTATCTATTGTATTTCATTTCCTTCAATGCAACAATATGCAAGATGTATGCCTTTTACTATTTAATGAAATGATCTTATGAAATCAAAAATCTTAAAAGAAAACACTAAGGGTCATTAATATGTAACACTATCGATAGAAACGACTCTAGTGATAAATGTTTATGGTTGGTTAGGGTCGTCAGTTTTTATGAATACAGGTGTGATGACCATAAACCCAAAAAAACAATTCTGCCCAGAGACACTGTGTTTAAGCGTCGTTGCAGTGTATACAAAGCAAACAAACGACTCTTGTTGAAGTACCCTAGACAGTCGTTAGTTTTTAACACACCAAGCTGACGATTTTTCATCACTATTAAAAGTTACAGGTTTGAGTCGTCAGATTGGGTGTAAACAGACTAACGACTCTGGAGGATCGTTAACGAATAAATAACCCGACATTAACGACTGTCACTCTTATTAGTTGCATGTTGTCCATGAATCGACCACTTGGAGTACCATTCATGAAATTTGATGAGTATAGGAAGTTTACCTGATTGTTTTGAGCTTCGGGTTCCTCATTTTGAGTGTTGGTTCCCTCATTTGGGGCAATAGGATCTTCATTTTCACCATTATTCATGGCTTCCTCCATTAGCATCTCTTCATCAAACATCCAATCCATAGGATTAGTTGACACAATCTGACCATCAACACAATCAGGGTTGTTTTTTGAACCTTCACCAACCTCATTTCCTCCACTTGAATCACTCATTTCCAAAAACCCTAGTTTTTCCTATCAAAACTCCTCTTCTTCTTCTCAAAACAAAGAAACACAAAACTAAAATTTCCCCAAATTTTAATCCAAAAAACTGATTTTCATCTAAACTACATTAACACACTAATCTACTTCATTAACTCTTAATACTAATCACTCAAGGATATATTAGGTATTTAGAAAGATTTTTTATAAGGGGTGACCCAAATTGCTATTGGGAGACCTGTTTTGTCTTCTAGTGCATGGACCCCATTTAATGTGGGACGCCCCCAATTAAACCAGGCAAAATAAGTCTAAAATAAAAAAATATATTACAATAAAGCCAATTTGTGTTAAGTATTTTTCTTAATATCATATTACATAAAAATAAAAATAAAATAATCTCTATTCCTAAAAATATTTCAAAGAATAAATATGGCTACCAAAAATAATCCTGGCTTGATTGGGGCATACCAAGATTTATTGGGGTATAATGGTGTGTCATTATTAAAAAGAGTTATTTTACTTTAATATCCTTTAACTAATTGAATCTTAAAAATAAACCCATTTATTAATTTCATTAATCCTAAAATTAAAAAACTAAACAACTCTTAATCTTCTCTTTTTCTTCTTCATCTTCACCTTTCATCAACCAAAGGCATATAAAAATCTTCAACTTTGATTTTCCAAAAAATTTGTTGACTCTACCAGCGAAAAGAAGACTATAAATGATGTTTAAATTCAAACCCATCATTGTGTTGTGTGATTTGATTGTTATATTAGGTTAGAAATCGAAAATTATGATTTCTGTGTTTTTGGTCGGCAAGTTCGTAACATGCATATCTTGCCGACTTTTCATAACAGCCATGGCGGCGACTGTAAATTTTTTCAATAGCCGGCAGGGTATTTTTTAAAGACCTTGCCGATTAACAGATTTTTTCAACAGCCGTCAAGGTATTTTTTGAAGACCTTGCCGAATACTAAATTTTTATAACAGCCGTCAGGGTATTTTTTGAATAACTTGCCGACTAATACAGTTTCTCAACAGCCGGCAGGGTTTTTTCTAATGACCTTGCCGACAAATAATTTTTTTATGTCGTCTCCTGTGTGTTAAAAAAATAAAGTCGGCATGATCTTCATTCGTCGACCTTGCCGACTTTTCATACTTTTATAACTCAAAGTGTTGATTTTTGATCTAATTTTGAGTATTATTTCATACAATAACTTTGCAATCGCCTCTTTGGAAGTGTTTGGGTAGTGTGCTTTCATTTCCGTTCCAAAAGATTTTTTCCAAACAAAATTTTTTTTCATCAAAAAACTTCCCAAAGTTCAATCAAAAGTTTCATTACTCAAATTCATAATTTGAAAAGTTTTAATCTAAACTCAGATAATTAACCTAATCAGATTTTTAGTGTTAATTAAACAAGGGTATATTAGCCATTTAGAAAATATATAGTTAAGGGGTGACGTCTTTTACTTTAAAATGACCCTATTTTGTCTTATTGGGTAAACCCCAATCAAGCCAGGAAAATAATCGTGGTTGCTCAATATTATTAAAAATGTATAAATTTAAGACACGAATTTAATATTATTTCCAAAATATCTTCTATTTATGGAGTCATTCATAAAAATAGAACGCGCAACTGGGGGATAAGGTAATTAATTGGGGGATATGAATTACTTCCCCCAACCCATGGTGTGTGCTAAGGGGTGATTTTTGGTTATGAAAATACTAAAATACCCTTCCCTCAAAATAAAAATTAAAAACTTAAAATCAAAAAACAAAATCATATCCCCATTTCCATCTCCACTTCTTATTAATATCTTTTAGGGTTAGAGCTTTGAAACCCAAATATACCCCATTCCGTTTCAAATTCTAAACTCTCCCCAATCCCTCTCAAATTCTCTTCTCCTTCTCTGCCGGCTTCTCACTTTGGAAACGATTTTTTTTTCTTAATTCGGAAGTGATGAAGATCATGCTGAAAGTGATGAAGACCATGCCGGAAAACGGTGCCGGCATAGAAATTAAAGTAACATACTATGCCGGTAGTCAAGTGTCGGCATGCTCCAGGATTAACTAAATGTGCCGGCAGTGGACTGATTAAAACTAGAAAAAAAATCAAAACGTTTATTTTTTACATCGCCGGAAGTGATGAAGACCATGACGGAATTGTTGAAGACCATATGCCGGAAAATTCCGGCATGCTCGAGAACCTCCTATCAATGCCGGTAGTCAAGTGAAAAAAAATCAACTTTCTGAATACTTTTCATCCTGTGTCGGCATAGAAATTTAAGAAATATACTATGCCGGCGTAGGTACCGGCATGCTCGAGAATCAACTGACTGTGCCGGCAGTGGACTAATTAAAACAAAAACAAAAACAAAAAATGTTTTGAAATTTTGAAGATCAAAACCTGGAAATTTTGTAACGAGAGTGGGTTTAAATACTATGCCGCCATAGGTACCCCCCCCCCCCCCCGACTCCCCCATAGTGGCATACATTTATGAAAGTTTCCAATAAATGCCGGCATGGTTTTTTCGGTTGAATACCATGTTGGCACCGAGCTATTTCAGCTGCAACAATGGTGGATTGAAAGAAAGAAAAAAAAATCAAACTTTCAACCTCTTAGCAGCAGTTCCCCTTCACTATCATCCTCCACTTTCACCAAAAAAAGTTCTCTCTCAATTTTTTTCCCATATTGTTACTCTCATCTCATTCACCCAAATACAAATACACACTAATCATTAACAAATACTCAACATTTTACTAATTAGAATTAATCAATAATCCTGATTAGTGGGGTCTAGATTAGGAATTTAAAATATAATTACATAAGGGGTGACCCCCAATTGATATATGGATCCCTATTTTGTCTTGTATCAATATCTCCCAATTAAAACCCATATCCCCCAATTGCGCGTTCTAAAAATATTTCAAAATATATATATGGGTACCAAATATAACTGTAATTGCCCAAAATTATAAAAAAAAAATACATGAATTTGAGATTGTGATTTCATATTATTTACAAAATATGATCTTCTATTATGGAATCATCTTCTATTTATGGAGAATCTGGGCATTGTAAAAATCTATATAAATCACTCGGAAAACTCTCATCATTTCCGTAGTTTTTTTTTTCTTCTTCCGTTCTTTTATTATTATTATTTTTATTTTATTTTTTGATTTTGTTTTGCAGTGGTTAATGATATTTCCTCGTAGTTGATGATGAAAAAAATGAAATGGGATCTTTGGGTTCACTTTTAAGGCGATGAATTTTTATTTATTTTGCTTCTATATTTTCTGTTGGTTGTGATCATGCCTCGCAATGAATAATGAAGTCATGAAGTTAAACCTATTAATTTCGCAGCATAGGAGAAACTTGGGACATCTAAAATATAAAATACCAATGCATATTGTGTTAGTGTCGTATAGGTTAAAATCTCTTATCAACACACTGCTATTAACCTTTGATTTCGTTTATATGTAGTGGACACAGGTACGAGTATCATTTGGGAAATCAGCAAATAGAGAAACACAGTGTCACCATCCACAGACACCATCGAAAAAGAAAAATAAAATAACAGATTGAGATGGGCACTGATTTGATGTGGAAAAAGATGATGAGTCAATTAAATTTTTATTCGACCAAAAAGCTAAACTCCAATTTAGTTGAGAAAACTACTTATTTTCGGATCATATTTTTGCGATTTTTTAGAGACAAATTGTTTTTGAAAGCACACTGTTAAAACTGTTTAGTTTCTGGTATAATCAAATTGATTGGGCTATCAGTTTTTAAAGTTTATTATACCAAAATTTTAGCCCGCTTTTTCCATGGTAACATTTGCTATCCACTTCTCAATGGTTTTGGGACGTGGGGGGTTAAATTTTACTTGCCACGCTTGAAATTCATTAGGCATGCACCAGACTCCGGTCAAATAGAACTGGTGGAATTTTGAAACGAAGTTGGTTAGACTTAGTCATATGTTTTGACTTTTAAAAGATGTTTGATCGATGCGATGACGACAATTGCGTGCATTGATCAAACCTGGAAGTCTTTTTTATTTTTTATTAGCTTACGCTTAGTTCGCCTCTAAAATCCGAGCAACCGCTAGAATAAAAAAAACTTAGGTGAATCTATCGTTGAGTAATGGATCTTTGTTGATTATGTAGCTTTGTGGTGCCTGCTGATGTGCTTTTCGTTTTGTTTCTTTTGCCGAACTTGTTAATCAACTTTTATGTAATGGATCATCGTTTATTAACTTTGTACATACTTAGTTTTCCTACATTACTACTTTAGCTGTATTATTTGGTCAGATCGAATGATGTACATGGTTCAAAAAAGTTCCTTTTAAGGACAAAGTGTTTGAGTGCGATGCCGAAGGTATACCTTCGTTATCATCTTGAGACCTGTCACCCCGCTGGCTAATCCTTGGCCAGAGTATTCCCAAACGGTGTGGGTCGATGCATGGTTCTAGGATATGGGGCGTTAATTCTAAATATTTACATGTCCCCATTACATTGACCCGCTAACTTAAAATGGTCGAAAATCTCTTTCTGATGGTTGTCTTCCCCAAGGTCTTATACTTATAGACGTTAATAGGGGAGTCCTGAGAGATTGTTGGTGTCTGCTCTCCCAAATGGGAGCGGTATTTTGTGGCATATTAATAGATGTATTTACACTATATGTACATTGCCCCTTGTATTGCCTTAGGCTATTTAGTTATCCATCCATTTTGGCAAAAAAACAATGTTTGATTTATTTGTCGAGGTATTATATTTTTCGTCCAGAGATAGAAACATATTGATGAGATGCATCGTCTTGTTCTCCTGGTACTCTTCACGCAGTTGCAGAGTTGCACTGCTATCTATGGATAGTATGGCTTGAGATATTTAGCATTCCATGGATGTCTAAGGACTTCCCCTTTTATGTTGCACAGATAATAGGATCCATTCTATGCGATATCATGTATGACAAAAGGTCCTCCCCATGTTGGTGCCAATTTGCTCCACTTCTTTTTTCGTTGGTATTGGGGTATGGTTCTCAGCACATACTGTCCTTCTACGAAACTGCTAAGTTTAACTTTTTTATTGTACTCTCTTGCTAGTTTCCTTTGATAATTCTCCATTTTTTGTAACCTCGCTTCTCTTCTCTCCTCAAGATAGTCAAGTATTTCCAACATCATGTCTGTTGTAAGGTTATTTTCCCATGCTTCGGTTTTTGTGGTTGGCATGATGATATCTGGGGGGATGACAGCTTCGGCTCCATAAGTAAGCAGAAATGGAGATTCTCTTGTGGCTGACCTTTGGGTTGTTCGGTATGCCCATAAGACGTTGTGTAGTTGCTCACACCATCGTCCCCATGATAGATAGGGTTTTGTTTATGGCTTCTGCTTTGCCATTGCTTTGAGGGTATATTGGTGTTGACTTATTATTTCGTATTTTGAAAGTATCAAAGATTAAATCAATGTTCTTTCCCTGTAGTTTCTTACATTGTCGGAGATAATTTCTGCCGAAATTCCGAACCTGCAGATTATGTTCTGAAAGATGAATGTGGAAACATCGAAGTCGCGGATTCTTGCCATAGCCTTGCCTTCTACCCATTTAATGAAATAGTCCGTGGCCACTAACAAGAATCTTATTTTTCCTGACCCTTCGATCAGGGGACCCATAATGTCTATGCCCCATTTTGATAATGTCCATGGACTATCTACCGAGTTTAGCATCGTGGCTGGTGCGTGGATTCTTTTGGAGAACCGTTGGCATTCTTCGCATCTTATTGACATTCTTGTTGCGTCTCGTATCATCGTTGGCCAGTAATACCCTTGGGTTTTTGCCTTGTCGGCCAGGGATCTCTTCCTACTGTGATTTCCCGCGTCCCCTCTATGGATATCTTTGAGCACCATGTGTCCTTTGGATCTGGGTAGGCACAGTAGCACACTACACCATATCCTGCATTTTGCAACATATCAATTTTATTAACTGGAATTTGTGGAGCAACGTTTTAAAACTTATAAGAACGTTGGACATCAATGGCGTTAATGTGATATCAGACATCTCCATGGGCTTTTAGTAGTCTTATTTTTTTTAATCTCAGATTTTTTATTTTATTTTTAGATATCTCTCTCGTATTTTCTCAAATATTTATTTTCATTCACGTTTTACATTTTCTCTCTCTCATTTTCAGAGAGTTCTTCCGAGAAAAACCGAGACCTCTCTTTCAGTTTCTCTCTTAAAATCAAAACCTTCTCTCAAAATCAAACCCAACGATCTGTTTAGCTTTCCTAACGAAATCAAAACCCTTGTTTCAGTAATCAAAACTCAGAAATCTAGATCTATTTTCTGAAATTTAAAAAAAATCCTAAACCTAGAAATTCAATTTTGTTCCTGAAACCCAAAATCAATCCATCTAATAGTTAATTTCCTTGTTGATTATCATCAGGTATAGACCATTATCTACAAGTACTGTTGTTTAATTTTGATTTTATTGCTTTTCTTTTGATCTATTTTTTGACCTAATTTTACTGCATACATATCTTTTGGTGTTCTTTTTTTTTTGTATTATGTAATTTTAAACCACGGGGTGTATTTAGATTTCAATTTAATGTGTTTATTAAAGTTTTTTTGGTGTTTTGAAGTGAGGGTTTTAGGTTTAGATTAGATTTAAACAGAAAAAAAATGAATCTTCAAACACTTCAACTCCCAACCTCAATTCCACGATTTTCTCATCAAATTCAAAACTCAAGAGCAGGTCATGTAATATCCGGAAAAGGGTCTCTGAATCTTCAACTGTTATGAAAAACAATGGTCGTTTGAGTAGAATTAGGTGTGGTGGTGGTGGTGGTGAAGGAGAAAAAGATGATAAGTTTTATATAAGAAAAGCTGTTGAACTTGCAAAGACTGCAATTGCATGTACAAGTCCTAATCCAATGGTGGGATGTGTTCTTGTTAAGAATGGGGAAATCATTGGTCAAGGTCTTCATACTAAAGCTGGTCAGCCTCATGCTGAGGTAAAATCAAACTTAGTCGGTCAAATTGTTGTTTTTATAGTTTTTGAATTGTTCTTGATTTTTATGATTTGTGGTTTGTTAGATAATTCTCTATCTCATGGTGAATCAACTGGAATTAAAATGACTTGCTTAGGCACATGATAAATGTCAGTTTGTGGAAATGATGTTACATTTGCTAAACAGTTAATACACCAAAATAAACTTTATGCAAAGAACATTTTGCACAAAAATGACAACTGACTGTATTGTACATTGTTGATTTTACGGAGTACAGGTACTCATAGTCTGTTAATGGTCAAATTTTAGACAAGGTCGGGTTAGCTTCCAAAGAACCTGGTGGTTACTACTCGCAGTTACTACAAGCTTACGATGGTGTGTTTATTTAAGGTTTAAGGTTTAATGTGTTTATTTAAGGTTTTTGAGTAATATGGGATATTCATATTGATAGTCGTCTGCCATTTCTTTGTACATTTTTTTTTGTTTATACATATTTCAATGGTGCTAACACTCCTTATTTCAATGTGAATGATTTTGTGCAGTACACAGAAAGTGAATTTGCTGAATATTGAAGGTCAACTCAAGGTAGGTGGCACAATAATATGTGTTTCCGGAGCTATACTGATGGTTTTGTTCAAGGGTCAGCTATATTCGGAAACAATGTCACTGTATTGTTGCACATGAAACGATTTCATTGTCGGGGCACAACCAGAACTTTCTGGATGGTTTATATCTTGTTTATTGACTACTAGTCTTACCAAATTTCATATTGGGATGTTATGCTTGATTGGAAATTTCTTTTGCCTATCCTTCCAGGTATTTAGTTTTTTCATAGTACTGATAAACAATGGTATTGCCTGGAATGTGAAATTTGAATAAACAATAGTATAACTTCCAGGCTCCGCTACTACTGAAGTATCTGGCCAGCCTATCGGTGACTGCATGCTCATACTTCTTTGGTGCAATATTCATGGTTATTGCTGGAATATCTGCCACAGATGGAAATATTGTCTGGACTTTGATGCGATCTGAGTTGGCTACAGTTTTATATGTTGTAAGTACTTCCCATTAGTTATATTAAATGCTGATTGATGTGATTCTGATCAATCAATTGGTTTGTGCTAATACACGTAATACATGTTTTGATCAGGTATTTTGTTTCAATTTATGTTAAATGCTTGCTAGGGTTTGGGAGAATTTGTTTCAATTGGTATTTAACGGCTTACACTTTAATTTCAATTTGAAGCCTTAATGATAATAGTGTTTTGATAAATGTATCAGGTCTTTAGAACTGTTTGTTTTGGTCTTGAAATGGTGGCTTGCTAGTGGTATGTTGGCACTTGTCATTTCCATTAAGGGCGTGTCACTTCCTTAACCATTAAGGGCATGTCATTTCCATTAAGGGATGACTCTTCCTTTGAGTTCTGATTTGAGATTGTACTTAATTATCTCAACTGTAGATGATAATGAATGTAGCCAAATGACCTCTTAAATGGCTTAGGATGACTTATGTGATTTAAACCTACATACATACTTTTGTTTTTGCATCTTGTAGCTTAAGAACAAATTTTATTGAATAAGTGACAATTTTATAAGATCTATGGTGGTAAATTAAGTTCTATGCATTTCCACTTTTTGTACTGAAGGATATAGGTACGGTGAACGAAATGATTTGGATCGCAGTTTATGAAATGTCTCCATGTCAATTATTTTCTTATATAGCTTACTCATCACTGTACTGTTCTCAATAATCTACGGCTTGGAGAAAGATAATTTTTATGGTAATAATGGAAATGCAGTGCGGAAGCTTGGTCCTTCAAGCTAACAAGACTGCAATCTTTTACCCGTTGCTTAATACATGATTTTGGCTTTACAAATTAGAAATGATACGAGTTAATAGTTGATGATATTGGTACAAAGAGAATTTACGGAATATCTAATGATAGTGATTTCTACTCTTTAAGGAATGTTAACCCAAGTTCTGTATGATGCCGTAATGGTGGACATTATTAATAGTATTAAATCTTTCCTTTGATTATTAAGTGTAACTTAGATATATAAGTAGTCTACCATCTAGGGGAATCCTTTGTTTGTCTTTCATTTAAATTATTTGTGTAAATTAAAATGTGTATATGGGCCTTGTGAATGAGAACAAGGTATTGGCTCACTGAATCCAACTGCCAACTATGATTCGATAAAAAAGCCCTTCTTGTACATCTGGTTATCGAATAGCATGGTTGCAACTGAAAGTACCTCAATTTGATAACTACAGAGAGGTTCTGTCGGTAAGCTTACATGAATTCGTGCATTTAATTTAAAGCTACGGTAAATGAAACTGCAGATATTTATTGTTTTCCATTCTTTTTTGTTTTCTGTTAGGTACGTGGAGCACCGGGATCTGTATTGCTTGTCTCCTATTATTAATAGCTACATAGCGACTTATGTATTATGTTTTTTTCTATTCTGTTTTAGGGGGATGGCATTGGGAGTTACCCTTACAGTGTATGGGAGGGAGGAATAGGCTGACACACTAATTGAGCAGATGACTCAGGATCAAGATCCTATCCTCCGTTATGGGGTATGTAAGCATTATCAATGGCCTACAGGGGAACAGCAAACAACAAGGCCATTCGCCAGTTGTTCCACTTTGCAGTTTCTGATGTTAGTGACGATTTGTCCTCTGAACCTGAGCAGGTTGGTATTTCTGTCTGTCTAATACTATTCGTTATTTCTGTAACTTTGCTTCTCTGTTTGTTTCAAGGTTTCTCAAGTTACCATTTCCGGAACACGCTGTAGTTTGTATCCGTTGTTTTTTTATCATAGCTAACACGAAATTTATCACGTTGTTGTATTTCCAGACTGCACGAATTGTATCCCTGCTCTCCGAGTCGTACAATCCACATGTTAGATATGGTGCTGCAATGGCAGTGGGCATTTCATGTGCGGGTACAGGTTTGAGTGAGGCCATCTCGTTGTTGGAGCCACTCACATCAGATGTTGATTTTGTTCGTCAAGGGGCACTTATTTCAATGGCCATGGTGATGATTCAAACCAGTGAAACTTGTGATTCTCGTGTTGGGTCTTTCAGGTATTTTTTATTACTTCGCCCTAGTAGACTGTTTTTCTTTGTAATATTGTACTAATACTTGATGCCACTTTTTTTTTTCTTTATGTTTTGTTTTTCTTCCTTGGAACTCATTTGTATCGTGTTTTATCTTAGGCGTCAGCTCGAAAAAATTATTCTTGACAAGCATGAGGATACCATGAGCAAGATGGGAGCAATTTTAGCTTCTGGGATTCTTGATGCTGGGGGTAAAATGTGACCATCAGGCTGCTTTCTAAAAACAGGCATGATAAAGTCACTACAATAGTTGGATTGGCTGTCTTTATCCAGTTTTGGCATGATATATATGAATATATATATCTTGATGGATTGTGATATATTGGGTCTTTTAGTTGATCTACAATGGTATATGAATGTGCAGAATATATTTTCAGGTGCAGAAATCCGATTTATTTTTTTAATCTGTAAACGGGTTTGCAACGTATATAAGTGTTGCTTAAATTAGAGTAATACGTTGCCTAAATTATTATAAACGTTGCACAAATTAAAGAATCTGTTGCTCAACAAACGTTGGTAATCTATTTTACCAACGTTTATATACGTTGCACAAATTAATTTGACCAACAGATTTTGGCGTTGCACCAAAATTTGCTACGCCATATTCCCAACAGATATTAGAGTTGGTGAAATTCATTTTCAACGCGTATATCCGTCCCAAATCGGATGTTTTGGTGTAGTGGCAAAGGTCCGAGAAAATATTATTTGTACAATATCCCTTCCCTGAAGTCGTACCTTCCTGGCCTGCTTCAGGTCCGTGGGCAGTGTCCCTTTTTTGAGAAAAATATGAATCTCAAACCTCCAGTCCTCTTGTTCATTCAAGTCCTCATCTTCGTTCTCTCTTATCATGATGTCATCTTATTGGATGTCATTTGTGATGTATTATCCTATATCTTCGTTGGATACATCTTCTCCCACGCTTCCCTTTTGATTTGCAGCGCAGAATTCTTAGGAAGGGACTGAGGGTTCGTAAACCCTGGTGATTTTGATTGTCTTTACATCCTCATCTTTCAGCATTGATGAGATATAGGCCAAAGCATCTGTGTGCCTGAGCTCCTTTCTGCTTAATTATAGGTGCCATAATTTAATGTTTGGTATTTGAGTTGCCAGTGTCTAGACTAAAGCCATGTATACTGATAGGGTTTCATCGTAAACATTATATTCCAGCCCTATTTTTCGGATGACCAATTGTGAATCACTTGTTAGACGTACATCAGTTATTCACATCTCTATTATTAGACGAAGAGCATGTACCACAGCTTCGTATTCGACTATGTTGTTTGTATGCCCATTAAATTCTAGTCTGAAGGCATGTGCGTTTCTGTCTCCCGTAGGAGTGGTGATTATGATGCCAATACCTTCTCCCTCTCTATTCTTCGAGCCATCAACGAAGACTTCCTATTTCCTTGGGTTTGCTGGGACTTTATTTTGTCGATGGGATCCTTGATTTTGTCGATCTCTGGTAGTCCTGCTGTTTTGAGCCCGTCGATGAAGACTTCTTCGTCGTCCTCTAGGGGTAGATCTACCAGAAAATCTGCTAGGACTTGTGATTTTTTGGAATGTTGGAGCTCGTGTATGATGTTGAACTGGTCGAGGTAAGTGTTCCATTTTTCAATTCTTCCTACTTTTCCTACGCTTTTTAGGACGGTCTCTAACGGAGCTTTGCATGGGACGCGGATATAGTGAGTCAGGAAATAGGTTCTCAACTTTTGGGTTGCCCATACTAATGCCAAAATGAGTTTCTCGATATTCATGTAGTTTCTTTCTGCCGTGTTGAGGGTTTTCCTGACGTAGTAGATTGGTTGCTCGATCTTCGTATTTGTCTTGACCAGCACCGCACTGACTGCATCTTCTGTTTCTGCTATATATAGGGCCAAAACTTCCTCTGGATCTGGTTTTTGCAAGATGGGGATCTCAGCCAGGTATTCCTTGATTTTCTGGAAGGCTTCCTCGCATTCCGATGTCCACTCAAACTTGCTCCCTTTTTTAAGGATGTTGAAGAAGGGCTTGCATCTGTCCGATGATCTAGATATAAACCTTCTTAGTGCCGCTAAAGATCCATTGAGTTTTTGTACTTTTTTCAGATTCCTTGGGGATGGCATCCTTGTGATCGCTTGAATTTTGGCAGGATCCACTTCGATGCCCCTTTTCGTTACCAGGTTTCCGAGGAATTTACCCGAGGTAACTCCGAAAGTGCATTTTTCTGGGTTTACTTTCATGTTATTTTCCCTCATTGCTTGGAAAATATCCTTCAGATCCTGGTGGTAATCCTTACGTAGTTTGATCTTGACTAGCATATCATCTACATAGACTTCCAAAGTATTCCCAATCCATGGTTTGAAAATAACATCGACCATCCTTTGATATGTTTCCCCTACGTTTCGAAGCCCAAAGGGCATTCTAACGTAGCAGTAAAGGCCATGCAGAGTGTAAAATGATGTGTGTCGTTGGTCTTCCTCTGCCAAGAATAACTGGTTGTATCCAGAATATCCGTCCATGAATGACATCTCTTCGTACCCTTTAACAACTTTGACTAGTTGGTCAATGCTGGGTATTGGGTAACTGTCTTTAGGGAACACCTTGTTGAGGTTGGTGAAGTCGATGCATATTCTCACCCTGCTATTTTTCTTAGGTACAATGACCATGTTTGAAATCCATGTTGGGTACTTGACTTCTTTGATGAATCCATCCTCTATCATCTTACAAAGCTCTAATTTGACTGCTTTGTGGTATTCTGGGGCTACTTTCCGGACCTTATGCCTAAAGGGTGGTGTGCCTGGCTTTATATGAATCTCATGATGGGTTATCTTTGGATCCTGGAATGTCACCCATATTCCATGTGAAGACATCTGCGTATTCCCTGAGCAACTTAATTAAGGATACTTCTCGCTCCTCATCCATCATGGTTCCGATCTTGATTATCCTTGGATGTTCTTCGGTTCGTATGTTGACTTCTTTCACTGCTTCCACATGTGTGAAGGTGGGTTTTGATTCCCCTAGGAGAGGAATGCTCTTTAATTGCTATTTGGTGGATTTGTCGCCTCCTTCTGAGGCCGAAGTGCTTGCCTCTGTGTTCCCAACCGTGTTCCCTTTTAGGAGGCTTCTTCCAGAGATTTCTTCCAGTTAGGCATCAATAGCATTTTCTTTCTAGGCTTCTTTATTTAGGGATCTTCAGGATTTTCGGTTCTCATCATGTTTGTTGTTGAGATTGTTCTGCAAGGTTTGGCACTCTCGTGCCGTGATCTAGTCTCCTTTTATTTCCATTACGCCTTGGGGAGTTGTGAATCTTAGGTATTGGTGGTATGTAGCTGCTACTCCCTTGAGTTTGTGTACCCATCTTCGGCCGATTATGGCATTATATGGTGATGGTGCATCCACCACACTGAACCGACTGTCGACCTTCATTGGCCCTGCATCTACCTGCAAGACAATGTCTCTTAAAGGCTTTGTGTCTGCTCTGCTGAAACCGAAGATTGTGTAGTATGAATATATTAGTTGTTCATCGTTGATTTCCATTCGTTTGAATGTGTCATAGAATAGAACATTAACTGAGCTTCCGCCATCAATGAGGATTTTCTTGATATTGCACCCTGCTATTGGCAGTGTGAGAACCAGTGGGTCGTTATGATCTTCCATATCTTCTTCTACACCGTCCGTGTTGAAGATCATGGGCACGTCCATCCATTGTTCATGCGCATCTACTTCTTCCTCGTCGATTTTGTAAAGCTCACAATAGTCTTCAAACTGCTTCCTCAGCCTCTTGCCTATCTGAGCCGTCAGGGATGGGCGCGCGGATTCGAAACATGAGATAGTGTTAAGCGTGTGGTTTCCCTCGGGCAGCTGGACCTGCTTGCTTCGTTTGGCCTTATCTTCATCGGTGGTCCTTTGCACATATTGTTTAAGATCTCCTGCGTCGATTAACTTTTGGATCATTATCTTTAGATTCATGCATTTCTCTATTAGGTGGCCATTGAAGCAGTGATATTCACAGTATTCCTTGGACCTTTCTGATCTTGGGGGTTGCTTCCCCTTAGACCAAGGCTATTCGAGGTTCTCCCGACCCTTGATCTCTTTCAAGATGCACGAGTAACTGGCTACAGCTTCGTGTAGACTTGATCTTCGAATATCCCCTCGTCAATCATCCCTGCGTTCCCGTCTATCTTCGTTGGGTCGTTCATCCGAGTTTCCACTTTTCGATCTGCTGGATTGCACCACGGAATTTGTTCGCGGTGGATGCTGGGTCTGAGTTTTAGGATTTTCTCATTGGATTTCTTCCAATGTAGCATGATTTTATATGATCACTCGAAGATCTCCTTAAGTGGAAGGGATGGTGCCGTTGATATCGACGAATAGGGGGATCATCCTGTCAAGCCCCAACTTGTAGCAGTTGATGCTAACCACGGGGTCCACGTTCCCGATGGCTTGACAGATTTTGTGCCACCTGTCTGTGTATTTCCTGATGGTTTCCTTGTACTTGATTTCTAGTGAGAAGAGCTTTTCCATCGCTGTGTTGATAGCTTTGTTGTACATGTAAGTTTCCAAGAACTTTTCAGTGAGCTGGTCATACGAATCTATGGAATCTGGTGGCAAGTTGTCAAACCAAGAGAGTACGGATCCTTTCAAACTTGAAGGGAAGTACTTACACAATATGGCATCATCATAATTCCACCGCGCCATCATTCGATTTTAATAACGAACATGGGAAGCGGGATCACCAGATCCATCTTAAAAATCGAAGGCTGGAACGGGGAATTTCTAAGGAATGAGATCTTTGGCCAAGTTTTGTGTCAGGGGAGTTGTGTTTGCTTCTTTCATCACTTGATCCAACCTTCCGCCTCCTTGCCTGGATTTTAATTTCTTGATCTCCGCCATCATTTCGGCATAGAGATCTTCCATTGCGCGCTAATGTCTCTCCAGAGAGGAGGGTCGTCCAGGCCTTAGAGTGTCGTTGTCGAAGTATTCAGAGTTGTCGGGATTGTAATCGAGGTTGGATCTTTGACTTACTCTTTCATCTCTTCGGTTCAATGGCTATGGAATGTTGGCAACCACCATTTTTCGATCTTGATTCGGCCTTGGCGCCCTAGAATTATCTTCGTCGTGTTGAACTCCTAGCTCCGCGCTATAGGTAATTCTATCTTTGAGTTGATGGTTATCCTGAGCTAGCAGAGCTACCGCGTCTGCATATGTTTTTTTTCCCTTATCCGAGCAGAGTGACTTGATTCTTGATTCAGAGTTTTTTCCTGCATCTGTCCTCCAGCTGCTATCATCTGATCTTCGTCAATGATCTGTATCAAGGGTTCCAGTGGATCTGTCTGCGGGTTTTTTTGTTCCGCTGGTTGTTGTGCGTGTTGATTTGTTATTAGGAGCGGTTGGTTGACTTGGGGGGGGGTATGTTCTGTTCATTGGTGAGAGGCATCCCGTAGAGAGGTTTTTGCATCCCTGACTCTGCCATCCCTTCACGTTGTTTGTGCGGTCGGGTGGCAGCGGCCGCTTTGGAAGCTCCCCCTTGGATGCCCCTTCTTTGGCAGTCGCGACCTTTAGAGCTTCTGCTGCAATATCGCTGGCACTTAAAGGCCTCGTGCTTTCATTTATATCTTGTGTCTTATCCACGGCTTTGAGCTTTTCACCATTTTTTCTTGCTCCTAGTCATTACTGGTGTCATCCTCGACGTTTCTTTTGATAGGGCTTTTGTTTTTCCTATATGTTTATTCTTCTCCATTTCTGATGCCTTCTGCAAAAGATAAAGAGTATACAAAGAAAGCACGGTCCACGGGGAACCTGTTAGCAGAGTTATGGAAATCATGTCCCGGAGGCGTGAAGAGATTATCTGGTTATTATTCCACCTTTCGTGGGTATCATATCCCTTGACTAGCCCGAGTCTATTTTATAAGTTCGTCTAAAATAAAACATTCATACATGGAAAGGAATCTGTTGACGAAGATATAGTTTAACCATCTTCTTAAAAAATCATTCTTGAAGCGCGGACTTCTAATAAATGCATGAAGTGAGAGTAAATCTACCCCTGGGTTTTATTTTTCAAGATAAAAGCTTTATTTTTCAAGATAAAAGCACGAAGGTGTGGATCTATGGACGTAGATCTTTTCACCGCGTTTTATTTCCAAGACAAAAGCATTTAAAATGTTTTGAAGGATGTACATCCACTGAAATACACTAGGATCTACTTAGAAATCTCGTTTTTCAAAGGCATAAAACTCGAAAAAATCTTATAAAGACGTGGATCTTGTCTAATAATACGCCGGATAGATTCACGGAGACGTTTCTTTTAGACGTTTTTAACGGGTGCTGAAATTGAAAACGCTCAGACACCATTATGTTCAGAAAGCGACAAATGAAAACGATAATATTTTAAATCACAGGATAAGATAAATCTTTTACCGAGACAACATCCCTATTTCTAGCGCCAGATTTTGAACGCGTAAATCACAATGGCATTCACGTATTCACAAACAATATTCTCATACGATAAAACCTATAAATTAAGCGTTATAAACGTGGAAAGGGTTGAATATAACGATTCATTGATTCTGAGTCTTCGGACTCATCCTTGTCTAGTAGTATATTATCGTCAGCAAGGTTCGTATATAAGAGTAAATATAGACCGAAACATACTAGAAAGTTAATCATACGAAATACTAGATAAGAAGTGCGGAATGTAAGTGATGAATGTAAATGAGACGAGTATTTACGTGGTTCATCACTGAGGCCTACATCCACGGGGTTGGTGATTTATTAGATATAGATTGATTACAAAGATAGTCGAATGACTTTGGAGTATAATCCTAGGCTTCGGATTAGGGAAATACTTACTCTTCCTAATTCTCTCTCTCCTACTCCCTCCTTCAACCGGTCTACCCCCTCCTCTTAGTGTAAGTGGGTATTTATAGAGCTTCCAATCATGGGGTCCACATCTGAAAACCGTTGTATCCTTATCGTCTTGAGCTCTGTGCCAGTACCGCGGACTTCTTCATCTACAATGATTCCCCCATCGTTCCTTCTTAATTACCGAAGAGTGATGGTCGTGTCTTCCACCAGTTGGATGACACGTATGCTGCTCAAGGTATTTAATGCGGGTGGTTGAGTCGTCTGCACGCGCCAGACAACGGTCCTCTGCCCCTGTCACGTCCGTGTTAGTCACTTTTCTCAGACATTGATCTTGGATCTCTCTCGGGATGGGATAAAGTGAGGTCGAGGGTACTTTTACGGTGTTTCGTGGCATCACTATGTCCCGATACTCCTTAATTCAGAACCATTGGATCTGTTAGATGAGGGTCCCTTTTCGATGATACACGTTTCTTGGCTGTACGTGTGTGGAATCATATCTTGATGCTCCGCGTTGCATGCCTCCCACGTATTTTAGCCAAGAAACGTGACGGGTGATAAAATATGTGCATACAATAAAAATAAAATTAATGGGAATAACACGATGAAAGATCTGTTCAGTATTGGATGACCAAAGTAAGAATTAAAGAACACATGAATTTCATCATTTTTCTTTGTAATGATGATGAAGATAACACAATGAAAGATCTGACCAGTAATGGATGATAGGGGTACGGGTACCTCGGTTTAAAATGATTTTGATCATCAATGGTGATTCACTAGTTCTTAATTATAGATCTGGAACAACTAATTATTTTTTCCCACCATTTCCTTTATGGGTTTTCTTTCGTTAAATATGAACGTGGTCAATTTTTTTTCTTTTTTAAACTTTTATGTTTTTTTACATTAATAGTTGGAAGCCTAACAAGCTAAGCTCCAACAACATATTACTACATTAATTGAACAGGTTGTTGTGCTATTCTACCAGCGAGCCTCATGGGTGACCTAACCAAAGGAGCCAAAGCGGATGGGGGCTGAGATTGTGTCACTAGAGGGGCAAACTAACACTACCTTCCATGTTAATTCCATGTTTTTTCTTTTCTTTTGATGCAAAGGCATAGGCACGTCCTGCCCCCTGGAAGCGTAGCCACCGGCATGCCCCCACTAAGCAAACTCGGCCCTTCTAGAAGACCCATGTTAAAATTAGTTTAAATTACACATGAGTGGAGACTCGAATCACTGACCTCCTATTTAAAAGTAAGGCTAACTGTAGGGCTGTCAATGGATATCTGAATATCCGCTATCCGTTCGTGTTCATTCGAATCGTTAGGATATTATCCGACTTAACGGATAATCTTAACGGATAATTACTCTTAACGGTAAAGGATACGGTTTAGTTAGTATCCGACGGATAATTATCCGTTACCGATAGTGAGGGTATATATGTAATTTATATATACCATATTTTAGTTTAGGTTTTACTAAAAGAGAAAGAGTAGAGTGGTAGAGATAAGAGATTTTAGTTGTTTATTAGTTATTTTTGATTTATTATCGGAAACGGATAATTAACGGATATCCGTTACTCTTAACGAACGGATAACGAATGAAAATTTCAATATCCTAAAGGATTTTATAGGATAGCGGATATCCTTTACTCTTAACGGTAACGGATGCAGTATAGCCATTATCCGTTCCGATAGCTACCGTTGACAGCCCTAGCTAACTGCGGTCCTGCATTAACTTTAGTATTTTTTTTTTTAGAATTTATTATTTGGAGTGGATTTTTTATTGGGTGGGAAAAAAGTCGAAGATAGTAATTACAGGTGGCAAACATCTGAAGTCACAAACCTGCGTCATTCAAAGAGCTAATGATTGTTATGTTCTGCGTAAGCGGGCCTTCACCCAGAGGGGCCCATGAGACAACAAGTCTTAATTTTTAGGAGTATTTTATAGTTGACCACTTGACCTCATCAAATAGCAACGGGCACGTGATGGGATTTTTAGGACATTTTTAATTCGAGAAAATGGATAAGCAAAAGAAAGTGGGACAGTGTCACCTGACAGATGTTGTTCAGTGGGGCGCCTTTATAAATTGGTTTCCATAGCCTTGGCTTCGGAATTTACAGACTTAGGCCCCTTCCTAGTCAAATGTCAAACCCACCCATTGCCATGTCAGTTGGCCTGACAAACTGGCCGCGCCACTATGGTAAAAACTCTAAGCGATCGATACTAAACCGTTCGGTGGAGACTACACCTTTAGAGGTGTAGACTCGACCGCAAGCGGTACAAACTAAATCGATAACGGTGTAGTCTCAACCGTTAGGTGGATTTGAAACCTCCAAGGGCTCTTTCTCCACCGCTATAAAAGGGCAAATTTTTTACACAAACATTACACCAAATTTTTTACACAAAAAATTTCTATCTTTCTATCTTATTATCTTTCAAAATGGCAAAGTTTGAATCCCAACTTGACTTGGCTACCCAACTTGATTGTTCTGGAGTGGTGCTTGAATCGGCCCTTAATAAGATATGTGAAAGTAATAAAGAAATAGGTAAAAATCAAAGAAGTCTACAAGTTTTGGATATTAATCAAATCAAACCTCCTTTGAGAAGACCAAGAAAAGTTCAAGGGAAGGAAAATTTGAAGGAAAAGAAGAATATAAACAAAGGAGACTCTGTTCAGGAGCGCATTGATTGGAAGTTTGGTGAAATGAAGAAGATAAACAAGATGAAGAACATCGTCCCTAATTTTTACTTTTAAAATCTTTATTGTAAGTTATGTCATTATCTAGATGAATGAAAGAGGCACTAATGTAAATTAAAATTTTTACTTTTAATGAAATGAAAGTTGCACTAGTTTTATATTAAAATTAAAATTTGATACAATTTTTTATAACGGTTGAAATTAACCGAACGATTTAATAATATCTTAAAATTAAAATTTGATACAAATGATAGATGTATCATATTTGGGCAGCTAATCTAAACTGATCATATTCGGGAAACACACTCAAGATAAGATAACAACCATCAAATTGAAAATCTTTTCCCACTCTGTTGCGCCATTCGAGCCGACACATTTGATCCACATCAAATGCGTTTTGGCCATTTTGTCGGTTTAGATAGCATTCAGTTAGTGTAGAAACAAACAACTTCACCTCCCTGCTGATTTCTCGGAAACGTTCACAACATCCATTTGCATCTCGATTATTGAGGTTCATTGTATCTTCTTGAAATCTATGAAATATACGACTCCATACAATCTCTTGATGTTGATGTTGTTCAGCAATGGCCATATCTTGCATAAAAAAAACATAATGCCTGCAAATGGATTCATTTTCAACTGTGTTAAATTTGCGAGATCGAACTCAAACTGACATGTTGGATTTGTTGAGCGAAAGAATGGAGATTGAAGAAATGGTGTGAATTGAAATGAAAATTGATATCGTATTTATAGGATGAAGATATAATGACCGTTAGATAAGATGATACTACCGGTCTAGTATTGACCGCTGGAGGTGGAGACTACACCGGCTTAAAATACACCAAGCGGTCTCGACCGCTCGGTAGAAACTCCACCTGGCCTGGCTAAGTGGAAAATTTTCCACTTAGCCAGGCCGGTTTGCCTGTTTTCCCCCTCCATAGTGAGTGTTTAAGTGGAAAACATTCAGGTATGCCACACCCATAGGAAGGGACCTTACAATCCAATTACAGAGTATTCTATTCTCTCTAAAGTATGATGTGAATTTCGGATGACTTGATAAATTTTTTGGAATAGCGTATTGTAAAATCTATTGAATTGACATAAATATATTACAGGATTATTCTTAGATGCTGATTACAGACATAGGTTAGATGTATTTATAAGATTCTCAGTCAAGTCAACATGACCTGACTTGACTGGACCTTATATTCCTAATACAACCCCCTCAAACTTTACAAACAGAAACTGTAAAGTTTGAATAGGAAAAATAAAATATCAACACTCATTCAAACAAGAACCAATGTGACATTACTAACACAAAGAAGAAAGAAAAAGTAACAAACTAAAGGTAAGACAATGGAACTGACACATAAAGACTGCAGCAAAGGTAACACAAGCGAAGCCAATATAAACTGCAAAGGTAAGAGCATGAAGTAATACTTTTTGCATCTATAAGTAAGCAATCTTGTCAGTGTGCCAAGTCTTGATGAAACCACATGAACTCATAAAATAAAATAAAAAAGATGCAGAACTATTAGCAACAAGTAGTCTTTAAGTGACATATAACCCACCATCTGAATAAGTAAATATTCTTAGCTGACAAGCTTTGAATTATTAGAACAAACAGCAGCAACAGTCTTCAACACTTTAACATTTATCCCTTAAACAGAAATCCAAGGTGAAGAAGTAGCATCAGTACTTAAAACTAAAGCATGAAGCAATGTTTTCTGAAGCAGAAGTAATATTGTCAACAGCTAGTGATAAAGTAACATCACTGGATCATGAGTTCCAAGGACGATAAACTAGCACTATGCTCCAGAAGTATCAGCAGAAGCACGAAAAATAATGTTTCCAGCAGCAAAATGTAGGAATAAAAATCTATTGAGTTTAAAAATTGAGCCCATATAAAATGTCATGAAGGAACAACACCAGTTGTTGAAGAACCAATAGAAGTATTAGAAGTATGAGCAACAAAACTAGAATTAGCATCAACACAAGATGGATAACAACAGAAGTAGTAGCTTCCAAATATTGAAAATTAGAAGTATTGGTTTTGGTGTTCTCTGTTGGTTAAGATACTCAAAATGTTCTTGGTGTTCTCTGTTGGTTAAGAGACTCAAATTGATATTTAGAAACTGGTGTTTGTAAGACCAAATCTATAAAGGTGTTGATATGACTTGTTTTGAAATAACAAGTCATATAACTGGTTATTGAAAAGTTTTTAGGACCAGTTAAGTATTGAAAATTATTACTTCATATGCTAAACTCACACAAAAAGAAGTAACAATGAAGAAATGGGGAAAAGTTTTAAGAAGTTATTACCCATATGAATGTTGATATACCTGGAAGTTGCTATTGTTGTAGAATTGATGATGAAGTTGCTGAATTAGTTGACATTATTGTTGTTGTTGTAGTAAATTATGTTTTTCAATTGCTTCAGTAAGTACTCTGTGAAGTAAGTTCTCATGTGAATAGTTGTTGTAATGCTGTTGTAACTTCATGGCTACCCACTGAGAACACATCATGCATCTAAAACACTTTGGAAAGCTGAACTTGATGTGCCAACGGAATGGTGTGATCAAACACATTATGAGGAATGGATGATCTTGGCCTCCTCACAAGGTACAATCCATAAGTGTCAAAACTGCAATCTATAATCATATGAAATTTCTGTACTGCCTTCTTTAAATGCCGAAACATTCATACCCAAGAAACATCAACTCCTTGAAATAGACTTAAAGATAGATTTCCACCAGTAGTATTGATTTTTCCGGCTTCAATCTTTAGTAACTCATCCTAATATTCGTAATCTTTTGATCATTCTAATAATCAATCCAAACTGCAATCAAATTCCCACTTTTCAAATCAAACCCTTTTTAAACATCTTTTATTGTTATAGAAATTTAACTACTGATATCTAATCCCATATGGTTATCAATAAGATCATTGAATATCGAACTTGATGGCGATAAATTTATTTGGGGTTAATAATTGAGATGAATAAACAAGACCCAAATATCTACTAGGACTTTCAAGAGTAAGATTATCAGTTGAATAAAGAAAGTAATTCCATCACCAAAAGAACCCGAATTTATATTTGTAATCAAGAAAGAAAATCTAATTGAAAATTAAGTTGAAATTTCAGAGAAGGATTAGGGTTCAAAAGATGAGCAATTTCAAAAAACCAAAATTGAAAAACTAATTTGGAATCAGGAACTCAGAAATATTTGTAATTGTAACTAAAATATACCTCTTTCAAATAGTAAGTCATCATCGTTGTACCCAAATTGTGCATTACCAGCAGCGGAATTAAAATCTTCTTCAAGATCATAATTCTATTTGTTATTTTCTTTTTCTTCTTCTTTTTAGGAAAACCTTTTGATGATGATGATGATGATGCAGCGGAAACTAACAATTGAATCTCCATCTAAGAGAAGATGATATTTTAGAAGTATATGAAGATGAGATGGAAAATCAATGAAAAATTAGGATCGAAAAAAAAATACAGATTATTTTTACCGAGTTATACCATGAAACTTCTCAGTTGCTTAATTATACCAACAATAGACTTTGTGCTTATTCCCTGAAATCAAGAATAACAAAAATCACAAGGTAAATTTCTCGTGTCAATTCGCATTTTTCTGGGTTTTTCTCTCAAACAACTTTGAAGAGGAAAAGAAGAAGAAGGAGGAGGTCTTGTTGGAAGAGTAAGGAGTTGGACTTTAATCAGATCACAAAGAATGTCTTCTCCAGCAGAATATTATAGTTCACTCCCACCTATAACCAAAGCTTATGGGACCATCTGTTTGGCGGCTACTACTTTATCTCAGTTGGGACTGCTTAGCCCTGCAATTATTGCTCTGATACCATGTAAAATCTATTGAATTGATATAAATATCTTACAGGATTATTCTTAGATGCTGATTACAGACATATGTGAGATGTATTTATAAGACTCTCAGTCAAGTCAACATGATCTGACTTGACTGGACCTTATATTCCTAATAC
The DNA here is from genome assembly GCA_023529315.1 of Papaver bracteatum. NCBI lineage: Eukaryota > Viridiplantae > Streptophyta > Magnoliopsida > Ranunculales > Papaveraceae > Papaver > Papaver bracteatum. The sequence continues at coordinate 960,346 of JAJJWX010000892.1, forward strand.
GTATAGCGACGAATCTTTGGGTCTCTTTTAACAAAATAAATAAATCACACATCTATAGAACGTTTAGATCAATAGGAAAATTTTGGATTGACGTTCACGTTCAACAACATTGGACCATGATACAGACTCTGGGTTTTGCATGGCATATATCGGATCACAGACCAAATGTTAAACTCTAGACGGATTTTCGATTTGCACTGAATTTAAGATCATCACAATATTATTTCGTTACACGGATTTCTTCTTTTTGTGTCACAAGGATTATTTTTGTTGTTGAGAACCTCGCGCGTTTCAACAAAAAACAATTAAAAAAAGGAAAATAAAATAAAAATATGCTCGATAGAGCTCTCCAAAATAACCTAGTTTAATTGGGGGCCATGACATTATTTGCACCCCAAAATTTTCAAGGGCGTATTCATCCGATTATGAAAATACTGTTTTACTCTTGACTAATTTTTTCTTTTAATTAACGACCCTTCAAAGATAATAACAACTTTAAGGGTCGTCATATACATAATAAAAACAATAACGACCTTTCTAAAGAGTCGTCAGGGTATTGATCTTTATATGACAACTCCAAACTATTGTACATTTCCACCATTAAAGACTCTTCGAAGATGATAATAACTCTCTTATAAGAAATACCGACTGTTTATAGCAATCGGATAACGACTGTTTAGAATCGTCACTGAAACAGTCTAAACATTAACGACTGTTTAGAGTCGTCAATGAGCCACTTCAATACCATGACGGTTTTTCTTAAGGATCTGGGCAACAAAAAAAAAAAAATTATCCATGATCTCAGCAATTTTTCGTACACATATGGATAAACAAAGAATTTTTTTTAAAAAAAAAATTCTAATTAAATAAGATTATCACTAATTATTTAGGAGATTTTAGCAATTTAGACAAAAAAAAATATAAGAGGTGACCCAACTTAGGGTGGGGTGACCATTTTTGTCCTCTATTGGAGGCCCAATTAAAATGTTTGGCCCGTAATTAAACTAGTAAAAAAAAAATTGTTCTCTAGTGGAGGGACCGATATTTTTTTTGGGTTGACGGGCGGACGGTACACCATTCAGAAAGGGACAGACGGTACACCTTTCAGATATTGTGGTGGGACCCAAACGATCCCTCCCTGCAACATTCTCCTATATTCTCTCTTTTCGAACGTCGTCACGCATTTTTTTCATCACCTTTTGCAGACCTGTTTTGTTTCACTCATCCGTTGGGATCTAACAGCCTAAATTCTAATATCATCATCATCTCGTCGAACAAAGAACAATTGCAAATGAGTTTTTCTGTAGATACAGGCTGATTCGATCTCGTAATATTCTCTACTTGTATTTTCGTCTCACAACTCCAGAAGAGGTATAATGACGTTCTTCTTTAGTTCAACAATTCCTCTTAATTTAGGTTTTGTGAAATGTGACGATTTTGAAATCTAGTTTATGATTTACTTCATTTTTCTTAATCAGCATAACATTCTCTAATGTTTTCTGTTTGTGTTCTCAATAATTTGCTGCTGTTTGAACTGATCGGAGTAGAGAATAATTGTTATTACTATGGTTATTCTTGTTAACTCACTTCTTTTTAATTGATTGGAATGCAATATCATCATCGGAAATGTTTTGCTAGAGTTCCAGTTTCGTCTGCCGGAACTGACCGGAATCTACAGGTGAAAGCTTAATCGGCGAGTACATCTCATCGTTGTGGACATCGAGGATCCAATCAACGGTTAAGATGATACCCGAAGGTATTTATTTGCTTGATGACATCCCTTGTTTTTTTCCACGTCGGTTGTTTTCTTTGTAATTTAACATACAAGTTTTTTTTACTTCTTTTTTTTACTCTTTCAGTCCGTACTTACGTGGCGGGACGTGTAGCTGCGGCGTACAACAGGTTCCACACATGGGTAACCACTTACACACTGGCTGAGTGGCTACTCCACCTTTTGGCTATGATCGCTGGTTTCACCTGTACTGGCGTGTTAGGACTATGGGCTTGGAGATACAAGTCTAATCAAAAAGTGCTGGACCATGTGAATCCGAATGGCAACGATGTAATGAGAGATATTCCACCAAATTTGGCCCTGGTATGTGTGTGTGGGGGGGCCTCGTTTGGGCTATGTCTACTATTTTTGTTCCTTTTTGGGAGCCATGCGTACGTTGGCTGGTTCACATCCTTGAGCCAGTGGCTGCACCAGCGGAGATATGCCGAGCGGTTTCCGAGGTGGCAAGTGGCGAACACGGCGATGAATCTCTCAGCAGTGTTCGTGAAGAACATCCGTGTAGATCCAATGCTGATAATCTGCAGTGTCTCTCTTAGTATAGTGGCCATGGTAGGTAGAGCTCATCAAAGGAGAGACCCCTCTGGGCTAACAGAGGGGTTAACCACTTGTTACCTAATCTGTTTCTTGACCTTTTATGCCGAGGTCGTGATAGAACACCTAAGGAAGATACCACTTCTGACTACTTCCCTGGTCACTGCCATTCTCTGCTTGCTGTGTTCGGTGAGTTGGTTCTTTATTTACTCTATCTTGGTTGTTATTTACATTATTCTAGCTAGGTAGATAATGCCTAATGACTAATGGTCCTCCCATCTAATAAGCCCATTCATTTACAAAAGGCCCATGTTTTTTAGTATATGTAGTGTACCCACTGTAAACAATGAGTCTAATAAAAAAATCTTCAGCTGAGTGAGTCAGAGAGAAATGGATAGAAGCATTTTGATCTCCTGGTATTGATATGTTAACCTTGTCTTATTATGATGAGATTTTGTAATTTCTCTAATTCCTATTGCTTATATATATATGATTATGATTTGATTGAGTAGATGATGGAATTGAAATTTGGGTTCTTATGTTTTAGGGTTTTGATTTTGTTGGTTTGAAAATTAGGTTAATTTGTGTGATTGATCTGTTCAATTAGATGGTTGGAGTGTCAAAGAGAATAATACTTGCATGGGTCAATTATGGCCAGTTTGGAGTCCAATTTCCTGGTTATGTTAATTCCACTGAGGGATAGTCAAATTGTTGTCTCAATTGAGTAAGGGGTCTTGGTTCCAGTATTTGCTAATGAATCTTATTTGTATCATTCCAAGCCTGTTTTTCATTGATTTATGTCCTCTTTAGTCACTTTCTCTGAGATTCTGTTTCTGTTTTCATATGTATTGATTTCCTGCTTCTATTTCTTCAATTTGCAAATCTTCAATTTAAATTGACCACTTGTGGCAGGTCTTTCCAGCACCTGCACCAGATGGGGTGCCACCACCTCAACCTCCACCTCCACCACTGCCACCATCATTGTCAGGCCAACTTGAAAATATCCAAGGTCAAATTTCCAGTCTCAGAGAGGAGTTCAGGAAATCCAAGTCTACGGAGCAAGGCGGCTCAAGCGGTAATTAAATTTAACTTTATACAATATAATTGAATGTTTATGACTCAATACTGCAGTTGACACTGAATTTTACTATGTCTAGGAAACCAAATGTTAACTGGTGTGATTACTAAACTTATAACTACTTGTTGTTGCTTAACAAAATAGGGATTGCATCAGCGCAAGGTTTGGAAGACGAGCTACAAGCTATGTCCCATCAGTCTCAATTGTTGAAAGACGAAAACTCGAATCTGCTGCAACTGAATTCCAGCTTGGAAAAAGAGATTTCCACCTTGAGCAATGCGTCGGGGGAAATGAAAGCCAAAGAAGAGAAACTTTGCAATCAGTTGGGAACCTTGCAGCTCGAAGTAAATTCGTTGAGGAGCCAGAAACATGTTTTGGAACAGAAGCTACAAGCTACGTCCCATGAATCTGAAAGCTTGAGAGCCGAAAAATCGAAGATGCTAGAACTGCAATCCAGCATGGAAGCCAGAGAAAACACGCTCTGGAATCAGTTGAGAAACTTGCAGCTGGAAGTAGATTCGTTGAGGAGACAGAAATATGGTTTGAAACAAAAGCTAGAAGCCATGTCCTATGAATCTGAACACCTGAGAGACGAAAATTCAAGGATCGAAACTCTGCAGAAAAAGCAAGAAGATCTCCTTGCAACAGTTTCAAAGTTACAGAAGGAGAAGGGTGAATTTGAACTCAGTTACAAACTCTCAGACAGGAGGAAGGCTGAAGCAGAGCATGCACTTGAAGAGAAAGAAGCGAGCTCAGAGAATGCTGAAAAGGAATTCCATCGAGAACGTAACTCACTAAAAGAACAAGTTGGTTTACTGGAAAAGGATATTTCTTCTGCTAAGAGAGATACAAAAGATTGTCTCCAGAAAGCAGTTACTGTTTTCAATGAATTGGAGATGACTGTACAGAGCTCGATGGTAGATGATGTATCAATCATTTCAATATCCACCGAAGAGATTCTTGATGCGAAGACATGGGCAACTGGTATTGGCCAAATGCAAGAAAGGTTGCAGAAAAAGATAACTGCTCTTATTGAAGAACGCGATGAGAAGAAAGCAAATGAAGTGTTGCTAAGGAAGGAGGTCGAGGGGCTTGAGGCAATGATAAAAGAGGAACGCCAAGAGAAGGAGAAGTTATCAAGCAAAGTGGAAGATCTGGAGAAGAACCAGAAAGAGATTAAAGCAAGAGAAAGAGTTGGAGAAGAATCAGCAAGAGATGACACCGATGGTGCAATTGGAAGATGAAGAGAAGATAGCTTAAAAATGCCGCAATGAACAGTAAGTAGTAAGACCATCTTAAATTGTTTTTATCAGTTGATACATTGTTTTTCGAGGAACCAAAGAACTCCTTGAGTCGGTGAGTATTTTTCTCCGTATTAGATTCTTATCAGTATCAACATTGTTTTTCTTTTCCGGTTTTTAATTTTGTCTCTTGATTTTAGAGCATATAGTCATCTTCAATTCATTCAAAAAGGATTTGTACCCAAATTCGTAACGACTGTTTGGAAATGAGATACATTATTCAGCTATTACTCGTTGGTTCTTCTTTTTCTTGTTTGTGGTTCTTTGGTTTAGATAATTGATGATAATTGTAACACCAGACAGTTATGGTTAACCCATTCTGGATGGATCCCTAAATGCTCCATTGATAGAATAGATGATGGTATAATGTATCTCAATTCCAAACAGTGGCTTCCGAGCTGCTTATGGATTCAAGTCTGCGGTGTTAAACAAACCTCAAACACTTGGACCAAATATCGCCTTTTCTCTCTAGGGATTCAAGTCTGCAGTGTTAACAGCCCGTATAGGATTCGCTGAACCACCATTCGTCATTACGAAACCTGCTGGCAAGCCTGAACCCTTGGTCCCGATCAAAGTAATACTCATCCATGGTTCAGTACACATCAAGGAACCAGTTCAATGAAAAACTACAACCACTGGTTTCAAAATTTCAAGGCAAAACAAGTATTTGAAGGAGGTATATGGATAAGCAAATAGGCATACGGAGAATCAAATGTCATTGTTTTTACATCATAAATTGCACCAGCTGTTTAGCCTAGCTGATCTGACAGACTAATACATTTTTACCAAGCAAATGCTGCTGATGGATGAAGGTGGGCCGGAGCAGGAACATTAGGATCTTCAGGGATGTCCATTGTGTTACCCCACCAATCCTTCTCAACAAGTTCCCAGCATGAAATGGTCTTTAATAGAATATGGTGTGCCTAAGTCCTCAACTCCTACATTGTTCAGGCAAAGTATGTGCGTTCGCATGGGAGTCACCATGGCACCATATATAAATGGTGCTTGTGCAGGTGAATCTGTAAGACTGACGTGTTTTCTCCAAACATTTTCTTGCCATGAATGAAGGTGAGAAAAAGGAGGAATGTTAGGAGCTTCAGTGATGTTCATACTGGGGGTTAGAATTTCTAAAATGGGGGGCGCAATTTTAACTGATTTTTTTTCCCGCCAAAATTGCCTAAATGGTAGTATATGAAAAGTTGAAGAATGTAGTAGAATATGAAAGGGAAAAATGGAAGATTATTAAGAAATGAAGTTTACATTCCTAAAATGGAGCTTCAGTGATGTTCAAAAAAACTGTGGATTTCGACTCTTGAGGAAGCATTTCCCGTAAAGATGAAATGTAGCTAGATGAGAAATGATGAAAACGAGACAGCGTGTGGGTTTGTCTAATGTGAACCTACACGGCATTACTAGCTGATAGTGCTAGGTAGGAAGACCTCGATTTTTAACCCCAAAACTTAACACCACTATGTGGCCAGCATCTAAGCCTTCAAGCTAGCTTCATCTATCTTACAAAAACAAATGGTTTTTCAACCATCCGACGGTTCCAATTGGGAGTTTTATTGCGATCCACGGTCACCATTTTCTCTCAAAATCTCCCAGAGTTGGAAGAAAAATTGTGGCTGAAAATTAATCCATGTTTTATCAACAGTGCCGAATATAACTGCCTCTTTAATGAAATGGTGGATCTTACAAAAAACAAATGGGATCTAACACGGTCACCATTTTCTTTCAAAATCTCGAGTTGGAAGACAAATGGTTCCCCCATTATTATCATTCTTCTTCTGTTACACATTATCAAACCGTTCCTCCACTATTATTCCCCTTTTTCCATTACACATTTTTTGAACCGAAATTAGCTCGCCTCTCTTCCGCTACAGATCACAGGAGATCTCTTCCCCTGGTTTTCCTCTTCCGTTACCTTATTCTCTCCTTCATCTACTCTAAAATTTGGGCATAATAAGGAAATAAAAAACATTCTCTTCAAGAATTGGCGACATTGAAGACCCGTTAATCAAGTTCCTCATGCGTTACAAATGTTCCCCTACATAAACACCAACGTAGGTCATCATCTTACCATGTTTAAGACGCATTCTCTCTCAACGCTGTTAGGTAATGGCCATATTTTCCCTTTAATTCTTTTCAATTTTAGTTTTGAATTTGCCCATTTTTTTCTTTAATTCTTTTCAATTTTTGTTAGATTTTTAAAATTGAAGTTTCTAGGTTCGTTGTTTACAGGTTTCAACAGTTGTATTCGGAAAAGAGGTGCCATCCATCTTAGGTAATTGTGTTCCTGACTTTGATTTGATTTTTAATTGTGTCTATTTAAGTTTTAGTAACCCATTCTGGTAGAACGCCATTTAAATAATTGAACCAAATTGTGGATGTTATAATTGATTTACAATAGAGTAGTGGAATTTGATTGTTGTTAAATTTGTAGCAATTCGCTATTGATCTTTGGCTGCAGTTTGCAAATAATGTGACTACAACTAAAGTTGAGGAGGTTGAAGCATATAGTGTAGGTTAAGGTACAATTTTACAACTTCCTTATTGTTGTTGAATGAATTTTAAATGATTTGAATCTAGGTGATTGACTGTCAATACTACATAGCTCTGTATATGTAGAATACCTATATATCTGTTTCCCATGATTCTCATCAAACAAAAGTTACGCACTGTTTGACAGCACATCCAATAACCAATATTTTAACTCTCAATTTCTATGAGCTTGCTATGAATTTTCCTCTTCCTTGGTTACATACCTTAACTGATTCCTAAAAGATCTCTATACTTTTTTGTCGGGAATGCAGTTCTATTTTGAATTAGGTTTAACATACTTTATTTAAATTGTGAGTTTTTTTTTTATCTTCGAATTATGTGTATTCATTCTTTGTTTTCATATGTATACCAATGCATTTAACTAATAAAATTGTACAAGATTAAAATCGAGCGCTTATAAGGTTCACGGGAAGATGCGGACTCTTTGTATTGTTGTTGTTTGGACAGTTCAACCAAATTTAATTCTAGAAATCATAGAGGTTTTTTTTCTTCGAGAAAAGTGGATTTAAAATTGATAACTAAGTGCCGAGAAAAATCACAGAGTACTCGAAGTTGGATTATTATTTAAAAAAAAGGGGCAACCAAGTCTATAAGTAGACATGATCCAAATTATGTTTCGAACTTTAGAATTAAAACAGTATTAGGCATAGGTTTTTTCAATCCTTCAAAATACATATGTATTCTTCGACATTTAAATAATTGTGTCTATTTAAGTTTTATTAACCCATTCTGGTAGAACGCCATTTAAATAATTGAACCAAATTGTGGATGTTATAATTGATTTACAATAGAGCAGTGGAATTTGATTGTTGTTAAATTTGCAGCAATTGACTGTTTATCTTTGGCTGCAGTTACTCTAACAAGCATAATATCTCTGCATAATTATAGGTTCACATCTGCATACTTGCACCACGAACGTGTTATTGAAGATGCCTTCAGACGGCTAGGAAAACCTATTTTAATACCCTAAAAATGTGCAGGCTTTCAATGGAGTCACTAGGTAATCCTCCAATTTTACCTTTATGTCCAGTTGAATTTACCATTCACACACTTGGATTGCCAGTGACATTAGCATAAACAGTTCCCAGATCGCCACCATCTAGCATTCTCCACTAGAACTTCATGCAACACACTGGAATGGATAATAGGCACGCACTGGATAGGAGGTACAACTTTTTCCTTCAGAAATTTGAAATTGCTTTCTTATTTTTGTTGTTGTTATATATTTCAACCTTTGTAGAGATTTCACTGTAGCGAATTCACTTCTTCTTTAAGATATATATATTGGGCTGCTGGTAGTTGCTATGAAGATATTAACCTTGCACCACACTCTATGGATGTTGCACTACACCAATAGTGTACCTGGATATTTGTTTTTTTGTTAGCTTTTGGATATATTATATATAAAAAAGAATAAAGCCAAACAATTAGGCGTGAAATAGTTTTGACTGATAATATCTGCGAAAAGACCCAAATATTGGTATTCATGGCTGATAATATATACAAACAATTTTAGTATTTTGGTATTTCTAGACCGTGAGGGCTTTAGCGCTATATATTATTTTGCTTGGTGTTTCCACATGCAGATGCATTACAAGAGTTAAATCAGAAAACCTTCGCCACTTTTACCTTTCACATACCTATGTCCAAATGGGTTTGACTTAAAAAAGAACGTCGCTTTCCTCGAGTCATATTGTATACGGATACTGAAAGTTTTGGAACATCATGACATCTATTTAGCCCATACCAGTTAATTTTTTTCTTTACATTATTTGGATATGCTCTTTTTTCTTCTTCTTTTTCATGAGATTGTGATATGTGAAGTTATAGTTAGTTTCCTTTAAGAACTGTGGTGATGGATGTAAACATGAAACTTATTTATTTTCAGGTAAGTGGCAGTCCTTACTCTGGGTAAAATTTGTCTGGTTCATGTTTTTTGTGTTGCACCGTGTAATAACAGTCGAATAACTTTGGTCAGGTGATGTCACAGTATGCTCTTATTGTATTTCTATGGTAACAATTAAAGTATATTGATATGTTGGTTTTAGCATTGAAGTTTTGACGACTCTTTCACGTCAGTAGTTTACTAATTTTTATGTAGATTACATCTTTCCTAATGAAGAGAGCCAATGTTTAGGTTCATAAGACTGAAGGCTCACTAAGGATGAATGTTAAAGGCTTTAAGAGGTCACCAATATGTTATGGATTTTTTTTTTTTTTTGTTGTTGTATTATTTTGCAGTTACAAACATAAGTTCGACCATGGTAGCATTTACTGTGCGTATGTACCAGTTTTCTTTATATGGTGATGTATCTATCATTAGTTTTTGAATTGCTTCTAAAATAGGTTTCTAATATACCGATAATCTCATTGTAGACTTCGAGTTCAAGATCTTAGTTCGGTGTATGAATTATCTATTGCTCCTAAACAGTAAGACTCCAATTAAATGTTACCATTTGTACATTTTTGTGGCCCGTAATACCATATTGATCTGTAGATTGCTTTCTCGAAAGAGGTTGTATTGAATTCACTTATTATATAGGATTATGGGGAAGAGAAACATTAAGTAAGATGGATGTTTTAACACCTTTCTTGAAACATTTTTAAAAATTGCCAATGCTCAAACTTCACTTTCTATGTTTCATACTGTTGCGAAAATTCATTGTTTGTCAGATGTTCACAGGGAAGTTTAGTCTCTTTATGGGGTTTACGAATGTTAAAACATTTTTAAGTGTGCTTGAATTATCATAATAAATTTGTCTTTGTTTTGCAGGGGGTATGAGGAAATCATAAGTGCAAGTGTGCAACCACATTTATTCATCTCTCTCAAATTTAGAAAACCCCCTTGAATTTGAGTTGGGCTGTAGGTATGTGTTTGCTTTTGGTGGTCTAATAAGAATATAAAGCGGCACCAATATGACTGGCAAATTCTAGAGACGTCTCTGTATACTTTCCCATTCAACTTATTTGTATGAAGGTATATGGATGGAGATATTTCTAGCAGTAGTTTTTATTGGACTAATTGGTTTATGTTTCTGAGGTGACGACAAGTGGCACATTAGGCACATCTGAGATGATAAGACTCGGTGCCATTAGAGAGTGTTGCTCGGAGCCGAGTCTTATGTTAGCGGTCATCCAAGTTTTGTGACAGTAGTTATTTTTATCTGTGTGTCGTGCATCAGGAATGAATAGCTAAATTGAAATGTTGGAGCTTTCAATATGACATCGGGTGTGTCTAACCCATGAGCTTTCAATAGCTAAACTAAATTGGGTTTTTATTAATTGTATGCTTGCCATCAACTAAGTGGAATATAATTTTATTAAGAGATACAACTACGAAAGACGAATTATGGATTATACATAAAACACGGTCAAGAGTGTCTAACCCATGATGACGCCTTCAACTAACTAATGAGGTGTGCTCATTCGATTGCTAAACAAATTCTCCTTCAATTCCGTTGATGTGCAACTCATCAGATGTATATTTTCTACTTCTGTTGCACATTGAACATTTACTTCAATAGTTTACAGACCGGACAAGAATCAAATGAAAAGTTGTACCCTAGTTTTAAAATTGGACATGAATTGGATCTCATCGTAATTTTCCACCAAAAGATCACAATAAAAATCAGATCACAGTGGCTTCAAATAGAATATTGGTGAGATGTCAGAGTTATAAAAACTGAGAAACACGTCGCCGAATAGCACGGAGATACCATTTTGCATGTTGTGGAAATGAATTTGAGACTTCAACGAAATGGAAATGACATGGAAATGAATTCGAGACATCATGGAGTGGAAATGACTTATCGGAACGAAATCAGCAAAGCATATGAATAACAAACATAAGATGATAGTACCGATGGTTGAGAAAAAAAAATTGGAAGGGAATAATTACATCTATGGCTCATCTGATGAAGATTCAGTATAATGGTGTGGCTGCAACACATATGACTATCAGATAATATAAATCTCTTCAACTAATGAGGTGTGATTAATCAATAAAAGAGTTCTATAGGAAAAAAAATTCAAGGATCACTTATTTCTGACAACAATCAAACTCCCGGGCCGTTACGGCACGGGTCATATACTAGTTGATGCTAAAAAGGACAAATATATCGGAATCCCTCTCTTTTTCAATTAAAAAAAGGGGGGGAATTTTAACTGCTCCTTCAAATAGATTTTTGGTGGAATAAGGATAGGTCAAAAAGAAAAGGTGGTTATATAAAGGCGTGGATAGGCATGTGTAAGCCAAAATCGGAAGGGGGTTTGGGAATAAAGAATCCTCATAATTCTAATATAGCCCTTCTAACGAAGCTATCTAGCAAAGAAAAGGAACAAATGTGGGTAAAACTTCTAGAAGAGAAATACTACCACGACACAAACCCTTTTGAACCATCGCGAAACTATGAACTCTCTTGGATCTGGACAAGCACTCAAAAAGGTCTCAATATTATAAAAGAAAATTTTATCCGGCAAGTGAAAAATGGAGCTAATACGAAGATTTGGGAAGACAATTGGATACTTAATACAAATGGAGTAAACAACCCAAGTGATAAATTCGACCATTCGCCGCAAAAATTTGAAGATCTATTAAATAATGAAGGATCATGGGACACTGGAAAACTAGATGGATATATTTCGCCATAAATTAAGGAAAAAATATTAGCAATTACTCCGAATAAATATAAGAGAGATAGGATCAGATGGAAACACCATCATTCCGGGGATTTCACGGAAAAAATATATATACAACTATCTCATCAATCAAAATACAGATAATGAGGAGAATATTAAACTCCCTTGGAAAAAATTATGGAAGCTGCAGGCAACCCCTCAGATGAGACTATTTTGTTTGGAAATTAGTTCAAAAAGCGCTTTCGAGCACTAGCAGACTAGCGGCCCACAATTCATAATTCTCATCTGAGTGTCCTTTGTGTAATAACCAATCGTCAGAAATAGAAGACCATCTATTTAGAAAGTTTCATTTCGCTAGATCGATTTGTTTTGGCTTCTTTATGGATGTTGTTAATTCGCAAATTAACACGAATTCCATTAGCAAGTGGCTTGAAATATGGATATCAGATCCGAATTTTCACAATTGGTGAACCAATTTCAACAATCCTCTAGTTTATATGAAAATATAGATGTGAAGTACTCTTTAGGAAAATCATCCCAGATTCAACTTTATTGATTCAACGAGTTAGGAAGTTCATCCCGTCTTCACCGTACAATAAAGAGAACTTATCCACGAGTTATGCCTTCATACTTTAAGGTGAAATATATCTAGAGAAATAACGCGTCTAAACTTTCTTGGAACAACTTTAGGGTGGATTGGATAATTTTCACAGATGTGTTGTATAATAAAGAGAACTTATCCATGGGTTATTCCTTCATATTGTACATGGTCGACCAAAAAGCTTTTATACATCTTTCTGCAGGTTCAGATTGGGCGTCCTCGGCTTTGCACGCATAAGCAAAATCACTTTTAAAACCATTAAAATGGTTAGAAGACAATATACTTTCTAGCGTCTTTATTGCTACGGATTGTAAAGTGCTGGCGGATTCTATCAACACAAAAAGAACTGATGCTTTTTTAGCAGCAGAGAATATTATAGAATAAATTATTTTAATTCTAGGTAAATTACCACAGGCTTAGGTAAAATTTATAAGTAGAGATCACAATGCAACAGCCGACTCAATGGCAAAAGAAGTAAGGAAGAAAAAACTACAACACATGTCAAAGAATTTGCAACATCAAATGCAAAAGAAAGCATCTTTTTCTAAGGTTTCCGATAAAAATGAAAATGTAGACATTTTGTATTGTATTTTTTAATTAATATTTTACCTTTCCCATAATTAAAATAATAATAAAAAAATATCTCTTTGGGGCTTGTGGTAGGGTCCGCGACTAAATGTGAATAACCAATATTTGCGTGACATAAAAGCCGGATATTGTTTTGGAGTCAAATCTTGGGGTCTTTCTAGGATTTTCAATTACAAGCCGAGATCAATTTTATATGCAAGGGAGGCGCAGAGCTATAGATGATAGAGCAGAGGCACTAAATTTTGACGGTCTAAAAAGCGAATTGACAGAAATGCCAAGGTATATAGATTACTTGAAGGGAACTTTTTCGCCAATCGTTCCAATGAATCTGCGCTTAAAAGATTTAGTTCCGCTCAGGCACCACCGCCCTGATTTTCGGAGTTAGCAATAAAAAAGGTTTACCTTTCGAAGAAAAAGGAGCCCTCACACTTTGTATTCGCTCTATATTAAGCTTTTTAAAAAACAAATGGTAACGTATTAAAAGTTAATATCGTGCGATATGTTCGTCTTACAAAGATGCATGTACACAAATGAGCACCTTAAAAATAACGTCACCATCCATTACTTTTAAAATCAACAATTGACAATTTAAGATCGACAAATAGTGAAGTTAGGTGTTTTAGAAGAGCCCTTTTATCTCGTTTAATTGGGGGCCATAGATTTTAATTAGGGGCCTTGACGTTTTATTTTCACCCCAAATTTATCAGGGGTGTATTCATCCGATTTTGAAAATATTGTTTTACCCTTGACTAATTTTCTTTCCTTCAAATAACGACTCTAGATGAGCGACCCTTCAAAGACAATAACGACTTTAAGGGTCGTATTCAGTTCTATTACTACCCTTTAATGAATTTCTACCATTAATGACTCTTCGAAGATAACAACTCTTTTTAGAGAATAACGACTGTCAGTAACGACACTTAAAAAAACAATAATGATTGTTTGGAGTTGTCATATAAAAACAATGACGACTCGTTCAAAGGGTCGTCAAGGAATTGATTATGTAAATGACGACTCAAAACTGTCGTACATTTCCGCCATTAATGACTCTTCGAAGAAGATAACGACTCTTTTATAAGAAATAACGACTGTTTAGAGTCATCACTGAAATAGTCGAAACATTAGTGACTGTTTAGAGTCGTCATTGAAACACGTCAATACCATGACGATTTTTCATACAAATCTGGGCAAAAAAAAAAGTGCAAAAAAAAAAATTGAAAAAAAAAGGTTAAACTCTAATTAAATAAGATTATCACTAATTAACTAAGATTATCACTAATTATTTAGGGGCATTTTAGCCATTTAGAATATTTTTTTTATAAGGGGTGATCCAAATTAGGGTGGGGTGACCTTTTTAGTCCTCTATTGGAGGCCCCCAATTAAATGAGGCTCTTTTGGAATGTACTGATTTTTGGTAGATATGTAAAGTTTTGTAAGATGAACATATACGCATAATATTCGCTTCATTTGTTATTATTTGGTTTTTAAGGTACTCAAAAAGTGAGATAGCGTGACTATAAAAGTGTGATGGATCCTTCATCTCATTAAAATTATTCTAAAAATTGGAGGGTGTTTATAGTGGGAATGTTATAAATACCCTCCATTATTGTTGACCTTGCACAAATACTCCCGAGGGGTAAAAAATATTTTTTTTGGAGTCAACTTGAGAAAGTTGCTTCCACTTTTTGGAAGCAACTTGTGCTAGTTACGTCCACTTCTGGAAGCAACTTGTGCCAGTTTCATTCACTTCTGAAAACAACTTGTGCTAATTGCTTCCACTTTTTAGAAGATATGGGTATTTTCAAAAATTGAATAAGAGTATATTTTAATGGGCGGATTTTGAGGGGTATTTAAATAATGTTCATGTGTTTATATTGTAGGGTGTTTGGATACCAGGACCAAAGGAAAATCTGCTTTTCTAAAAGGAGAAGCTAGAAGCAAAATGCTTTTGCTTCACACTTTTTTTTTTATTTTCTTTTTACTTCTAGAACTCGTTTTGAATTATGTACCGAAATTGTCTTCCGACTATTCAGCTATCATAAGTCAAGAAAATAACTTTTAGCTATATTCTCAAACTATTATTTAGGTTTTGTTATACGGGTTTTGGGGTTATTAGTAGATCATTCTGACATCTACAAATGGACTTTTAACAATTTTATCTTTAGAAATTTAAAAATAAATTCTTAAATTGAATCCGAGCATGCTATTAGTTTCCAACCTAACGCGTTTGGATATAAATTTGTGTTTGACTTCTGTTTTTCCATAAATAGAAGTCAGAAATAGAAATCAGAAACAAAACAATTTTGCTTTATAAAAAATTACCTTTTGAACTTCTACAAGTTGTTTTGAAATTGGACACCCATATTGATTTCTGACGTTTCCACTTCTAAAAATCGGAAAGCTATTTCTGATGTGCTATGCAAAGATTTCGAACAATGCCAAATGTACCCAACAACCTAGAACCTAGCAGCTGTATAGTACCTTGTGGAGACGCGTACCACTACCCACTACATACTGTATGTATAAGACGTGTTGAGCATTTTTACCACAAACCGACTAGTTAAAGACCGATTTACATTTAGAACAACTCACATCTAAACAGCTGCTTCAGTGTACCCAATCCTTGGCTCTTCATATCTCCAAAGTAAAACCCCTTTTTTTCCTCTTCGTCTTCATAAAAAAATACTTCGCTGCTCAGGTTGGTGAACTCAAATCTACTAACATTTTTCTTTTGGATTTCTTGTGTATGGATTTCTTGTGTGTTTTTGAGGATCTTTTGTTAAAATTTTGGTGCTGATTTTGTTTTGGATTTAGTACTAGATCATTTACATGGAGATGAAATACTAAAGATGGTGATGGAAGGAGAGCTACTCAATTTGCAGCTTCAGGAGGGAGTGTTGAAGTTGTTAGCTACTTGATTGAAGATATGAGAGAAGAGGTATGATATTAATTGGGGGTGTTTTTAAATTTGATGGTTCTTGGGTTTGATTGTGTACATGCATCTAATTTTTGTGCTTGGATTTTTTTCTGTTTAATTTCTGTGTTAGGGTTTAGCACTACTTAAAATTGAAAATTGTTGTTTTCCGATTTGATATGTTGTCTCATGTTTAGGGGTTTTCTAGTATGGTTATGACAGCCTCAAGTTGATTTGATCTTCAACATTAATTGTTCTGTATTGTCTTCGTTTAGTCTGTCTATCTCTTCTTGTGGGTGTTTTTGGATTGGATAGTAGATGTTGGCTAAGATATTTGGGTTAATGTACTTTGTTAGTGCACAAGAGCGTATGGCTTCAGTACTAATAGAGTTTAAAGTTGATAAGCTTAAAACTGCGTAAACCTATGTAAATTTGTAAGGTTCCATGTCAAAATTGAGATGGGTACTTTAGATTGAATTGTAGGTCTATGGCTAACACAAGGCTGAGTAATGTTCTTCAACAGTAAGATGTCAGCGATGTCGGTTTATGACCACATTCTTTTCACAATGACTTTGGAGACTAATTGAAATTGAAGTTGATATTCTTAAAAATTGTTAAATACGAGTGTGTGTAATTGGACGCTCTGTGGTGACCGTGTTTTGCAGGTAAAAATCCCTTATCCTTGGATGCTATAAAAAGGGTGCTTGGATGCTGTGGAATATCTTCTTGAAATTGGTGCCGATCCTGAAATAATAATAGATGATTTAAATTGTAGTCCTTTGCATCATGTTGCTGTGAAAGGTAGTTTGTGTTCCAACTGATTTGGTGACTTTCCAAATGCGTAATTCAGACATTTTAGAGTAGCTTGAATGAGGCCCTGATGTTTTCTCGTGTTGCAGGGCATAATAGTGTTGCGCCCTTGTTGCTTTCAAAAGGTATTAATGTGGACATTATCGCTACAATATGCAGCCAAACACGATGCAGATAAAATACTTCTATGTCATGATGCCAATGTGAGTAGCATTTACCTTTTCTTCATGAACAGGTGTTGCTATCATCTATTTGTTTAGCTAATACCCAAGTGATCTCTAAATGATAATCTAAATTTCATCTTGGTTAGATGTCAACTGTTTGATCATGACATATGTTTATTTTAATTTTGAAGAACTATTTGAAGCTAAATCCAATGTAAACAATAGTCGATAAATGTGAACTTATTCCCCTTAGTAGAACTAAAAGATTACTTTTCATATCGTTCTTGAGTTGAATCTCTGCCTTGTTGCTTTATAAGTTTTTGCTTTTCAGCTTACTTGTTGGAAAGCTAGTGTAATCATAATACACCAGCTATTTTCTATGTGGAAATGATAATACCATAGGATCATTCCTTTTAGTTCTACACTTTCTTTTTTCTTTAAGCAAGGGTGTCTTGAATCTACCATATGTTTTATCTTTGCAGCCAAATTTGGTCTTCCATGATACATTTCCTCCACTTTATGCATCTATTTGTTCCCAATCTTGGTAATTCATGGAGCTATTTCTGAAGGTAGAAATTTTTTTCTACATTTTTGTTCGACTTTATCAACATCTATTTGGACTTGTATGTTAGGGAACATAACAAATTTTCCCTTGGCTCGAATGTACAAATTTTCTCCTAATTTATTCTGCCGATTCAATTTCATTTTCTAGCTTTCAGATGTAAATTAGGGAACATTCCATGTTTCTCTTGGTTCCATTTCTTTTTAGTGGGTCTTCATGGATTGTTTGGTGTCTGCTTGTGATTGTTCTGTTCCTCCATATATTTATTTTACCATATTTGTGGTTGTAATATTCCATACATAACTTGTTCTTGTAAATATTTTGTCATCTCTGTAGGAAGGTGCTGATCCAAATGGTGCACCAGATGGAATAAAAGCTCTTCCACTTGCAGCAGGGGTGAAACAAATCATTAAACTGCTGGTTAAAGCTGGTGCAGATCCAAATCGTACAAATATAGTAAGCTGATTATACTTTTGGTCTATCTGTTCATTTAGTGGCTTCATCTGTTGTAACTGCTTCGGCACTTCAATTTTTTTATAGTGGTACTTGATGGGCATCTCATGTGACTTCATAAAGCTCCATGGGCCCCTTTGAGTCGAATGACAAAACGAATTGCCTTGATTATTTCTTCCTTGCTCTAGAAAGGCGCAACTTTCTTGATCCTTTGTTTAGGTTTTTATCGTGTTTTCTTAGTACGAAAAGAAGTGGTGGTACACTAAGATGATTCATTAATGTCATCTATGGTTGTTTGGGTTATCAAATTCAACTTTTTCTTGTCACAGCACGGACTAAAACTAATAGAAGTCGCAGCTGTTATCGGTAATCGTCAAGATGTTGAGATTCTTTTCCAGTGACTTCTCCAATTTCATCATATGTTGGCTGGAGCATAAATGGTATAATGAAGCATTAGAAATCTAAAAAGTTTAACAAAAAGGTAGATACAAAGTATATTTCTTTTGCAGTTTTGAATAAGTGGCTTACCATTTTGGAACTACAATGACTTCCCTATCTTTACAATGGCTAACTGTAAAATCATCTATTACTAGAAGTTCTAGATTGATATTAAGTTTGTAGTTTGGTTGTCATTCAGCAGTTTCCAACTTTCATGTAGTTTATACGAATTTTTCAAGTAAATCTATTGTATTAAATCTTCATTACTGACAGATGCATCGTAAAGCAACGGAGTAGTTTGTTGAGGTAAAATCAAGGGGATTAAATGCATTCCAGAGGAAGGAGTATTGGCTGGCAGTATATCGTTGGATAGTAAATGTTGGCAACAAGGTTTGTTTGTTTTGTTCTTTCTTTTTCTTGGATAGTAAATGTTGGCACAGACATTGCCAAGTGGGTTAATGTAGATTATTGGTGTGAATTGTCCACGAACATGTGAGCACGTTTGGATTTAGTACTATTAGAATTTAAAGTTGATAAGCTTAAAACTGAGTAAATGGCTCCAAAGGATAAGTAAGCTATTAACATTCTGTGTTGAGAATGAGATGGGTGTTTTAGATTCATTAGTAGGTTTATGGCTAACACATGGCTGAGTGAGTTAATGTGACCACATCCTTCTCATAATGCCCTCTAGAGCTTTAAAGCCTTTAATACTAATTGAAGATAAAGTTGATACGCTTAAAAATCATTAAGTATGTGCGTGTATGTGTAATTATGCAATTTGCTGTTTCAGAGATAAATCTCCCCTACCCCTTGCCTCAATAGAAAGGCGCTTGGCTGCTGTGGAGTATCTTCTTGAAATGGGTGCCAATCCTGAAATACCAGATGTTTCAAACTGTACTCCTTTGCATCATGCCGCTATGAAAGGTAGGTTGCATTCCAACTGATTTGGGTACTTTCTAAGTTTGTTATTCAGACATTTTAGAGTAGCCTAAATGGGGCATTGATAATATGTCATATCCTTGTTCCTTTTGTTACGCATGATTTTGTCTCCCTGCTACAATATGATGTCACTTTCGGCGATCACGATACTGTTAAAACTCTTTGGAATCATGGTGCCAATGTGAGTAGAATTTACTGCTAGATCATGACATAAGTTCATTTTTAATTTTTAATTAGAACTATTTAAAGCTAAATCCTATATACAAGATAGATTGTATAATAAGCTCTTTTGATATAACTATACAAAACCATACATTTCCTATTGTGTAGAATCTCTGCCTAATGTTGTTTTATAAGTTTTTTTCTTTTCAGCTTACTTGTTAAGATACAAGTGTAACCGTGATACACCTCCTCTCTGTAGAAATAATAATAACATAGGACCATTCCTTCTACTTCCACAATTTTCCTTTTTTTTTTTTTTTTTTCCTTAAGCAAGCGGGTCACTGAATCTACCTTCTGTTTTGTTTTTGCAGCCAAATTTGGTCTTCCATGATACATTTCCTCCACTTCATGCATCTATTTATTCCCAATCCTAGCAATGCATGGAGCTCTTACTGAAGGTAGAAATATTTTTCGACATTCTTGTTTGACTTTAGTAACATCTATTCGACTAGTATGTATGGTTCAAGCTATTACTTTTCATATTATGTACTGTTTATGTGAAATTTCTCCTTTTTTATCCATGCAGATTATTTGTTTTTTTTTTTATTTCAAATGTAAATTAGAGAACTTTCCATGTTTCTCTTGGTTCCATTTCTTTTAAGCGAGTTTTTAAGGAGTGTGTACAAGTGGTGATGGTGTTTGCATCATACGTGCTCTTTGGTGTCTGCTTGTGGTTGTTGGGTGCCTCAATATGTTCACTATACCGTATACCCTATATAAGTTGTTGTAAATATTATTTTCATCTGTGTGCGTTGGTGCAGATCCAAATGGATGAATTAAAAGCTCTTCCACTTGCAGCGGGGGTGATGCAAATCATCAAGCTACTGGTTGAAGTTGGTGCAGATTCAAATGCTACAGATATAGTAAGCTTATTTTTACTTGCGTATCTTTTCATTTAGTAGGCATCATCTTCTGCAACGAGTCGAATGATCAAAGGGATTGCGTTGACTATTTAATCCTTGCGCTAGAAAAGTGCAACTTTCTTGATCCTCTGTTTAGTTTTTGTGTTTTTCTTAATTTGAAAAGAAGTGGTGGTATGCAATGAGATGATTCATCTATGTCACCTATGGTTGTTTGGGATATGAAAGTCGACTTTTTCTTGTCACAGCGCGGACTAAAGCCAATAGAACCGCAGCTGTTATCGGTAATCGTCGAGGTGTTAAAATTCTTCTTCCTGTGACTTCTCCTATTCCATCATATGTTGACTGGAGCATAAATGGAGTAATGAAGCATGTGAAACCGAAGAAGTTCAATAAATAGGTAAATATCCATTACAATATGTATATTTCTTTAGAGGTTTTGAATAGTGGCTTACCATTGTGGCACTGAAATGACTGCAGTATCTTTCCAATGGCTTGGTGTAAGTCATCTTCTGGCTCGATATTTCGCATTCAGCAGTCTCCATACTTTCATTCGGTGGAGCTCATGAATGTGTAGTTTGTAGAAAGTTTTCAAGTAAATTAATTGTATTAAATCCTCATTACTCACAGATAAATCGTAAAGCAATGGTGTATTTTTCACGAGGCAAAATCAAAGGGAACAAGGGCATTCCAGAGGAAGGAGTATTGGCTGGCAGTATATTGGTATTCTCTTTCTTTCAAGCTTTCTTGTGTATTTTAATAAGGGAGATCTTGATTTTGAAGATGCTGCTCTATATAGGGCAGGCATAGCACTCAAACTGCTGAATGTACGTACATATTAGTCAATTTTCCTTGTCTGTTAACTTTCGTCTTTTCTTTTTATTTTAAGAAATCCTTTTTGATAATCTTTGCTGCACTTGGCGCAGAGGCTTTGATGATGCAGCTTGCCTTTTCCACTGGTTGAAAACTTGAAAATAGATCCTGAGAATAGAGAGCTTCAAGATGTATTCTAATTAGCTACCATTACATTTATTACCAGTTCTACTATTTTATTTATTGCTTCTACTATTCCCACTCAGAAAGTATATCATTCGAGTAGGGTAGCTTTCATACTCGGTGGTTAAGATGGTTTTGTCAGCGTTTTCTGACCTTTCCAGATATTGTTGATAAGTTTAAACTTCTTCCTGTCTTACATCAGAAAAAATCAATGAATTTTGAAGATTTTTGCTATACATGGTTTTGAGTTCAGGCCCCTCCACATGTTTCCACAAGAAGCATATAGACTCATATCTAACTTGGATCTAGAGCGCCTGTGTTGCTTAAATTGAGATAAGATAGGGGATTAAGTTCCCTAATTCGTCGATTGATGTCTTCAGTCTTCTTAGCCCCAAGTCACTTAAGTATATGATTGTTTAACTAGTGTATATTATGTAGAACAACAGAACGATGATAGCCAGTTCTGATGATTGTTTTTCATATGGCTTGACCTTTTCTTTTTCTATTTCAGATGTTTCTTAAACGGGTAGAAGGCCATGAATATGAAAAGTTAAAAACTTGCTAGCTTAGCTCTTGAAAGTATATGAACAAAAGAGGTCTTTTAAAGCATCTGACTAGTCTCCTTTAACAAGAACTGGTAAAAAATGTGTATATGGAAATGCTCAATTCTATCGAACACTTTGAAATGCCAACTTCTAGATCTGTAGTTGCACACAGTGTTAGCCTACTAAATTTTGAAATCCTGCTTTGTGCTTTTCTATTACAAAATTAATAACAGTGAAATTTGAGCTGTGATGTGGAATGACTATATGCAGAATTAGTTTCATAGACGAATGCACACGGCTGGTAAAATAGAATATGAAGTAGAATAGCCCTTGCATCATTCTCTTATTCTTTGGCGTGAGTTTCAGTTACCCATATTATTGATATCAAAGCACATCTGGAGATGTTTTGATACATGTTGATTTTAGCTCTTGACGAACGTCTCTGATTTCTGTTTTTATCTTTTGTTCTCTTGATTTTTATTTTTTTTTGAATGTGCGTGTTGGACTCTAGAGGCCTCTAACACATTGTCCACAGAATATGTTCAAAGAAATCTCATGTTCTATTTTGACATTACTCAAATTCAAAAATGACTCAAGTTCTGTCCGACCCGAGCCAGCGACTAGTGTTCCTGTCATTTTAGTTATTCAGACATTTTAGAGTAGCCTAAAGGCCCTGATGTTTTCCTGTTGCAGGGCATAAAGATATCATACTTTTGTTACTTTCAAAAGGTATTAATGTGGATATTTCGAAAGATAATGGCTCACCACCACAATATGCTGCTGTTAGCGAACACGATACTGTTAAAGTTCTTATGGATCATGGTGCCAATGTGAGTAGCATTTACCTTCTCTGCATGAATACGTGTGGCACTTTGAATGAATCCTTAACAGTAACCTAAATATTATCCTGATTAGATGTGAACTACTTCATCACGAAATCATCCAGCTGCTGGTTGAAGCTGATCCGCATACTTCTGCTCATAGTTTTCTGTGATGGATAACTTTACCTTGTACATGTTCTGGTTGGCAGGGAGCTGTCAATTTTTCTCTTATGATGTCACAAATGGAAGGTGGATCACTGATCTTTTCCTACAGGTTCTTTTCTTTTTTCTGTTACTTACGAAGGTTAAGTTAACAAAAGTATTTCCAATTTCATATTGCAATGTTCAGGCTGTAAAATTTGTCTGATTTCTTTTATTTAGTGTTTGGGTTTCATTGATACTTCTATTATGAGTTAAAAGCTTAAGATTTGCTTCTTGTGCTTTCCTGTTAGAGCGGAACCTGATTCGTGAGGCATTAGCCTTCTTATTGGATGTTCTGAAGCCGAATTTGCCAGGGGACTTTACCTAAAAGTATGACTGAAAAGTCAAGAAATTCAAAATGTGTGACCAAATTTGAAAACCTTCCAAAAGTGTGACCATGACTGGTCAACGGACAAGTATGCCCCGGTCTTTTCTGTAAATACCAGATTTTGTCCTGTCAGTACGCTTCATATGTGCACATCCGATTTTTTTATTATTTATTTATTTATTTATTGTTAAAGTAAGTTTATTTTTTACTGGGACCCCATCATTTTTTTACAGACGCCACGTGGATGTGTAGTAAGGATATGTGGACATCCATTAACTAGGCATAATATGATTCTGATTTGTGTAGACATCATGTTTCTTTCTTCTACACATCGAACACTGTTCATGATTAACAAAAAGATTAATCATGATTAACAAAAAGATTAATCATAATAACAAAAAGATTATACGGTATTGTACAAGAATACATGATTATACATTTCTTATACGGGATTTAAGAAGAATTATTAGGCTAATAGTAACATTAATTTAATATGGGTTTCACTTCCATATCTTCGACTTCAGCTCTCTCAAAGAGCTAACTCTTTCTTCCACAGAACACCTTCGCAGGACTTCTATCTTTCTTATTATTCCTCTTCCTTTTTTCCTAAAGTGAAGCTCATATATAAGATCTACTTATCAGGCATGGGAAATCCCGTTTTTCAGAAATCAAAATAATGTTTGATTTTGTAAACCCTGGAAATTTGATTTCTATTTTTGTAGATTTTGAACTCCATGTAGATCGAAAATATGTTCTGATTGGAAATTAGGGTTCTCCATATAGATCGAAAATAAGTCGTGCTAGGTTATGATATAGTTGATTGTGGTATTTTGTCGATATTGATTTTGCTTTAACAAATAATGATAATGTAAAATTGGATAAAAAATTTCATTTTGATTTCATGAAATAGGTTTCAAATAGGGGTTAATAGGAAGTTTCTTAGTGGGTTGGATACGGATTCTGATTTTGTGAATGCTACTGTTTGATTTTGGTAGTGCGGTTTTTAAAGATGATTTAAGCAGAACACATACATTAATATCATTGTGGATCAGCGTGTTAGTCTGTCTCCTGAAATGCCAGTCTCAATGTGTAAGCACAATTCTGCAGTTGTGAGAAAATGAATTTGGTTATCTTCAGTTCACAATGAAATTTTGTTGAAGTAGTTATACAACACCCTTTTTGTTGCACCCTTTTATGTTATTGAAGTAGTTATTGAAGCCATGTCTACTTATTCTGTGGATGCCCTTATTCGGGTACTAGTCGTCTCATAGTTTGGAGTGGCACATGGCAAAAAGAACAGTGCGCAAACTTGTGTCTTTAGTGCCATTAGCAAGACCAATTCATTGAGTTTGCGTTCCTTCGGTGCAATTTTCACTTTTCTACTGTATATATACAGATATCGTAAGGGTTGTAATGAATATGTTTCAGTTGCAGGTGTTTTTGTTTGATGCCAGATATGAAAGTCCATGTGCACTACAATGGATATTGGGTACGGAAAAGCGGCAATGATTTGTATACCGGGGTTCATTTACAATATCTGGTTTTCGATGAAATGTTTACTCCAGAGGCTATAAAGAAGCAAGCAGCGGGTCTACCTAGTTTTGAGCAGGGACCTGATTTCGAAGTCTATGGTCTGGTACTGGTTCAAGTTATAGGGTGTAGACAACGGTTATTGATTACCGGACAAGAAACCTTGAACTCTTATGTGGAGAAAGCGCCAGGAGTTCCATCTTTTTTCATAATAGCATCTCAGAAAGAGGCATCTAAGCAAGTAACTGTAGATCGTAATCCCACAACTCCCTTTACCAGTAATGTTACTCAAGTGTGTTCAACTCGTAATACACCTTCAACCCCATTAGCTCCTGCCAGCGGTAGCAGAGTGAATACCTCCGTCAATGATAACTCCAACATTGTACGGCGGCACCGCCCAAGTCATACTGGCAGTGGTAATAATTTTATCTGCTTCTCCCTCTAATTGTTATACTGTTATCATTTCCAAATCTCTGTATCCCAGCCTGTGGATCTTACTGTATTTTCGTTGTGAAGAACACTCGTAACTTTGTTATGTTGCTTACGCAACTTGGTAATAGGTAGCAATCTGTGTATATATTTTTACACACGACACTAAAATAGGTATGTATTCCTAAATTATCTCGTCTCACTAATCTCTATTGTGTTTATGATTTTATCTATTTCAGATACTGAATATGTTTCCAAAGCTAGGAGAAGCCTTGAATCAACTTGGGACACACCATTTGCCATGAGTCACCCCGCCTACATGATGCTCCGTCTAATCCAAAACCTGTGCGGAGTTCTCCACCTCCCGAAACCTACAGGAAATTGCAGTGGTATGAGCTTTGTTAGAAACAAAGATTCAAAACCAAGGATCATCTGAGACTGGATGTTGGGTTGGTCCAAATAATGGACTTTTTTTAGGCCAAGGTTTCAATTAGTAAGCTACATTCTATTCGCTTCGTATGTAATGATCCCACTAAGCAGTGCAGGTGGGATGTGTGGGCAAAACAGCTGTCAGAGCTTACCTGGTGGGTAATCACTAAAGTCGCAGCTCCACACACTTGTTGTAGAGAGGACAACTTGGACCCCGCACCCAGGAAAAAATCAAAGGCTCGTGCAATGGCCAAACTCTTCAAAAAGGAATTTGCCAACTGTGACTGTGTGTATACACCCAGACAACTTATGCAAGACATGTGGAGAGATCATGGTATCACCATCACTTACAGGTATGCATACGCTGGTTGTAAGAGGGGAACTGAAGCGGTTAGGGGTTCTCCCGACGATTCATACCAATACTTGGTGGGTTACAGCCACATGCTTGAACGACACAACAAAGGCACAAAAACGGCGATTCATACCGATGCAAATGATGCTTTTATGTACTATTTTTTTGCGCTGGGTGCATGTCTTCATGGATTAAAAACTTGGTGTAGACCCGCATTTGCTGTGGATGGTACGCATCTCTCTGGGGGCGGCGGTGGAACTCTACTTTCGGCAGTTGCGTTTGACGCTAATAATCAAATGTTCCCTATTGCGTTTGCCATTGTTGATTCTGAGAATAAGGAATCCTGTGAATGGTTCATGCAACAGTTATTCTATGCGCTTGGTAAAGAATTTTCATTAAGAGAGGATTTAGCTGTGTGTTCAGACAGATCGCAAAGCATCGAACACGGGGTTTCAACAGTGTTTACCAAGGCATGTCATGTTTACTGCGCATACCATCTTAAAGGTATTTAGCAACAACACTTTACGGTCGAGTTGCATTTGTTAGAAACTCATCTCCCTTAACCCTTGAGCTTATCTTTAGCTTTATGTAGCACTAACCTTTGGCTAGTCTCAAGAGCATATTACATTGATGGCATATTCAATACTTGGTTGATTGATTGTTATTTTCTCACAATGCAGAGAATATCAGAACGAAGCATCACAATGCCATAGCTGCTACGGCGTTTATGAACGATGCGCTTACATACACTGTTGATGATTATAGGAAGGCTATGGCAGAAGTCAAAAAATATCCAAATGTTTTAGCCTTTGTACGGGAAGTTTCAGAAAGGCATTGGTCTAGGATTCATTGCAAAACAGACCGTTATCTTTTCATGACAACAAACCTCTGTGAGAGTTGTAATGCCCTGCTTTTGAAGGCTAGAATGCTACCCATCACCCATTTTGTCGATTGCATACGGTCACAAATCATGTTGTGGTTCACTGAACGTACTCAGAAAGGTAGGTATGCTTTGAGTGACTTTGCTAAAAAAAGAATTAGAGATCGGTGGGATTTGGCGCATTCGTTTGATGTCAAGAAAATATGTGATGATGAATTCCAAGTGGATGAGGTAGTTAATACTGATCAGCATTATGTGAATCTGAAGAAGAAGTCTTGCACTTGCCAGGTCTTTAACTTCGAGCATGTGCCATGTCCACACGCAATTGCAGTAGTTATCACCACGAAGATTAATATTATTCCGCTGTGTGGAGATTACTATTCAAGATCTAGATGGAGAAATATGTATGCTTCTAAGATAAACCCAGTACTGAGTCAAGAACGCTGGGTTGTGCCAGAGAATGGGCGCATAGTGTTGCCTCCATACAGAGAAGCGCCAGAAAAGGGTCGTCCAAAAAGGAAGCGATATCTCTCTATTGGTGAAAAAGCAGGCAAAGGTCGGAAAAAAAGGCCCTGCAGTCACTTCCATGAGCCAGGTCATTATGCTAAAACTTGTTCTGAATTGTGAAACCAGAAGCTTTCCAAGCAGTACTTTTCATCCGTTCCTATGTTTTGTTTTAACTGTGTTTTAAAATTCAGTGTCGTGGACAATTTTCTGAGATGAACCTAAACCCCAATCCTTTCAATTGCGTTGCAAGTTAAAGTTTTTTGGATCTCTCAAAAAATAAGAATTCAATGTTTTTTTTTTTTTTGGATCTGGACCATTATGGTTGAGTCTCTTAATGGCTGATTTTTCAAACTTATATATAACCGTTAGGTCCTCATATAATAAACTCTATAAAAAGAGGTGGGTTATCTAGAGTTTGTAATCCAACGGCTGATGCGAACCACCAACGAAAGGTTGAGGATGACCCAATTTTCCTCTTGTGAAAAAGCTTTGTGTCCAAGCCTTAATTCACCCGCATCTGCCTGTGCATGTTCTTTGGGAATATACACAAGGCTTTTGCACAACACCAATATTGTAGAAATTTTGAGTCTTGTCAATTTGACTTATGCTTGGACTATGTCAATTTGACTTTATCTCGAAATCTCGCCTAAACTAAAAGTCGCCGGTTTTTTTTATGTACAAATTGAGAGAGTAAATTTTTTCCCAATTTCATAAATTAGATTTTTTAAATGGGAAAAAAAACTGGACAAAAATTCAAAAAATGCAAATCTAGTGTGCAGATATTATCCACTGTAAATTTATGTTACAACTAATAGTGAAGTCCTATCCAAAAGCAAAACCGAAATCCACCACCAGTTACCGTCATCTAGCCCATTGGATTTTCGGTGTCTGTGGTTAACCGGCTTCTTGTTCAGTGTTTTCTGAGATCCATCTTCCTGGATTTTCGAATTGGATTCATAAACAAATTTTTATCACATTAGTTTCTCATTCTTTATTTTCTTCTCCATGAGTGAATGCATCTTCTTTGGATGGGAATTCGGGATGGTCTTGTACATCCATCACCATCTTAATTCCAATATTGGCAGCCTCCTCGAAGTCATATTCAAAATCAGAAACATTACCAACTTTTTTTGGTACTAAACCACCACCAGTTTCTTTTTCAGATTCATCATTCTCTTTTTTTTCTCTTCTTCTTTATCCTTTATATCAGTGTTGCAAAGACCACTTTGTTTTCATGTGTGAAGATCAGGTTGTTCTTTAAATACTGAACTAGCAGCAGCTTCTTTGTGCTTATCAGTACTTGCTAGTTTGCTTTTCTTGTCAAAAATTGCTTCCAATATTTGTACGGACTTATTACACAAGTCTGACTCTGGCTTATCTTTGTCCTTCATGTTTTGCAGATGATCTTTTGATTTTTCTTCAATGAAATTAACTAGCTCTGAATACTTACTGAGTAATTCAAAATAACCCTCCTGCCACATTATGTTTCTTTTTTCTTCAGCTAGGTAAGGTGTTACCAATGTCCGCGACATCTGCACATAAAAATGTTTTTGTGAATAATCAAGTGCAGAATATTTTTGCGAACAAATCACGCGTACAATAACTGGTGCACATTGTATAACTTTTATAAGCGTTACACATACATGTTTCATTTCTCCACCCACATTATCTTCAATTGTAGTAATAATATTGGCCATCGACCACTTCACCATCCTTGGCAATCCAGTGTAGTATGGTTTTATAACATTACAGTGTTCAGCAAACAAATACTGCAGAAGCAGCAGTTTGGGTTAGAATTTTGCTTCCTTTATTTAAAGTAATATAAAGGACTGCATAAGGTGAATCGATTTGACCTCTTATGCTTTGCATGAGATAAGAGTGTATAATATCTGGCCATCAGGTTCTATTCATTTTGTGCAATGTATTAAAGTATCCACCAAACTGTTTATAACTCAAGGACCCATTTAGTTGAGTGAAGAAAACTGTTACGCACAAGTAAAGAGTAAATACTTTTGCCAAATCTTCTACATCTTTTTCAGTTTGTTCTTCTGGTTTGACTCGCATTATATGTAGAATGGACTGCTCTATTAACGATTTCTTCATCTGAGAATCATCTTTGTTACCTGGTATCAAAGCTTGCATCCTATCTACCACTGAATCAGACCCCATTTCAGAAGGCGTTTGTAATTCTATACTTGAATCGATTCCAAAGTCCACAATTTTCAATCCCAAAAAACAAGCTAATTTTTCAGATGAGCTTTTTACAATCACAGGATTGTTTTCAGAATCGTGAAAAACAAAAGCATGTTCTTCGTCAGTATCAGAGTTATACCTTGTCACTATTTTCAATATGGCATCATTAATCCCCCACCAATCTTCTTTATTGGTTCTTCTTCCAAAAATGAAAAAATTTAGTACATTCCAAAATGGGCTCTTCATAAGCTTCTCTAACTGCAGTTTAGTGAACCACACTAAACTTTCTTCTTGCTCTCTTTTTTTATTTTCTTCCTTTATGATTTCTTCATCCTTCTCAAAAAATTTATTCACAAAGTCACATATGCCACTAAAACTGCACATATATCTTGTTATTTATGTTGAATCTGATTTGGCTACAAAAAAAAGAGAAGCACAAATTAACGATTCACACAAAGTCATACAGTACCCAAGTTCATACATAACTAGTACTTTTCTGGCTGTTTCTTGTTCTGATCAAACAATACCCAAATTCATACAAAGTCGTACAAAATCATGGATGAAATCATACATGCATACCTATTAACAAACCTACTGCACAATAAGCATTACAAATCTATTAAAAATTAAGTTGTAATCCTTTAAATTGAAACAGAAATCAAGGAAATGAATATCATATAATAGTACCTTTTTTCACAGTAATGGGGGCTAAATCTTCTTCGTTTCCACGTTCTTTTCGTTTATTCTTATCATGTGATTCAGTATTTCGCTTGGCTATAGAAAACGCAAGGAGCACAAATCAAATCAAAATATGTATTTTGTGCACAGACTTCAAAGCAATAGAAAACTAATAGAAACCTAGGTTGTAAACCTTTAAATTGAAATAGAAATCATGGAATTAGAAATCAAATCTAGTTTTAATCCTTCAAATTCAAACAGAAATCAAGGAAGTAGAAATAGTAGTACCTTTTTTGCTGTGTAAGCGGTTGAATCTTCATCTTCTGATTGTTCTATTTCTTTTCGTTTTTTCGTTGGATTTTCATCTTCTGGTTGTTCTGTTTGTTTGGGTTTCTTCGAATCTATTTTCTTTCGTCGCGGTTTCGCTTTTATTAACAACATTGTTTCCTCTTGTTGTTGCTTGTGCACCATTGTTTCTTCTTTGATTTTCTGCTTTCTCTCTCTCACTCTCCTATGAAAGCGAAATCTTGTAAAAGATTTTACAGAGACTGTGACTGTAAATCTTATCTTACTTTTGACTAGGTCAACTTGTTTGAGGTGAGTAATTGTGGGTCGGTATTCGGTTTCGGGTCCATGTGGCGGGTAGTTCGATTTGGTAACCCAATTTCTACCTTGCTGCCAAGTGTCTGTTGCCGTCGTTGAATGACCAATAGACCGACTTTGCGTCCAATAGGTTTTTGCATGCGATGAGTAGGTATGTGTCTCTCCGATATCTCCAAAAACTGATCTCCAAAAAAGTAAAGTGGTAAATACTGTGTTTTGGGGTTGGGTATTTTGTATGTTTTGGGTACTTTATGGGTTTTGAAGGACAAATAGAGGTAGTATTGTTAAACTTGTGTGTGCATGATATGAATTTGATGATATTTTGGGTTTTGATTATATGACTGTTGGTGTTATGAATTGTAATGATATTTATTTTGTGTTTGATGTAGATAGTGATAGAAAACCAAACTATGGTGTGTATGATTGGGTAATCAAACTGCTTAATTTTGGTGTTACTATGAAGAAACTGTTTAGGAGGGATCTCAGTGGGGTTTTTGTGTGGGTTTTCTAGATAAGTATAGGATATATTCATGTGATTTATGATCATCTCAGGGTACACAATTGAGGTTTTCCATCTGTTAGTATGGGTTTGATTTAAGACATAACAATGAACCAATATGGAATTACTAGGGAGATATAGACAAAGGGAGAAACCCTTACCCTTACTGAGGAGTTCCGTCTACATTGTTTACCAAGATGTAATTGAAAACTAATGCTTAGGGTATAAGGAGATGCTGAATTGAGAGATTCAGAGCTTAATAAGAGTGCTTTCATGACTTGAAAAGTCAGAACTTTGAAATTCATCTCAGAGTGAGATAGCATCTTAGAGATTAGGTTGTTGAGGGGTGAGTTTGTGGTTGTTACATGTCTTGGGATTATATGATTTCCTGATCTTCTTGCAGTTTCATTTTTAGTGATTGGGTTGGGACATAAAGCGAAGTTAGGTGATTTTTGAGATCTGTGTGATTGGGGGCAGAAGTGCCACATAACCTGCCAGCATTGTTTTTCACAAAATAGTGCTAAATTGAAAGCATCCATGTTTTGTTGTCTTTGGATGATGCTAAGATTCAGTAAAACAAAAGATATTGGGTGAATACCCAAATTTTGACTACTTTCTTCTTCTTCATCTGGAGCATCTCTTGAGGGAAACTGCCTACCCTTCCCATGCGTAGGCTCCGCCGGTGGGTCCATCTAGGGATCGGTATACATACAGCTCAGCTACCTTCTGACTGTCATCAAGTTTCTCCTGATTTTCATTCATGATTTCCACATTAAGCTTCGGCATGTTTTTTGCGAGACTTTTGCAGCCTCCAAGAGTAACATCGGAAGATGGCATCCAAAGGTATCTCATTGCTTCATACTTTCCCATGTTTGCAGAAGCGTCGTATCACCAAACTTTCTATCCCTGATTTCTAACTTGTTGAGTTTATTTCACCCGTTCAATACATGAAGCACTCCTTAATCACCGTCGCCAACGAAGGCGATAAAAAGAATCTCTAATTGTTCCCCATGCATACCAATGTACCTAAAAGCCAGTTCGGTCACAAGACCAGAAAATGCTAAATGCCGGAGCCCCTTGTAAGACTTAATAATTTCTCCAAAGCCTTCATCTAGTGGATCCAATCTGACATAATAAGCTTTTCTAGGGTCAAGCATGCATAATCTAAAGCTAACCAAATTGGGGCAACTCTTGGCAACTAAGGAGAGGGCATCATTTGTCATCTTCTTACAGTGGTATAGCAATGAATTAAGCCTTTTGCAATGTCTGGACACAACAAGAAGCCCAAGTTCCGTTACACCACCACCATTTGCAAAGGATGGAAAGACCCTCAACTCCTGCAACTCTTTACAAATAGTAGCTACAATTTCTAACCCGTCGTCTCCAATTTTATCCAGTATCTGCATATGAAATGTAAACTTTAATCATCAATATAATGAAGAGAAATCAAGTATAACATGAACAAAATTTTCTTAAAAGATCGAACCCATAGTCTTTGAAGTTTCGTGCAGCGGAGAATCATTGTCTTGAGCTGTGAACCGAAGATTCCCGGTGCATCGCTCAAATTCAAGAAAGTCAGGTTTGAGCAAATAGGATACAAAGCATCATCTATCAACAACCTCCAAAAACCCTGACAAACTCCTGACATACTTACAATTGTCGAGGACAGCATCAGAGAATTTCTCATAGGTCTCAGGCTTGAATGTATCTATGTATGAACCGAGCCCCAAGTCAACGAGATTAGGAGCAAGAGTTAGGATTCTCTGGAGTCTCTCAAGGGGCACACAGCAGTTTAGCTTCAGATTTCTTAAGTTTGGGAATCTTGCAACAAGAATCTCAAGGGCTTCCCCATCAACTTCTCAGTTTATACATGCAAAATTTAAAGACACGAGAGAAGTGTATGTTTGTGGAAAAGATCTCAGCCAGTGGCCTCGGGACTCTACTTCACTACCTTGCAAGTCTAGTTCCCTAATATCCCTACAAAAACAAAACATTCATTATAAGTTTCCTACGGTTTTTCCCCAAGGCCATGAGAGTCAAGTTTTAACACCTAAGGAACATTTAATATATTGCAATTTAAATGTGGAGGCTATTAGTTAAAAGCTGTAAACAACAAATGGTATGCATGAAAAGGTCCATAGTGTGAATGACATACAAGGAAAGAACAGGTGCATGTTCTGTTTTCATCATACGGTTGGGTTATTGGTATCATGTTTAGGTCCAAGTAATAATGCTTAAAGTGCTAGTTCCAACACACAGGAATATTCTTGTATAAACAACTAGAAGAAAGGAATACCTTTTGGATCTACATCTACCCATATGGTTGTCTAATTGATGGATTTTGAGACCCATTTCTGAAGTTCGAAATTCAATTGAAACAACGGGAACCATAGACTCGAACTAATTGAGCATATGAATTCATAATTTTAATGCAATTTCCCTAAAAAAAAAATTCAATAAGATATAACCACGCATAATTTTGGATATGATATGAGCATTCAGCAACAACAACCGCCGCGTTCAATCGGATAAACAAAACAAAATTAAGACAAGAAGCCCAAAGATATTTCACCTGCAGTTAGCTGCTATCGCAGCGAGGCCATCCGTAGTAAACCCTCGACATTTGATAAGTACAATCGACTTGAAATTGGGGAACGAACAAGATAACAGTTCAAGGCTAGCATCATAGACAAACATTCTCTTCAACCGTAGCTCCTATATCCCCCGATAACTCTTAGCCATAGCGTCAATACATGGATATACCAAACCTCCAAAAACATTAGGATCCAAACTAACATCATTAAAGTAAGGCTTACCTTTCAAAGTAAGAGTTTTAACTCCAGGAAACATCTTAATCAATGTCTGAGGAGTAATGGAGTAACAATTTCCTATAGAAACTCTCTGCCTAGTCCGCCTCTCTAATATAAACCATAACTTACATACAATAGAAACAGCATTCCGGTCTTTCCGAAATGTAAGGAAATGAAATACTAACTCCAAAACATCCTCAAGATAATCAAATATTTTTTCAATACAACTCTTACAACAAACAACACACTAATCATGGATTTCACTCGTTCAAGTAGTATCTACATCAAGATTCAACATTTATAGGAGGCCCTGAAGAGAAATATGCTAAGTACTAGGAGTTGACCTAAAATTTCAGGAAGAAGTATCCATAAACGTTTGAAAAAGCTTACAGAGCAAGCAACTTTAATTTGAAAATTGGTCATGGTTCTTTTAGGATGGCTTTTTCGAAATCTCTGCACTGTTTAGTGTTTACTTCCAATGGAGACAAGTCACCATCATTGAGGTACAAAGAAGGTCCTGGTCACACTGTATTAGCTATTTTATGGAGCAGCATGTAAGCTACCTAGTGGATAATTTTCTTACCTTCCGGATAAATGTTTAGCATGTACGTAGCATTTTTGTGTTCCCCAGAAAAAGTTCAACATGACAAAGATTGAACCAAACAAAATCCTAATGAGATAAGACAAGGATTAAGTTGGTACCATGCTAGAGGGTCCACTCAAACTCAGTCGTACCCAAGAGCTCTCTCATCAGCTCAAAGTCGATCATTGTTTTTCTTTAGCCTTATTTTTTGAGCTCTCATGATCGGCTTTCAATCAATGATCCTTCAAAAAAAAATTCTTACGAGTCTCATTAGCTCTGGAATTTTCGATATAAGCTTATTTGTTTGACTTGGTCAGTAAAAGTCAAGGATCAGATCAAATATTGTCATACTAACGATTTATGAAAGATTCAACATAACGCCAAGCCTTCCAAACATTAATCTTTTGTTTTCGATATAATCCTCTATTTTTTCCATGGTCAAAATAAGTCAAGAATCGGATAAAATACTGTCAAACTAAAATAATCGATTTTCAGAAAAATAAAATCCAAGCATTCTTAGTTTGTGGAATAATGATCAGGTACCCACCTTGCACTGAGAGAGAGGTTTACTGCCCTTCATATGTGGATCATCCATCTTTTCAAAGATCATAACCGTTCATCATGGGTATCTGAACAGACAAGACCATTCAATACTGGGACTAGATTTTTAAGCCTAATTAGAACAGGCTGCAGGCATCTAGGGTTGTTGGTACTTATATAGTCTTACATCTAGGGTTTCTAATCCAACGGCTGATGAAAACCACCAATGAACGGTTGAGGAAGCACCAGTTCAAGCCCGACCGACATTCACTTTCTTTCATTGCAAAATATTTGTGTCCAAGAGTTTTGTCACCCGCATCTGGCTATGCATGTTGTTTTGGACTATACACAACCCTTGTGAAGGCTCCCAATAATAAAGGTTTTTAAAATCGTTCGATTTACGAGTTAAATCGTTAGCTTAACTCATTTTACTCATGAATCATCCATTTGACTTTTTAGAAACGATGTTTGACCAAGTCAAACAAAGATGCTTCCACGGAAGAGAAACTTAATGAACAAAAATTTGAGTATTCGAACCTGAGATCCCTTGGTTCTTCAGTGGGCTCTTTACCATTGTACCAATGATTGTTGGTGCTAATCAATCAACATATTTTGTATCTTTTTATTTTGAAACATCATATTTTGTATCTATATTAATATAAAACCCCTGGTTGCAGTACACATGGTGTTCAGACTTCAAACCCCTTAATTCACAATTAAACCATATTTTCATTATATTTGTTTATAAAAAAAAAAAAGGATTTAATTTCGGGTGAATTCATAAAATGAATTTGACGCACTTAATAGGAAGAAAAGTGATATAGGCGGTTAGATTCAAACCCCTTAATTCATGATTAAAAAAAAGCATTTAATTTCGGGTGAATGCATAAAATGAATTTGGCGGTTAGAATTTTGAGGAGTTGCGACTTTTGCCTCTATTAAAATCTTTTGCCTTGTGTCCTTTCATCTTCTATAAATCTTATATAAACGGCTAAATCCTAACCTTTCAGTATTGCTTCTCGTTTCATATTACCAAAAACCAAAGAGAGTTAGCGGAAAAACCAGACACAATCAAGCCTTCAAAAACTGTTCATTTCCCCTTGTAAAAAAAAACAAAAGAACATCAGGGTACTAGAACCAGCGAAAAATGGCAGGATCAAAGACTCAACCGAAGAAAAGTAAGAACTGTAATGAAATTTATTATATTCCTTTTTTTAAGAAGATTATTAGTGAGGTGCACAAGTTTGTACGCTATCATGTTTCACGGACCTGGAAACAAAAAGATGTACTAGTATGTCATATTTTGTGATTTTAACCATGATTATTTTTTTGTAGTAGTGCAATAACAATGTTTTTGTTTTTGTTCCTGTGGTGTTTTAGGAGGATACAACAACAAGTTTACTACCCTGGAAGAAGAAGTTAACCGTTTAAAAGAACAGATAATGCAAAAAGATACTGTGATTGAAAAACTGATGAAAGTGGAAAACAAATATGAATCAATTTTGGGACATGCCAGAGGCATAATAAAGGACCTGCAAGATAAGAGAGGAAAAGGAAAAGTTATTGATTTTCCATACAAGGATCTTCTGGAAAGCACCTTTAAATTCATTACTGATAATGATGAGAACACTTCAATCAAAAGAAAAATGAAGCCAGATAAGAAGCAAGAAGGGAAAAGAGTCCGAGGAAAGAAGGAAAGCGAACGAGTTGAAAAACAAACCCATCATGTGCCCTAACAAGGAAATTTAAGGAGTCTCGAAGGAAATGAACTATATGACATGATGGGTCCTGCAGACAAATTAAGATTTGAAAAGTTGTGGAGCTCCAAATCGAGGTAATCCTACAAAATTTTACACACTCTGCACATATACTTTGAATCGAATTAAATACACTAGATTATTAAAGACTTGAAATAAATAATACTGTTTTTTTTATTAACATTTACAGAGAAGATATAGCTCTTATGGTGCAAGATAATTTTAGGGGATTAGGTAATCCATTAGTTATAATTCTTTGCACGGTACTCGAGGACCTACTCTTCAAATAAAATTTGGACATTGGGGTAGTCCGTTTCTACATTATAAGGAGAAAACTGGGTATTTTGAATGATCGAAAACACAAGGGAGACCCCAAGTAACTAAACTGTGCTTACATGGATCCTTTTGCATGGGTAAACTTCGTAAATTTCTCTTTGAAAAGTAATACTAACTATACTTTGAGTTGCACTTAACATATAACCACAAGAAAATTACATAATCAAGATGCTGCGAAAAAATATTAATAATAGATACACTTTTCTTACAGGAAACAGTGATCAACGGATACAGTGACAAGGGTGATTTGGTGGACAACTTCATAGAAAAAACGGCTGATAATTTGGATCGTCTTCTGATACCCATGAACAACCTTGGCAAACACTGTACCCTCTTAGTGTTCGATTTTAATACTGAAGAATGGACCTACTACAACTCACTGACTGCAAATGCAGATGCGTGCACCGCTGATGCGAATAAAATGGCATCGACAGTGACAGCGGAATTAAACAAGAAGAGACTGACCTTGGGGAAAAACCAAATAGCCAACACTTCTGTGAAGCCAATCAAGTGTCCACAACAAGGAATCCACCCAGATTGCCTCATGTACACTTGCTACTTCATGAAAATATGCTCAAAGATAAACAAGGAAATTGGAATGAATGAAGTAAAACTTAGAAGCATCTGCCACAGAGTGAGGCAAAAAGTGGTGGAAAAAATGTTGGAGACTGCGAAATATAGCGATGTATACACTTTCTAACAATAAAATGCTGGAGACTGCGGAATATAGCGATGTATACAATACGCTAAAATCTTTTAAAGACTACTTTTATCATTTTATTGTATTTTTATTTCTTTTATTTAAAGACTACTTTTATCATTTTATTGCTTTTAAAGACTACTTTTATCATTTTGTTGCAACTCTACTTTCATCTCTTCTAAAAGACTGCTATTATTATTATATTGCAACTATCTTTCCTACTCACTACAATAAAAAGGTAACTCCCTATAACCATTATACTCTCATTACAACAAACATCTGTGAGAGAATAAATTGGAGTGTCAACAAGGGTAGGCTATAGATCAGAAGTTTCTTAAGAGAAAAACTAGGGGTAAATAAAAGTAAAATACTCCAAGAGTTTCAAACCCTTGTGCGGTTTTTCATCCTAAAATATGATCCATAGCATGACCACAAGGTAAAATGCACCCTATATTAATTTGTCACGGATTATCTATGCTCTATTCAACTGAAATAGGGACCTACACTGTGTTTGTTTGTTTGTCTGAATCTGACTAGCGACATTGAATTTGAGTTAACCCCTAACTCGTCGCGAGTTAGATATCAGGCTGTTTGATTTCAAATTTGAGTTAGATCTGACTCGACGTATGACTCAGACATAAACTGTGACTTGGACTCGTTTGAGTCAGGTAACAAAGTACCCCTCAACTTGGACTCATTTATCTCATCCTGTTTTGGAAGCACAAATAATTTCATGTCGGCGCATGGATGATGACCCGGGCACGGCCTGGTGGTTTCGACCCTCCTTAGGCACATCCCAATGCCCTGGGGGGAGGACATGTGCCCGTGGAATATCTCGATGTGTATACAAGGGGTGACCGAACGTAATTCCCCATCCCGGCATAACCGAAGGTGAGAAAAACGTATAGCGCGGAAGGGATTATCCTTGTTTTTGAATAGGTGATAAGGTTTTAACAAAGGCTAATCATGAGGCACCAACAAAAAAAATAGTCCATATAAATCGCCCGTGGAAGTTGATTTGACACAGGTACATTACAGTTCTTTCGGATGAACTGGAGACGAAATATATCAGAATTGAACATCACAGGTTCAAATGTAACCCTAGTTAGACCTAAGCTTCTCTTTCGGATGAAATGGAGACGAAATATATTAGAACTGAACATCACAGGTTCAAATATTACCCGAGTTAGACCTAAGCTTATATTTCGGATGAACTGGAGACGAAATATATCAGAATTGAGCATCACAGGTTCAAATATTACCAGAGTTAGACCTAAGCTTCACTTTCATATGAAATGGAGACGAAATATATCAGAATTGAACATCACAGGTTCAAATGTAACCCGAGTTAGACCTAAGTTTCTCTTTCGGATGAACTGGAGATGAAATATATCAGAATTGAACATCATAGGTTCAAATATTACCAGAGTTAGACCTAAGTTTCTCTTTCGGATGAACTGGGGACGAAATATATCAGAATTCAACATCACATG
Source organism: Papaver bracteatum (assembly GCA_023529315.1). Taxonomy (NCBI): domain Eukaryota; kingdom Viridiplantae; phylum Streptophyta; class Magnoliopsida; order Ranunculales; family Papaveraceae; genus Papaver; species Papaver bracteatum. Next base: position 1,000,009 of record JAJJWX010000892.1, read on the forward strand.
TTCAAATATTACCCAAGTTAGACCTAAGATTCTCTTTCGGATGAACTGGAGATGAAATATATCAGAATTGAACATCACAGGTTCAAATGTAACCCGAGTTAGACCTAAGTTTCTCTTTCGGATGAACTAGAGACGAAATATATCAGAATTGAACATCACAGGTTCAAATGTAACCCGAGTTAGACCTAAGTTTCTCTTTCGGATGAACTGGAAACGAAATATATCAGAACTGAACATCAGAGGTTCAAATATTACCCGAGTTAGACCTAAGATTCTCTTTCGGATGAACTGGAAACGAGATATATCAGAATTGAACATCACCGGTTCAAATGTAACCCGAGTTAGACCTAAGCTTCTCTTTCGGATGAACTGGAGACGAGATATATCAGAATTGAACATCATAGGTTCAAATATTACTCGAGTTAGACCTAAGTGTCTCTTTCGGATGAACTGGAGACGAAATATATCAGAATTGAACATCAGAGGTTCAAATATTACCCGAGTTAGACCTAAGTTTCTCTTTCGGATGAATCGGAGACGAAATATATCAGAATTGAACATCACAGGTTCAAATATTGCCCGAGTTAGACCTAAGCTTCTCTTTCGGATGAACTGGAGACGAAATATATCAGAATTGAACATCACAGGTTCAAATATTACCATAGTTAGACCTAAGTTTCTCTTTCGGATGAACTGGAGATGAAATATATCAGAATTGAACATCATAGGTTCAAATATTACCAGAGTTAGACCTAAGTTTCTCTTTCAGATGAACTGGGGACGAAAAATATCAGAATTGAACATCACAGGTTCAAATATTACCCGAGTTAGACCTAAGCTTCTCTTTCGGATGAACTGGAGATGAAATATATCAGAATTGAACATCACAGGTTCAAATATAACCCGAGTTAGACCTAAGTTTCTCTTTCGGATGAATTGGATACGAAATATATCAGAATTGAACATCACAGGTTCAAATGTAACCCGAGTTAGACCGAAGTTTCTTTTTCGGATGAACTGGAGACGGAATATATCAGAATTGAACATCACAGGTTCAAATGTAACCCGAGTTAGACCTAAGTTTCTATTTCGGATGAACTGGAGACGAAATATATCAGAATTGAACATCACAGGTTCAAATGTAACCCGAGTTAGACCTAAGTTTCTCTTTCGGATGAACTGGAAACAAAATATATCAGAACTGAACATCAGAGGTTCAAATATTACCCGAGTTAGACCTAAGCTTCTCTTTCGGATGAACTGGAGACGAGATATACCAGAATTGAATATCACCGGTTCAAATGTAACCCGAGTTAGACCTAAGCTTCTCTTTGGATGAACTGGAGACGAGATATATCAGAATTGAACATCACAGGTTCAAATGTAACCCGAGTTAGACCTAAGTTTCTCTTTCGGATGAACTGGAGACGAAATATATCAGAATTGAACATCACAGGTTCAAATGTAACCCGAGTTAGACCTAAGTTTCTCTTTCGGATGAACTGGAGACGAAATATATCATAAATGAACATCACAGGTTCAAATGTAACCCGAGTTAGACCTAAGTTTCTCTTTCGGATGAACTGGAAACGAAATATATCAGAACTGAACATCAGAGGTTCAAATATTACCCGAGTTAGACCTAAGCTTCTCTTTCGGATGAACTGGAAACGAGATATACCAGAATTGAACATCACAGGTTCAAATATTAACCCGAGTTAGACCTAAGTTTCTCTTTCGGATGAACTGGAGACGAAATATATCAGAATTGAACATCAGAGGTTCAAATATAACCCGAGTTAGACCTAAGTTTCTCTTTCGGATGAACTGGAGACGAAATATATTAGAACTGAACATCAGAGGTTCAAATATTACTCGAGTTAGACCTAAGTTTCTCTTTCGGATGAACTGGAGACGAAATATATCGAAATTGAACATCATAGGTTCAAATATTACTAGAAAGTTAGACCTAAGTTTCTCTTTCGGATGAACTAGAGACGAAATATATCAGAATTGAACATCACAGGTTCAAATATTACTAGAGTTAGACCTAAGCTTCTCTTTCGGATGAATTGGAGACGAAATATATCAGAATTGAACATCACAGGTTCAAATGTAACCCGAGTTAGACCTAAGTTTCTCTTTCGGATGAACTGGAGATGAAATATATCATAATTGAACATCATAGGTTCAAATATTACTAGAGTTAGACCTAAGTTTCTCTTTCGGATGAACTGGAGACGAAATATATCAGAATTTAACATCACAGGTTCAAATATTACCCGAGTTAGACCTAAGCTTCTCTTTCGGATGAACTGGAGACGAAATATATCAGAATTGAACATCACAGGTTCAAATGTAACCCGAGTTAGACCTAAGTTTCTCTTTCGGATGAACTGGAGACGAAATATATCAGAATTGAACATCACAGGTTCAAATGTAACCCGAGTTAGACCTAAGTTTCTCTTTCGGATGAACTGGAGATGAAATATATCATAACTGAACATCACAGGTTCAAATATTACCCGAGTTAAACCTAAGCTTCTCTTTCGGATGAACTGGAGACGAGATATATCAGAATTTAACATCACCGGTTCAAATGTAACCCGAGTTAGACCTAAGCTTCTCTTTCGGATGAACTGGAGACGAGATATATCAGAATTGAACATCACAGGTTCAAATGTAACCCGAGTTAGACCTAAGTTTCTCTTTCGGATGAACTGGAGACGAAATATATCAGAATTGAACATCAGAGGTTCAAATATTACCCGAGTTAGACCTAAGTTTCTCTTTCGGATGAAATGGAGAAGAAATATATCAGAATTGAACATCACAGGTTCAAATATTACCATAGTTAGACCTAAGTTTCTCTTTCGGATGAACTGGACACGAAATATATCATAATTGAACATCACAGGTTCAAATATTACCCGAGTTAGACCTAAGCTTCACTTTTAGATGAAATGGAGACAAAATATATCAGAATTGAACATCACAGGTTCAAATGTAACCCGAGTTAGATTTAAGTTTCTTATTCGGATAAACTGGAGACGAAATATATCAGAATTGAACATCAGAGTTTCAAATATTACCTGAGTTAGACCTAAGTTTCTCTTTCGGATGAACTGGAGACGAAATATATCAGAATTGAACATCACAGGTTCAAATATTACCAAAGTTAGACCTAAGCTTCTCTTTCGGATGAATTGGAGATGAAATATATCAGAATTGAACATCACAGGTTCAAATGTAACCAGAGTTAGACCTAAGTTTCTCTTTCGGATGAACTGGAGATGAAATATATCAGAATTGAACATCACAGGTTCAAATATTACTAGAGTTAGACCTAAGTTTCTCTTTCGGATGAACTGGAGATGAAATATATCAGAATTGAACATCACAAGTTCAAATATTACCCGAGTTAGACCTAAGTTTCTCTTTCGGATGAACTAGAGACGAAATATATCAGAATTGATCATAACAGGTTCAAATATAACCCGAGTTAGACCTAAGTTTCTCTTTCGGATGAACTGGAGACGAAATATATCAGAATTGAACATCACAGGTTCAAATGTAACCCTAGTTAGACATAGTTTTCTCTTTCGGATGAAATGGAGACGAAATATATCAGAATTGAACATCACTAGTTCAAATGTAACCCGAGTTAGACCTAAGTTTCTCTTTCGGATGAACTGGAGATGAAATATATCAGAATTGAACATCATAGGTTCAAATATTACTAGAGTTAGACCTAAGTTTCTCTTTCGGATGAACTGGGGACGAAATATATAAGAATTGAACATCACAGGTTCAAATATTACCCGAAGTTAGACCTAAGCTTCTCTTTCGGATGAACTGGAGATGAAATATATCAGAATTGAACATCACAGGTTCAAATGTAACCTAGAGTTAGACCTAAGTTTCTCTTTCGGATGAACTGGAGACGAAATATATCGAGAATTGAACATCACAGGTTCAAATATTACTAGAGTTAGACCTAAGTTTCTCTTTCGGATGAACTGGAGATGAAATATATCGAATTGAACATCACAGGTTCAAATATTACCCGAGTTAAACCTAAGTTTCTCTTTCGGATGAACTGGAGACGAAATATATCATAATTGAACATCACAGGTTCAAATATTACTAGAGTTAGACCTAAGCTTCTCTTTCGGATGAAATGGAGACGAAATATATCAGAATTGAACATCACAGGTTCAAATGTAACCCGAGTTAGACCTAAGCTTCTCTTTCGGATAAACTGGAGACGAAATATATCAGAATTGAACATCAGAGGTTCAAATATTACTAGAGTTAGACCTAAGTTTCTCTTTCGGATGAACTGGAGATAAAATATATCAGAATTGAACATCACAGGTTCAAATATTACTAAAGTTAGACCTAAGCTTCTCTTTCGGATGAATTGGAGACGAAATATATCATAATTGAACATCAGAGGTTCAAATATTACTAGAGTTAGACCTAAGTTTCTCTTTCGGATGAACTGGAGACGAAATATATCAGAATTGAACATCACAGGTTCAAATATTACTAGAGTTAGACCTAAGTTTCTCTTTCGGATGAACTGGAGACGAAATATATATCAGTATTGAACATCACAGGTTCAAATGTAACCCGAGTTAGACCTAAGTTTCTCTTTCGGATGAACTGGAGATAAAATATATCAGAATTGAACATCACATGTTCAAATATTACAAGAGTTAGACCTAAGTTTCTCTTTCGGATGAACTGGAGACGAAATATATCAGAATTGAACATCAGAGGTTCAAATATTACTAGAGTTAGACCTAAGTTTCTCTTTCGGATGAACTGGAGACGAAATATATCATAATTGAACATCAGAGGTTCAAATATTACCAGAGTTAGACCTAAGTTTCTCTTTCGGATGAACCGGAGACGAAATATATCATAATTGAACATCACAGGTTCAAATATTACTAGAGTTAGACCTGAGTTTCTCTTTCGGATGAACTGGAGAAGAAATATATCAGAATTGAACATCACAGGTTCAAATATTACTAGAGTTAGACCTAAGTTTCTCTTTCGGATGAACTGGAGACGAAATATATCAAAATTGAACATCACATGTTCAAATATTACTAGAGTTAGACCTAAGTTTCTCTTTCGGATGAACTGGAGACGAAATATATCGAATTGAACATCACAGGTTCAAATATTACTAGAGTTAGACCTAAGTTTCTCTTTCGGATGTACGGGGGACGAAATATATCATAATTGAACATCACAGGTTCAAATATTACCCGAGTTAGACCTAAGTTTCTCTTTCGGATGAACCGGAGACGAAATATATCATAATTGAACATCACAGGTTCAAATATTACCCGAGTTAGACCTAAGTTTCTCTTTCGGATGAACTGGAGACGAAATATATCAGAATTGAACATCACAGGTTCAAATATTACCAGAGTTAGACCTAAGTTTCTCTTTCGGATGAACTGGAGACGAAATATATCAGAATTGAACATCACAGGTTCAAATATTACCCGAGTTAGACCTAAGTTTCTCTTTCGGATGAACTGGAGACGAAATATATCAGAATTGAACATCACAGGTTCAAATATTACCAGAGTTAGACCTAAGCTTCTCTTTCGGATGAAATGGAGACGAAATATATCAGAATTGAACATCACAGGTTCAAATATTACCAGAGTTAGACCTAAGTTTCTCTTTCGGATGAACTGGAGACGAAATATATATCAGAATTGAACATCACAGGTTCAAATATTACTAGAGTTAGACCTGAGTTTCTCTTTCGGATGAAATGGAGACGAAATACATCATAATTGAACATCACAGGTTCAAATATTACTAGAGTTAGACCTAAGTTTCTCTTTCGGATGAACTGAGACGAAATATATCGAATTGAACATCACGGGTTCAAATATTACCGAGTTAGACCTAAGCTTCTCTTTCGGATGAAATGGAGACGAAATATATCGAATTGAACATCACAGGTTCAAATATTACTAGAGTTAGACCTAAGTTTCTCTTTCGGATGAATGGAGACGAAATATATCGAATTGAACATCACGGGTTCAAATATTACCAGAGTTAGACCTAAGTTTCTCTTTCGGATGAACTGGAGACGAAATATATAAGAATTGAACATCACGGGTTCAAATATTACTAGAGTTAGACCTAAGTTTCTCTTTCGGATGAACTGGAGACGAAATATATCAGAATTGAACATCACAGGTTCAAATATTACTCGAGTTAGACCTAAGTTTCTCTTTCGGATGAACTGGAGACGAAATATATCAGTTTTGAACATCACTGGTTCAAATGTGACACGAGTTAGACCTAAGTTTCTCTTTCGGATGAACTGGAGACGAAATATATCGATAATTGAACATCACAGGTTCAAATATTACTAGAGTTAGACCTAAGTTTCTCTTTCGGATGAACGAGGAGACGAAATATATCGAATTGAACATCACAGGTTCAAATATAAACTAGAGTTAGACCTAAGTTTCTCTTTCGGATGAACTGGAGACGAAATATATCAGAATTGAACATCACAGGTTCAAATATAACCTTAGTTAGACCCAGGTTTCTCTTTCGGATGAAATGGAGACGAAATATATCATAATTGAACATCACAGGTTCAAATATTACTATAGCTAGACCTAAGTTTCTCTTTCGGATGAACTGGACAAGAAATATATCATAAATGAACATCACAGGTTCAAATATTACTAGAGTTAGACCTAAGTTTCTCTTTCGGATGAACTGGAGACGAAATATATCAGAATTGAACATCACGAGGTTCAAATATTACTAGAGTTAGACCTAAGTTTCTCTTTCGGATGAACTGGAGACGAAATATATCGAATTGAACATCACAGGTTCAAATATTACTAGAGTTAGACCTAAGTTTCTCTTTCGGATGAACTGGAGACGAAATATATCAGAATTGAACATCACAGGTTCAAATATTACTAGAGTTAGACCTAAGTTTCTCTTTCGGATGAACTGGAGATGAAATATATTAGAATTGAACATCACAGGTTCAAATATTACCCGAGTTAGACCTAAGATGCTCTTTCGGATGAACTGGAGACGAAATATATTAGAATTGAACATCACAGGTTCAAATATTACTAGAGTTAGACCTAAGTTTCTCTTTCGGATGAACTGGAGACGAAATATATCAGAATTGAACATCACAGGTTCAAATATTACTAGAGTTAGACCTGATTTTCTCTTTCGGATGAAATGGAGACGAAATATATCAGAATTGAACATCACCGGTTCAAAGATTACCAGAGTTAAACCTAAGTTTCTTTTTCGGATGAACTGGAGACGAAATATATCATAATTGAACATCACGAGGTTCAAATATTACTAGAGTTAGACCTAAGTTTCTCTTTCGGATGAACTGGAGATGAAATATATCATAATTGAACATCACGGTTCAAATATTACCCTAGAGTTAGACCTAAGTTTCTCTTTCGGATGAAATGGAGATGAAATATATCGAGAATTGAACATCACGAGGTTCAAATATTACTAGAGTTAGACCTGAGTTTCTCTTTCGGATGAACTGGAGACGAAATATATCAGAATTGAACATCATAGGTTCAAATATTACTAGAGTTAGACCTAAGTTTCTCTTTCGGATGAACTGGAGACGAAATATATCAGAATTGAACATCACAGGTTCAAATATTACTAGAGTTAGACCTAAGTTTCTCTTTCGGATGAACTGGAGATGAAATATATCATAATTGAACATCAGAGGTTCAAATATTACTAGAGTTAGACCTAAGTTTCTCTTTCGGATGAACTGGAGACGAAATATATCATAATTGAACATCACAGGTTCAAATATTACTAGAGTTAGACCTAAGTTTCCCTTTCGGATGAATTGAGGACGAAATATATCGGAATTGAACATCACAGGTTCAAATATTACTAGAGTTAGACCTAAGTTTCTCTTTCGGATGAACTGGAGACGAAATATATCAGAATTGAACATCACAGGTTCAAATATTACTAGAGTTAGACCTAAGTTTCTCTTTCGGATGAACTGGAGACGAAATATATCAGAATTGAACATCACAGGTTCAAATATTACTAGAGTTAGACCTAAGTTTCTCTTTCGGATGAACTGGAGACGAAATATATCAGAATTGAACATCACGGGTTCAAATATTACTAGAGTTAGACCTAAGTTTCTCTTTCGGATGAACTGGAGACGAAATATATAAGAATTGAACATCACAGGTTCAAATATTACCCGAGTTAGACCTAAGTTTCTCTTTCGGATGAACTGGAGACGAAATATATCAGAATTGAACATCACAGGTTCAAATATTACCGAGTTAGACCTAAGTTTCTCTTTCGGATGAACTGGAGACGAAATATATCGAATTGAACATCACGGTTCAAATATTACTAGAGTTAGACCTAAGTTTCTCTTTCGGATGAACTGGAGACGAAATATATCAAAATTGAACATCACAGGTTCAAATATTACTAGAGTTAGACCTAAGTTTCTCTTTCGGATGAACTGGAGACGAAATATATCAGAATTGAACATCACAGGTTCAAATATTACCCGAGTTAGACCTAAGTTTCTCTTTCGGATGAACTGGAGATGAAATATATCAGAATTGAACATCACAGGTTCAAATATTACCCGAGTTAGACCTAAGTTTCTCTTTCGGATGAACTGGAGACGAAATATATCAGAATTGAACATCACAGGTTCAAATATTACTAGAGTTAGACCTATGTTTCTCTTTCGGATGAACTGGAGATGAAATATATCAGAATTGAACATCACGGGTTCAAATATTACTAGAGTTAGACCTAAGTTTCTCTTTCGGATGAACTGAAGACGAAATATATCAGAATTGAACATCACGGGTTCAAATATTACTAGAGTTAGACCTAAGTTTCTCTTTCGGATGAACTTGGAGACGAAATATATCGAATTGAACATCACGGGTTCAAATATTACTAGAGTTAGACCTAAGTTTCTCTTTCGGATGAACTGGAGACGAAATATATCGAATTGAACATCACGAGGTTCAAATATTACTAGAGTTAGACCTGAGTTTCTCTTTCGGATGAACTGGAGATGAAATATATCGAATTGAACATCACAGGTTCAAATATTACTAGAGTTAGACCTGAGTTTCTCTTTCGGATGAACTGGAGACGAAATATATCAGAATTGAACATCACAGGTTCAAATATTACTAGAGTTAGACCTGAGTTTCTCTTTCGAATGAACTGGAGACGAAATATATCAGAATTGAACATCACAGGTTCAAATATTACTAGAGAGTTAGACCTAAGTTTCTCTTTCGGATGAACTGGAGACGAAATATATCAAAGAATTGAACATCATAGGTTCAAATATAACTAGAGTTAGACCTGAGTTTCTCTTTCGGATGAACTGGAGACGAAATATATCAGAATTGAACATCAGAGGTTCAAATATTACTAGAGTTAGACCTGAGTTTCTCTTTCGGATGAACTGGAGACGAAATATATCTGAATTGAACATCATCAGTTCAAATATTACGAGAGTTAGACCTAAGTTTCTCTTTCGGATGAACTGGAGACGAAATATTTCAGAATTGAACATCACAGGTTCAAATATTACCTAGAGTTAGACCTGGGTTTCTCTTTCGGATGAACTGGAGGATGAAATATATCGAATTGAACATCACAGGTTCAAATATTACTAGAGTTAGACCTAAGTTTCTCTTTCGGATGAAATGGAGACGAAATATATCGAGAATTGAACATCACGAGGTTCAAATATTACTAGAGTTAGACCTAAGTTTCTCTTTCGGATGAACTGGAGACGAAATATATCGAGAATTGAACATCACTGGTTCAAATATTACCATAGTTAGACCTAAGTTTCTCTTTCGGATGAACTGGAGATAAAATATATCAGAATTGAACATCACAGGTTCAAATATTACTAGAGTTAGACCTAAGTTTCTATTTCGGATGAACTGGAGACGAAATATATCAGAATTGAACATCATGGGTTCAAATATTACCCGAGTTAGACCTAAGTTTCTCTTTCGGATGAAACGGAGACGAAATATATCAATTGAACATCACAGGTTCAAATATTACTAGAGTTAGACCTGAGTTTCTCGTCCGGATGAACTGGAGACGAAATATATCAGAATTGAACATCACAGGTTCAAATATTACTAGAGTTAGACCTGAGTTTCTCTTTCGGATGAACTTGGAGACGAAATATATCAATTGAACATCACAGGTTCAAATATAACTAGAGTTAGACCTAAGTTTCTCTTTCGGATGAATGGAGACGAAATATATCAGAATTGAACATCACAGGTTCAAATATTACTAGAGTTAGACCTGTGCTTCTCTTTCGGATGATCTGGAGACGAAATATATCGTAATTGAACATCACAGGTTCAAATATTATTAGAGGTTTACCTGAGTTTCTCTTTAAAATGAACTGGACAAGAAATATATCAGTATTGAACATCATCAGTTCAAATATTACTAGAGTTAGACCTAATTGTCTCTTCCAGATGAACAGGAGACGAAATATATCAGAATTGAACATCACGGGTTCAAAGAATACCAGAGTTAGAACTGAGTTTCTCTTTCGGATGAACTGCGGACGAAATATATCAGAATTGAACATCACAGGTTCAAATATTAATAGAGTTAGACCTAAGTTTCTCTTTCGGATGAACTGGAGACGAAATATATCAGAATTGAACATCACGGGTTCAAATATTACTAGAGTTAGACCTAAGTTTCTCTTTCGGATGAACTGGAGACGAAATATATCAGAATTGAACATCACAGGTTCAAATATTACTAGAGTTAGACCTAAGTTTCTCTTTCGGATGAACTGGAGACGAAATATATCAGAATTGAACATCACAGGTTCAAATATTACTAGAGTTAGACCTAAGTTTCTCTTTCGGATGAACTGGGGACGAAATATATCAGAATTGAACATCACAGGTTCAAATATTACTAGAGTTAGACCTGATTTTCTCTTTCGGATGAACTGGAGACGAAATATATCTGAATTGAACATCACAGGTTCAAATATTACTAGAGTTAGACTTGAGTTTCTCTTTCGGATGAACTGGAGACGAAATATATCAGAATTGAACATCACAGGTTCAAATATTACTAGAGTTAGACCTAAGTTTCTCTTTCGGAAGAACTGGAGACGAAATATATCAGAATTGAACATCACGAGGTTCAAATATTACTAGAGTTAGACCTAAGTTTCTCTTTCGGATGAAATGGAGACAAAATATATCGAATTGAACATCACCGGTTCAAATATTACTAGAGTTAGACCTAAGTTTCTCTTTCGGATGAACTGCAGACGAAATATATCAGAATTGAACATCACGGGTTCAAATATTACCAGAGTTAGACCTAAGTTTCTCTTTCGGATGAACTGGAGACGAAATATATCAGAATTGAACATCACGGGTTCAAATATTACTAGAGTTAGACCTAAGTTTCTCTTTCGGATGAACTGAAGACGAAATATATCCGAATTGAACATCACAGGTTCAAATATTACTAAAGTTAGACCTAAGTTTCTCTTTCGGATGAACTGGAGACGAAATATATCAGAATTGAACATCACGGGTTCAAATATTACCCGAGTTAGACCTAAGTTTCTCTTTCGGATGAACTGGAGACAAAATATATCAGAATTGAACATCACGGGTTCAAATATTACTAGAGTTAGACCTAAGTTTCTCTTTCGGATGAACTGGAGACGAAATATATCAGAATTGAACATCACGGGTTCAAATATTACTAGAGTTAGACCTGAGTTTCTCTCTCAGATGAACTGAAGACGAAATATATCAGGTTCAAATTTTACTAGAGTTAGACCTAAGTTTCTCTTTCGGATGAACTGATGACGAAATATATTAGATTTGAACATCACGGGTTCAAATATTACTAGAGTTAGACCTGAGTTTCTCTTTCGGATGAACTGGAGACGAAATATATCAGAATTGAACATCACGGGTTCAAATATTACCCGAGTTAGACCTAAGTTTCTCTTTCGGATGAACTGGAGACGAAATATATCAAAATTGAACATCACGGGTTCAAATATTACTAGAGTTAGACCTAAGTTTCTCTTTCGGATGAACTGCAGACGAAATATATCAGAACTGAACATCAAAGGTTCAAATATTACTAAGAGTTAGACCTAAGTTTCTCTTTCGGATGAACTGGAGACGAAATATATCAGAATTGAACATCACAGGTTCAAATATTACTAGAGTTAGACCTGAGTTTCTCTTTCGGATGAACTGGAGACGAAATATATCGAATTGAACATCACGGGTTCAAATATTACTAGAGTTAGACCTAAGTTTCTCTTTCGGATGAACTGGAGACGAAATATATCAGAATTGAACATCACAGGTTCAAATATTACCAGAGTTAGACCTGAGTTTCACTTTCGGATGAACTGGAGACGAAATATATCAGAATTGAACATCACACTTTCAAATATTACCGAGTTATACCTAAGATTCTCTTTCGGATGAACTGGAGACGAAATATATCAAATTGAACATCACAGGTTCAAATATTACTAGAGTTAGACCTAAGTTTCTCTTTCGGATGAACTGGAGACGAAATATATCAGAATTGAACATCACAGGTTCAAATATTACCCGAGTTAGACCTAAGTTTCTCTTTCGGATGAACTGGAGACGAAATATATCAGAATTGAACATCGCAGGTTCAAAAATTGTTAGAGTTAGACCTGAGTTTCTCTTTCGGATGAAATGGAGACGAAATATATCAGAATTGAACATCACAGGTTCAAATATTACTAGAGTTAGACCTAAGTTTCTCTTTCGGATGAAATGGAGACGAAATATATCGGAATTGAACATCACCGGTTCAAATATTACTAGAGTTAGACCTGAGTTTCTCTTTCGGATGAACTGGATAAGAAATATATCAGAATTGAACATCACGAGTTCAAATATTACTAGAGTTAGACTTGTGTTTCTCTTTCGGATGAACTGGAGACGAAATATATCAGAATTGAACATCGCATGTTCAAATATTACTAGAGTTAGACCTGAGTTTCTATTTCGGATGAACTAGACAAGAAATATATCAGAATTGAACATCATAGGTTCAAATATTACTAGAGTTAGATCTGAGTTTCTCTTTCGGATGTACTGGAGACGAAATATATCAGAATTGAACATCACAGGTTCAAATATTACAAGAGTTAGACCTAAGTTTCTCTTTCGGATGAACTGGAGACGAAATATATCAGAATTGAACATCACAGGTTCAAATATTACTAGAGTTAGACCTAAGTTTCTCTTTCGGATGAACTGGAGACGAAATATATCAGAATTGAACATCACAGGTTCAAATATTACCGAGTTAGACCTAAGTTTCTCTTTCGGATGAACTGGAGACGAAATATATCAGAATTGAACATCACGGTTCAAATATTACTAGAGTTAGACCTAAGTTTCTCTTTCGGATGAACTGGAGACGAAATATATCAGAATTGAACATCACAGGTTCAAATATTACTAGAGTTAGACCTAAGTTTCTCTTTCGGATGAACTGGAGACGAAATATATCATAATTGAACATCACAGGTTCAAATATTACTAGAGTTAGACCTGAGTTTCTCTTTCGGATGAACTGGAGACGAAATATATCAGAATTGAACATCACAGGTTCAAATATTACTAGAGTTAGACCTGAGTTTCTCTTTCGGATGAACCGGGAGACGAAATATATCGAAATTGAACATCACTGAGGTTCAAATATTACTAGAGTTAGACCTGAGATTTTCTTTCGGATGAACTGGAGACGAAATATATATCAGAATTGAACATCACAGGTTCAAAGATTACTAGAGTTAGACCTAAGTTTCTCTTTCGGATGAACTGGAGACGAAATATATCAGAATTGAACATCATAGGTTCAAATATTACAAGAGTTAGATCTGAATTTCTCTTTCGGATGAACTGGAGACGAAATATATCAGATTTGAACATCACATGTTCAAATATTACTAGAGTTAGACCTAAGTTTCTCTTTCGGATGAACTGGAGACGAAATATATCAGAATTGAACATCACAGGTTCAAATGTAACCCTAGTTAGACCTAAGTTTCTCTTTCGGATGAACTGGAGACGAAATATATCAGAATTGAACATCACAGGTTCAAATATAACCCGAGTTAGACCTAAGTTTCTCTTTCGGATGAACTGGAGATGAAATATATTAGAATTGAACATCAGAGGTTCAAATATTACTCGAGTTAGACCTAAGTTTCTCTTTCGGATGAACTGGAGACGAAATATATCGAGAATTGAACATCACGGTTCAAATATTACTAGAGTTAGACCTAAGTTTCTCTTTCGGATGAACTGGAGACGAAATATATCGAGAATTGAACATCACAGGTTCAAATATTACTAGAGTTAGACCTAAGTTTCTCTTTCGGATGAAATGGAGACGAAATGTATCAGAATTGAACATCACAATTTCAAATATTATTAGAGTTATACCCTAGCTTCTCTTTCGAATGAACTGGAGACGAAATATATCAGAATTGAACATCACAGGTTCAAATATTACTAGAGTTAGACCTAAGTTTCTCTTTCGGATGAACTGGAGACGAAATATATCATAATTGAACATCATAGGTTCAAATATTACTAGAGTTAGACCTGAGTTTCTCTTTCGGATGAACTGGAGACGAAATATATCGAATTGAACATCACAGGTTCAAATATTACTAGAGTTAGACCTAAGTTTCTCTTTCGGATGAACTGGAGACGAAATATATCAGAATTGAACATCACAGGTTCAAATATTACTAGAGTTAGACCTAAGTTTCTCTTTCGGATGAACTGGAGATGAAATATATCAGAATTGAACATCACGGGTTCAAATATTACTAGAGTTAGACCTAAGTTTCTCTTTCGGATGAACTGAGGACGAAATATATCAGAATTGAACATCACAGGTTCAAATATTACAAGAGTTAGACCTAAGTTTCTCTTTCGGATGAACTGGAGACGAAATATATTAGAATTGAACATCACGAGGTTCAAATATTACCCGAGTTAGACCTAAGTTTCTCTTTCGGATGAACTGGAGACGAAATATATCAGAATTGAACATCACGGGTTCAAATATTACTAGAGTTAGACCCGAGTTTCTCTTTCGGATGAACTGGAGACGAAATATATCAGAATTGAACATCACAGGTTCAAATATTACCAGAGTTAGACCTAAGTTTCTCTTTCGGATGAACTGGAGACGAAATATATCAGAATTGAACATCACAGGTTCAAATATTACTAGAGTTAGACCTGATTTTGTCTTTCGGATGAACTGGAGACGAAATATATCGAAATTGAACATCACGAGGTTCAAATATTACTAGAGTTAGACCTAAGTTTCTCTTTCGGATGAACTGGAGACGAAATATATCGAAATTGAACATCACAGGTTCAAACGTAACCAGAGTTAGACCTAAGTTTCTCTTTCGGATGAACTGGAGACGAAATATATCATAATTGAACATCACAGGTTCAAATATTACTAGAGTTAGACCTGAGTTTCTCTTTCGGATGAACTGGAGATGAAATATATCAGAATTGAACATCACAGGTTCAAATATTACTAGAGTTAGACCTAAGTTTCTCTTTCGGATGAACTGGAGAC
Organism: Papaver bracteatum; assembly: GCA_023529315.1. Classification (NCBI taxonomy): domain Eukaryota; kingdom Viridiplantae; phylum Streptophyta; class Magnoliopsida; order Ranunculales; family Papaveraceae; genus Papaver; species Papaver bracteatum. The sequence continues at coordinate 1,015,771 of JAJJWX010000892.1, forward strand.
GAAATATATCATAATTGAACATCACATGTTCAAATGTAACCCGAGTTAGACCTAAGTTTCTCTTTCGGATAAACTGGAGACGAAATATATCATAATTGAACATCACAGGTTCAAATATTACTAGAGTTAGACCTAAGTTTCTCTTTCGGATGAACTGGAGACGAAATATATCAGAATTGAACATCACGGGTTCAAATATTACTAGAGTTAGACCTAAGTTTCTCTTTCGGATGAACTGGAGACGAAATATATCAGAATTGAACATCACGAGTTCAAATATTACCAGAGTTAGACCTAAGTTTCTCTTTCGGATGAAATGGAGACGAAATATATCAGAATTGAACATCACGGGTTCAAATATTACCCGAGTTAGACCTAAGTTTCTCTTTCGGATGAACTGGAGACGAAATATATCAGAATTGAACATCACAGGTTCAAATATTACTAGAGTTAGACCTAAGTTTCTCTTTCGGATGAACTGGAGACGAAATATATCGGAATTGAACATCACAGGTTCAAATATTACTAGAGCTAGACCTAAGTTTCTCTTTCGGATGAACTGGAGACGAAATATATCAGAATTGAACATCACAGGTTCAAATATTACTAGAGTTAGACCTAAGTTTCTCTTTCGGATGAACTGGAGACGAAATATATCATAATTGAACATCACAGGTTCAAATATTACTAGAGTTAGACCTAAGTTTCTCTTTCGGATGAACTGGAGATGAAATATATCAGAATTGAACATCACAGGTTCAAATATTACCAGAGTTAGACCTAAGTTTCTCTTTCGGATGAACTGGAGACGAAATATATCAGAATTGAACATCACAGGTTCAAATGTAACCCGAGTTAGACCTAAGTTTCTCTTTCGGATGAACTGGAGACGAAATATATCAGAATTGAACATCACAGGTTCAAATATTACTAGAGTTAGACCTAAGTTTCTCTTTCGGATGAACTGGAGACGAAATATATCAGAATTGAACATCACAGGTTCAAATATAACTAGAGTTAGACCTAAGTTTCTCTTTCGGATGAACTGGAGATGAAATATATCAGAATTGAACATCACAGGTTCAAATGTAACCCGAGTTAGACCTAAGTTTCTCTTTCGGATGAACTGGAGACGAAATATATCAGAATTGAACATCACAGGTTCAAATATTACCCGAGTTAGACCTAAGTTTCTCTTTCGGATGAACTGGAGACGAAATATATCAGAATTGAACATCACAGGTTCAAATATTACTAGAGTTAGACCTAAGTTTCTCTTTCGGATGAAACTGGAGACGAAATATATCAGAATTGAACATCACAGGTTCAAATATTACCGAGTTAGACCTAAGTTTCTCTTTCGGATGAACTGGAGACGAAATATATCATAATTGAACATCAGAGGTTCAAATATTACTAGAGTTAGACCTAAGTTTCTCTTTCGGATGAACTGGAGACGAAATATATCAGAATTGAACATCACAGGTTCAAATATTACTAGAGTTAGACCTAAGTTTCTCTTTCGGATGAACTGGAGACGAAATATATCATAATTGAACATCACAGTTCAAATATTACCAGAGTTAGACCTAAGTTTCTCTTTCGGATGAACTGGAGACGAAATATATCAGAATTGAACATCACAGGTTCAAATATTACTAGAGTTAGACCTAAGTTTCTCTTTCGGATGAACTGGAGACGAAATATATCAGAATTGAACATCACAGGTTCAAATATTACTAGAGTTAGACCTAAGTTTCTCTTTCGGATGAACTGGAGACGAAATATATCATAATTGAACATCACAGGTTCAAATATTACTAGAGTTAGACCTAAGTTTCTCTTTCGGATGAACTGGAGATGAAATATATCAGAATTGAACATCACAGGTTCAAATATTACTAGAGTTAGACCTAAGTTTCTCTTTCGGATGAACTGGAGACGAAATATATCAGAATTGAACATCACAGGTTCAAATATTACTAGAGTTAGACCTAAGTTTCTCTTTCGGATGAACTGGAGATGAAATATATCTGAATTGAACATCACGGTTCAAATATTACTAGAGTTAGACCTAAGTTTCTCTTTCGGATGAACTGAGGACGAAATATATCAGAATTGAACATCACAGGTTCAAATATTACTAGAGTTAGACCTAAGTTTCTCTTTCGGATGAACTGGAGACGAAATATATCAGAATTGAACATCATGGGTTCAAATATTACTAGAGTTAGACCTAAGTTTCTCTTTCGGATGAACTGGAGACGAAATATATCAGAATTGAACATCACGGGTTCAAATATTACCATAGTTAGACCTAAGTTTCTCTTTCGGATGAACTGAAGATGAAATATATCGAAATTGAACATCACAGGTTCAAATGTACTAGAGTTAGACCTAAGTTTCTCTTTCGGATGAACTGGAGACGAAATATATCAGAATTGAACATCACGAGGTTCAAATATTACCGAGAGTTAGACCTAAGTTTCTCTTTCGGATGAACTGGAGACGAAATATATCGAATTGAACATCGAGGTTCAAATATTACTAGAGTTAGACCTGAGTTTCTCTTTCGGATGAACTGGAGACGAAATATATCAAAATTGAACATCACAGGTTCAAATATTACTAGAGTTAGACCTAAGTTTCTCTTTCGGATGAACTGGAGACGAAATATATCAGTATTGAACATCATCAGTTCAAATATTACTAGAGTTAGACCTGAGTGTCTCTTTCGGATGAACTGGAGACGAAATATATCAGAATTGAACATCACAGGTTCAAATATTACCAGAGTTAGACCTAAGTTTCTCTTTCGGATGAACTGAGGACGAAATATATCATAATTGAACATCACAGGTTCAAATATTACAAGAGTTAGACCTGAGTTTCTCTTTCGGATGAACTGGAGACGAAATATATCAGAATTGAACATCATAGGTTCAAATATTACTAGAGTTAGACCTGTCTTTTTCTTTCGGATGAACTGGAGACGAAATATATCATAATTGAACATCACAGGTTCAAATATTACTAGAGTTAGACCTAAGTTTCTCTTTCGGATGAACTGGAGACGAAATATATCGAAATATATTAGAATTGAACATCACCTGTTCAAATATTACTAGAGTTAGACCTGAGTTTCTCTTTCGGATGAACTGGAGACGAATATATCAGAATTGAACATCACAGGTTCAAATATTACTAGAGTTAGACCTAAGTTTCTCTTTCGGATGAACTGAGGACGAAATATATCAGAATTGAACATCACGGGTTCAAATATTACTAGAGTTAGACCTGAGTTTCTATTTCGGATGAACTGAGGACGAAGTATATCAGAATTGAACATCACAGGTTCAAATATTACTAGAGTTAGACCTAAGTTTCTCTTTCGGATGAACTGGAGACGAAATATATCAGAATTGAACATCATCGGGTCAAATATTACTAGAGTTAGACCTAAGTTTCTCTTTCGGATGAACTGAGGACGAAATATATCAGAATTGAACATCACAGGTTCAAATGTAACCAGAGTTAGACCTAAGTTTCTCTTTCGGATGAACTGGAGACGAAATATATCAGAACTGAACATCACAGGTTCAAATATTACTAGAGTTAGACCTAAGTTTCTCTTTCGGATGAACTGGAGACGAAATATATCAGAATTGAACATCACAGGTTCAAATATTACTAAAGTTAGACCTAAGTTTCTCTTTCGGATGAACTGGAGATGAAATATATCAGAATTGAACATCATAGGTTCAAATGTAACCCGAGTTAGACCTAAGTTTCTCTTTCGGATGAACTGGAGATGAAATATATCAGAATTGAACATCATAGGTTCAAATATTACTAGAGTTAGACCTTTGTTTCTCTTTCGGATGAACTGGAGATGAAATATATCATAATTGAACATCGCATGTTCAAAGATTACTAGAGTTAGACCTAAGTTTCTCTTTCGGATGAACTCGGAGACGAAATATATCGAGAATTGAACATCACGAGGTTCAAATGTACTAGAGTTAGACCTAAGTTTCTCTTTCGGATGAACTGGAGACGAAATATATCGAAATTGAACATCACGAGGTTCAAATATTACTAGAGTTAGACCTAAGTTTCTCTTTCGGATGAACGGAGACGAAATATATCGAAATTGAACATCACGGGTTCAAATATTACAAGAGTTAGACCTAAGTTTCTCTTTCGGATGAATGGAGACGAAATATATCGAATTGAACATCGAGGTTCAAATATTACTAGAGTTAGACCTAAGTTTCTCTTTCGGATGAACTGGAGATGAAATATATCGAATTGAACATCACAGGTTCAAATATTACCAGGAGTTAGACCTAAGTTTCTCTTTCGGATGAACGGAGACGAAATATATCGAAATTGAACATCACAGGTTCAAATATAACTAGAGTTAGACCTAAGTTTCTCTTTCGGATGAATGGAGACGAAATATATCGGAATTGAACATCACGAGGTTCAAATATTACTAGAGTTAGACCTAAGTTTCTCTTTCGGATGAGCCGGAACGAAATATATCGAGAATTGAACATCACGGGTTCAAATATTACTAGAGTTAGACCTAAGTTTCTCTTTCGGATGAACTGAGAGACGAAATATATCAAATTGAACATCACAAGTTCAAAGATTACTAGACTTAGACCTGAGTTTCTCCTTCGGATGAACTGGAGACGAAATATATCCGAATTGAACATCACAAGGTTCAAAATTACCTAGAGTTAGACCTAAGTTTCTCTTTCGGATGAACTGGGAGACGAAATATATCGAATTGAACATCACAGGTTCAAATATTACTAGAGTTAGACCTAAGTTTCTCTTTCGGATGAACTAGAGACGAAATATATCAGAATTGAACATCACAGGTTCAAATATTACTAGAGTTAGACCTGTGTTTCTCTTTCGGATGAACTGGAGACGAAATATATCAGAATTGAACATCGCATGTTCAAATATTACTAGAGTTAGACCTAAGTTTCTCTTTCGGATGAACTGGAGACGAAATATATCAAAATTGAACATCATAGGTTCAAATATTACTAGAGTTAGATCTGAGTTTCTCTTTCGGATGAACTGGAGACAAAATATATCAGAATTGAACATCACATGGTGAAATATTACTAGAGTTAGACATGAGTTTCTCTTTCGGATGTTGGAGATGAAATATATCAATTGAACATCACAAAGGTTCAAATATTACCCGAGTTAGACCTAAGTTTCTCTTTCGGATGAAGCGGAGACGAAATATATCGTAATTGAACATCACGGGTTCAAATATTACTAGAGTTAGACCTAAGTTTCTCTTTCGGATGAATTTGGAGACGAAATATATCAATTGAACATCACAGGTTCAAATATAACTAGAGTTAGGCCTGAGTTTCTCTTTCGGATGAACTGGAGACGAAATATATCAGAATTGAACATCACAGGTTCAAATATTACCAGAGTTAGACCTGAGTTTCTCTTTCGGATGAAATGGAGATGAAATATATCATAATTGAACATCGTTTAGGTTCAAATATTACTAGAGTTAGACCTAAGTTTCTCTTTCGGATGAATTGGAGACGAAATATATCGTAATTGAACATCACGGTTCAAATATTACTAGAGTTAGACCTAAGTTTCTCTTTCGGATGAACTGAGGAGACGAAATATATCAAATTGAACATCACGAGGTTCAAATATTACTTAGAGTTAGACCTAAGTTTCTCTTTCGGATGAACTGGAGAAGAAATATATCGAATTGAACATCACAGGTTCAAATTACTAAGAGTTAGACCTAAGTTTCTCTTTTGGATGAAATGGAGACGAAATATATCAGAATTGAACATCACAAGTTCAAATATTACTAGAGTTAGAACTGAGTTTCTCTTTCGGATGAACTGGAGATGAAATATATCATAATTGAACATCACAGGTTCAAATATTACTAGAGTTAGACCTGTGTTTCTCTTTCGGATGAAATGGAGACGAAATATATCATAATTGAACATCACAGGTTCAAATATTACTAGAGTTAGATATGAGTTTCTCTTTCGGATGAACTGGAGACGAAATATATCATAATTGAACATCACAGGTTCAAATATAACCTTGAGTTAGACCTAAGTTTCTCTTTCGGATGAAATGGAGACGAAATATATCTAGAATTGAACATCACAGGTTCAAATATAACTAGAGTTAGACCTAAGTTTCTCTTTCGGATGAACTGAGACGAAATATATCGAATTGAACATCACGGTTCAAATATTACCCGAGTTAGACCTAAGTTTCTCTTTCGGATGAACTGGAGACGAAATATATATCAGTATTGAACATCACTGGTTCAAATATTACCATAGCTAGACCTAAGTTTCTCTTTCGGATGAACTGGAGATAAAAATATATCGTTCAAATTGAACATCACAAGTTCAAATATTACTAGAGTTAGACCTAAGTTTCTCTTTCGGATGAACTAGGAGACGAAATATATCGAATTGAACATCGAGGTTCAAATATTACTAGAGTTAGACCTAAGTTTCTCTTTCGGATGAACTGGAGATGAAATATATCAGAATTGAACATCAGAGGTTCAAATATTACTAGAGTTAGACTTGAGTTTCTCTTTCGGATGAAATGAAGACGAAATATATCAGAATTGAACATCACCGGTTCAAATATAACTAGAGTTAGACCTAAGTTTCTCTTTCGGATGAACTTGGAGACGAAATATATCAATTGAACATCACAGGTTCAAATATTACTAGAGTTAGACCTAAGTTTCTCTTTCGGATGAGCTGGAGACGAAATATATCGTAATTGAACATCTTAGGTTCAAATATTACGAGAGTTAGACCTAAGTTTCTCTTTCGGATGAACTTGGAGACGAAATATATCGAGAATTGAACATCACAGGTTCAAATATTACTAGAGTTAGACCTAAGTTTCTCTTTCGGATGAATGGGAGACGAAATATATATCAGTATTGAACATCACGGGTTCAAATATTACTAGAGTTAGACCTAAGTTTCTCTTTCGGATGAACTAGAGATGAAATATATCAGAATTGAACATCAGGTTCAAATATTACCAGAGTTAGACCTAAGTTTCTCTTTCGGATGAACTGGAGACGAAATATATCAAATTGAACATCACAGGTTCAAATATTACTAGAGTTAGACCTAAGTTTCTCTTTCGGATGAACTGGAGATGAAATATATCGAATTGAGCATCATAGGTTCAAATATTACCCGAGTTAGACCTAAGTTTCTCTTTCGGATGAACTGGAGACGAAATATATCATAATTGAACATCACCGGTTCAAATATTACTAGAGTTAGACCTAAGTTTCTCTTTCGGATGAACTGGAGACGAAATATATCAGAATTGAACATCACAGGTTCAAATATTACTAGAGTTAGACCTAAGTTTCTCTTTCGGATGAACTGAGGACGAAATATATCAGAATTGAACATCACGGGTTCAAATATTACTAGAGTTAGACCTGAGTTTCTCTTTCGGATGAACTGGAGATGAAATATATCATATTGAACATCACGAGTTCAAATATTACTAGAGTTAGACCTAAGTTTCTCTTTCGGATGAAATGGAGACAAAATATATCGAGAATTGAACAACATCGGGTTCAAATATTACTAGAGTTAGACCTAAGTTTCTCTTTCGGATGAACTGGAGATGAAATATATCATAATTGAACATCACAGGTTCAAATATTACTAGAGTTCGATCTGAGTTTCTCTTTCGGATGAACTGGAGATGAAATATATCAGAATTGAACATCATAGGTTCAAATATTACCAGAGTTAGACCTAAGTTTCTCTTTCGGATGAACTGGAGACGAAATATATCAGAATTGAACATCACGGGTTCAAATATTACCCGAGTTAGACCTAAGTTTCTCTTTCGGATGAACTTGAGATGAAATATATCAGAATTGAACATCACAGGTTCAAATATTACTAGAGTTAGACCTAAGTTTCTCTTTCGGATGAACTGGAGACGAAATATATCAGAATTGAACATCACACAGTTCAAATATTACCTAAGTTAGACCTAAGTTTCTCTTTCGGATGAACCGAGACGAAATATATCATAATTGAACATCACAGTTCAAATATTACCTAGAGTTAGACCTAAGTTTCTCTTTCGGATGAACTGGAGATAAAATATATCAGAATTGAACATCACAGTTCAAATATTACAAGAGTTAGACCTAAGTTTCTCTTTCGGATGAACTGGAGACGAAATATATATCAGAATTGATCATCACAGGTTCAAATATAACCAGAGTTAGACCTAAGCTTCTCTTTCGGATGAACTGGAGACGAAATATATCATAATTGAACATCACAGGTTCAAATGTAACCAGAGTTAGACCTAAGTTTCTCTTTCGGATGAACTGGAGACGAAATATATCAGAATTGAACATCACAGGTTCAAATGTAACCCTAGTTAGACCCAGGTTTCTCTTTCGGATGAAATGGAGATGAAATATATTAATTGAACATCACGAGTTCAAATATTACTAGAGTTAGACCTAAGTTTCTCTTTCGGATGAACTGGAGAGAAGAAATATATCGAATTGAACATCACGGGTTCAAATATTAACTAGAGTTAGACCTAAGTTTCTCTTTCGGATGAACTGGACAAGAAATATATCAAAATTGAACATCACAAGTTCAAATATTACCGAGTTAGACCTAAGTTTCTCTTTAGGATGAACTGAGAGACGAAATATATCGAGAATTGAACATCACGAGGTTCAAAGATTACTAGAGTTAGACCTGAGTTTCTCTTTCGGATGAACTGGAGATGAAATATATCTTAATTGAACATCACAGGTTCAAATATTACCAGAGTTAGACCTAAGTTTCTCTTTCGGATGAATGGAGACGAAATATATCATAATTGAACATCACGGGTTCAAATATTACTAGAGTTAGACCTAAGTTTCTCTTTGGATGAACTGGAGATGAAATATATCATAATTGAACATCACGAGGTTCAAATATAACAGAGTTAGACCTAAGTTTCTCTTTCGGATGAACTGGAGACGAAATATATCATAATTGAACATCACAAGTTCAAATATAACTAGAGTTAGACCTAAGTTTCTCTTTCGGATGAACTGGAGACGAAATATATCAGAATTGAACATCACGGTTCAAATATTACCCGAGTTAGACCTAAGTTTCTCTTTCGGATGAACTGGAGACGAAATATATTAGAATTGAACATCATAGGTTCAAATATTACCAGAGTTAGACCTAAGTTTCTCTTTCAGATGAACTGGGGACGAAATATATCAATTGAACATCACGAGGTTCAAATATTACTAGAGTTAGACCTAAGTTTCTCTTTCGGATGAACTGGAGACGACCTAAATATATCAATTGAACATCACGGGTTCAAATATTACTGAGTTAGACCTAAGTTTCTCTTTCGGATGAAATGGAGACGAAATATATCATAATTGAACATCATAGGTTCAAATATAACTGAAAGTTAGACCTAAGTTTTTCTTTCGGATGAATTGGAGACGAAATATATCGAATTGAACATCACAGTTCAAATATAACCTTAGAGTTAGACATGAGTTTCTATTTCGGATGAACTGGGAACGAAATATATCAGAATTGAACATCACAGGTTGAAATATTATTAGAGTTAGACCTAAGTTTCTCTTTTGGATGAACTGGAGACGAAATATATCGAAATTGAACATCACCGGTCCAAATATTACCAGAGTTAGACCTGAGTTTCTCTTTCAGATGAATTTGAGACGAAATATATCAGAATTGAACATCACCGGTTCAAAGATTACTAGAGTTAGACATGAGTTTCTCTTTCGGATGAACTGGAGACGAAATATATTAGAATTGAACATCACAGGTTCAAATGTAACTAGAGTTAGACCTAAGTTTCTCTTTCGGATGAATGGAGACGAAATATATCGAGAATTGAACATCACAGGGTTCAAATATTACCTAGAGTTAGACCTAAGTTTCTCTTTCGGATGAACTGGAGACGAAATATATCAAATTGAACATCACAGGTTCAAATATTACACAGAGTTAGACCTAAGTTTCTCTTTCGGATGAACTGGAGACGAAATATATCAAATTGAACATCACGGTTCAAATATAACTAGAGTTAGACCTGAGTTTCTCTTTCGGATGAACTGGAGACGAAATATATCATAATTGAACATCAAAGGTTCAAATATTACTAGAGTTAGACCTGAATTTCTCTTTCGGATGAACTGGAGACGAAATATATCATAATTGAACATCACAGGTTCAAATATTACTAGAGTTAGACCAGAGTTTCTCTTTCGGATGAACTGGAGATGAAATATATCGAGAATTGAACATCACGAGGTTCAAATATTACCTAGAGTTAGACCTAAGTTTCTCTTTCGGATGAACGGAGACGAAATATATCGAATTGAACATCAGAGGTTCAAATATTAACCAGTTAGACCTAAGTTTCTCTTTCGGATGAATCTGGAGACGAAATATATCATAATTGAACATCACGAGTTCAAATATAACCCGAGAGTTAGACCTAAGTTTCTCTTTCGGATGAACTGGAGACGAAATATATCAGAATTGAACATCACAGGTTCAAGATTACAAGAGTTAGACCTAAGTTTCTTTTTCGGATGAACTGGAGACGAAATATATCGAATTGAACATCACGGTTCAAATATAAACCGAGTTAGACCTAAGTTTCTCTTTCGGATGAAACTGAGACGAAATATATCGAGAATTGAACATCATAGGTTCAGATATTACTAGAGTTAGACCTGAGTTTCTCTTTCGGATGAATGGGGACGAAATATATCAGAATTTAACATCACAGGTTCAAATATTACCCGAGTTAGACCTAAGTTTCTCTTTCGGATGAAATGGAGAAGAAATATATCAGAATTGAACATCACAGGTTCAAATGTAACCCGAGTTAGACCTAAGTTTCTCTTTCGGATGAACTGGAGACGAAATATATCATAATTGAACATCACAGGTTCAAATATTACCCGAGTTAGACCTAAGTTTCTCTTTCGGATGAAATGGAGATGAAATATATTTAATTGAACATCACAGTTCAAATATTACCAGAGTTAGACCTAAGTTTCTCTTTCGGATGAACTGGAGATAAAATATATCAGAATTGAACATCACATGTTCAAATACTACAAGAGTTAGACCTAAGTTTCTCTTTCGGATGAACTGGAGAAGAAATATATTAATTGAACATCAGGTTCAAATATAACTAGAGTTAGACCTAAGTTTCTCTTTCGGATGAATGGAGACGAAATATATCGAATTGAACATCACAGGTTCAAATATTACTAGAGTTAGACCTAAGTTTCCCTTCCGGATGAACTGGAGACGAAATATATCATAATTGAACATCACGGGTTCAAATATTACCCGAGTTAAACCTAAGTTTCTCTTTCGGATGAACTGGAGACGAAATATATCAGAGTTGAACATCAGAGGTTCAAATATTACCCAAGTTAGACCTAAGTTTCTCTTTCGGATGAACTGGAGATGAAATATATCGTAATTGAACATCGCATGTTCAAATATAACCTGAGTTAGACCTAAGTTTCTATTTCGGATGAACTGGTGACGAAATATATCAGAATTGAACATCACAGTTCAAATATTACTCGAGTTAGACCTAAGTTTCTCTTTCGGATGAACTGGAGATGAAATATATCGAAATTGAACATCACGGGTTCAAATATTATAAGAGTTAGACCTAAGTTTTCTCTTTCGGATGAAGCTGGAGACGAAATATATCGAATTGAACATCACAGGTTCAAATATTACTAGAGTTAGACCTAAGTTTCTCTTTCGGATGAACTGGAGACGAAATATATCGAGAATTGAACATCACGAGGTTCAAATATTACCAGAGAGTTAGACCTAAGTTTCTCTTTCGGATGAACTGGAGACGAAATATATCGAGTTAATTGAACATCACGAGGTTCAAATATTACTAGAGTTAGACCTAAGTTTCTCTTTCGGATGAGCTGGAGACGAAATATATAATTGAACATCACCGGTTCAAAGATTACTAGAGTTAGACCTGAGTTTCTCTTTCGGATGAACTAGAGATGAAATATATCATAATTGAACATCAAAGTTCAAAGATTACTAGAGTTAGACCTGAGTTTCAATTTAGGATGAACTAGACACGAAATATATCAGAATTGAACATCATAGGTTCAAATATTACTAGAGTTAGACCTAAGTTTCTCTTTCGGATGAACTGATGACGAAATATATTAGATTTGAACATCACGGGTTCAAATATTACTAGAGTTAGACCTAAGTTTCTCTTTGGATGAACTGGAGACGAAATATATCAGAATTGAACATCACCGGTTCAAACATTACTAGAGTTAGACCTGAGTTTCTCTTTCGGATGAACTGGAGACGAAATATATCAGAATTGAACATCAGGTTCAAATATTACTAGAGTTGGACCTGAGTTTCTCTTTCGGATGAATCGAGATAAAATATATCGAGAATTGAACATCAAGGTTCAAATATTACTCGAGAGTTAGACATAAATTTCTCTTTCGGATGAACTGGAGACGAAATATATCAGAATTGAACATCACAGGTTCAAATATTACTAGAGTTAGACCTAAGTTTCTCTTTAGGATGAACTGGAGACGAAATATATCATAATTGAACATCACTGGTTCAAATATTACTAGAGTTAGACCCGAGTTTCTCTTTCGGATGAACGGAGATGAAATATATCGAATTGAACATCACCGGTTCAAATATTACTAGAGTTAGACCTAAGTTTCTCTTTCGGATGAAATGGAGATGAAATATATCATAATTGAACATCACAGGTTCAAATGTATTACTAGAGTTAGACCTAAGTTTCTCTTTCGGATGAACCGAGACAAATATATCGATAATTGAACATCACGGGTTCAAATATTACTAGAGTTAGACCTAAGTTTCTCTTTCGGATGTTGGAGACGAAATATATCGAAATTGAACATCACGAGTTCAAATATTACCAGTTAGACCTAAGTTTCTCTTTCGGATGAACTGGAGACAGAAATATATCGGAATTGAACATCAGGTTCAAATATTACCAGAGTTAGACCTAAGTTTCTCTTTCGGATGAAACTGGAAACGAAATATATCCGAATTGAACATCACAGGTTCAAATATTACTAGAGTTAGTCCTGAGTTTCTCTTTCGGATGAACTGGAGACGAAATATATCAGAATTGAACATCACAGGTTCAAATATTACTAGAGTTAGACCTAAGTTTCTCTTTCGGATGAACTAGAGACGAAATATATCAGAATTGAACATCACAGGTTAAAATATTACTAGAGTTAGACCTAAGTTTCTCTTTAGGATGAACTGGAGACGAAATATATCAGAATTGAACATCACAGGTTCAAATATTACCCGAGTTAGACCTAAGTTTCTCTTTCGGATGAACTGGAGATGAAATATATCAGAAATTGAACATCATAGGTTCAAATATTACTAGAGTTAGACCTAAGTTTCTCTTTAGGATGAAATGGAGACGAAATATATCATAATTGAACATCACAGGTTCAAATATTACTAGAGTTAGACATAAATTTCTCTTTCGGACGAACTGGAGACGAAATATATCAGAATTGAACATCACAGGTTCAAATATTACTAAAGTTAGACCTAAGTTTCTCTTTCGGATGAACTGGAGACGAAATATATCAGAATTGAACATCACGGGTTCAAATATTACTAGAGTTAGACCTAAGTTTCTCTTTCGGATGAACTGGAGATGAAATATATCATAATTGAACATCACGGGTTCAAATATTACTAGAGTTAGACCTAAGTTTCTCTTTCGGATGAACTGGACACGAAATATATCGAAATTGAACATCATCGGTTTAAATGTAACCCGAGTTAGACCTAAGCTTCTCTTTCGGATGAAATGGAGACGAAATATATCAGAATTGAACATCACAGGTTCAAATGTAACCCGAGTTAGACCTAAGTTTCTCTTTCGGATGAACTGGAGACGAAATATATCAGAATTGAACATCACAGGTTCAAATATTACCCGAGTCAGACCTAAGATTCTCTTTCGGATGAAATGGAGAAGAAATATATCAGAATTGAACATCACAGGTTCAAATATTACCAGAGTTAGACCTAAGTTTCTCTTTCGGATGAACTAGAGACGAAATATATCGAAATTGAACATCACAGTTCAAATATTACCCGAGTTAGACCTAAGCTTCTCTTTCGGATGAAATGGAGACAAAATATATCAGAATTGAACATCACAGGTTCAAATATTACTAGAGTTAGACCTAAGTTTCTCTTTCGGATGAATTGGAGACGAAATATATCATAATTGAACATCGCATGTTCAAATATTACTAGAGTTAGACCTAAGTTTCTCTTTCGGATGAACTGGAGACGAAATATATCAGAATTGAACATCACAGGTTCAAATATTACAAGAGTTAGACCTAAGTTTCTCTTTCGGATGAACTGGGGACGAAATATATCGTAATTGAACATCACGAGTTCAAATGTAATTAATAGAGTTAGACCTAAGTTTCTCTTTCGGATGAAATGGAACGAAATATATCGTAATTGAACATCACAGGTTCAAATTAACAGAGTTAGACCTAAGTTTCTCTTTCGGATGGTGGAGACGAAATATATCGAGAATTAAAACATCACAGGTTCAAATATTACCTAGAGTTAGACCTGAGTTTCTCTTTCGGATGAACTGGGGACGAAATATATCAGAATTGAACATCACAGGTTCAAATATTACTTGAGTTAGACCTGAGTTTCTCTTTGGGATGAACTAAGGACGAAATATATTTAATTGAACATCACGAGTTCAAATATAACCGAGTTAGACCTAAGTTTCTCTTTCGGATAAACTGGAGACGAAATATATCAGTATTGAACATCATAGGTTCAAATGTAACCCGAGTTAGACCTAAGTTTCTCTTTCGGATGAACTGGAGATGAAATATATCAGAATTGAACATCACATGTTCAAATACTACAAGAGTTAGACCTAAGTTTCTCTTTCGGATGAACTGGAGATGAAATATATTTGAATTGAACATCACAAGTTCAAAGATTACCTAGAGTTAGACCTAAGTTTCTCTTTCGGATGAATCGGAGATGAAATATATCGAATTGAACATCACGGTTCAAATATTACTAGAGTTAGACCTAAGCTTCTCTTTCGGATGAACTGGAGTCAAAATATATCAGAATTGAGCATCACAGGTTCAAATATTACCCGAGTTAGACCTAAGTTTCTCTTTCGGATGAACTGGAGATGAAATATATCATAATTGAACATCACAGGTTCAAATATTACCCGAGTTAGACCTAAGCTTCTCTTTCGGATGAAATGGAGACGAAATATATCAGAATTGAACATCGAGGGTTCAAATATTACCCGAGTTAGACCTAAGTTTCTCTTTAGGATGAACTGGAGACGAAATATATCAGAATTGAACATCACGGTTCAAATATTACCCGAGTTAAACCTAAGCTTCACTTTCGGATGAACTGGAGACAGAAATATATCAAATTGAACATCGCAGGTTCAAATATTACTAAGAGTTAGACCTAAGTTTCTCTTTCGGATGAACTGGAGACGAAATATATCGAATTGAACATCACAGGTTCAAATATAACTAGAGTTAGACCTAAGTTTCTCTTTCGGATGAACTGAAGACGAAATATATCAGAATTGAACATCACGGGTTCAAATATAACCATAGTTAGCCCTAAGTTTCTCTTTCGGATGAACTGGAGACGAAATATATCGAATTGAACATCATAGGTTCAAATGTAACTAGAGTTAGACCTAAGTTTCTCTTTCGGATGAATCGGAGACGAAATATATCGAAATTGAACATCACAGGTTCAAATATTACAGAGTTAGACCTAAGTTTCTCTTTCGGATGAATTGGAGACGAAATATATCTGAATTGAACATCTTTGGTTCAAATTACCTAGAGTTAGACCTAAGTTTCTCTTTCGGATGAACTGGAGACGAAATATATCAGAATTGAACATCACAGGTTCAAATGTAACCCGAGTTAGACCTAAGTTTCTCTTTCGGATGAACTGGAGACGAAATATATCAGAATTGAACATCACAGGTTCAAATGTAACCCTAGTTAGACCTAAGTTTCTCTTTCGGATGAACTTGAGATGAAATATATCGAAATTGAACATCACGAGGTTCAAATATTACCCGAGTTAGACCTAAGTTTCTCTTTCGGATGAACTGGAGACGAAATATATCAAATTGAACATCACGAGGTTCAAATATTACGAGTTAGACCTAAGTTTCTTGTTTGGATGAACTGGACTAGAGTCGAAATATATCAGAATTGAACATCACGGGTTCAAATATTAACAGAGTTAGACCTAAGTTTCTCTTTCGGATGAACTGGAGACGAAATATATCAGAATTGAACATCACAGGTTCAAATATTACCCGAGTTAGACCTAAGTTTCTCTTTCGGATGAACCGGAGACGAAATATATCATAATTGAACATCAGAGGTTCAAATATTACCCGAGTTAGACCTAAGTTTCTCTTTCGGATGAATCGGAGACGAAATATATCAGAATTGAACATCACAGGTTCAAATATTACCCGAGTTAGACCTAAGTTTCTCTTTCGGATGAACTGGAGACGAAATATATCGAATTGAACATCACATGTTCAAATATTACTAGAGTTAGACCTAAGTTTCTCTTTCGGATGAAATTGAGATGAAATATATTAGAATTGAACATCACAGGTTCAAATATTACTGAGAGTTAGACCTAAGTTTCTCTTTCGGATGAATGAGACGAAATATATCAGAATTGAACATCACTAGTTCAAATATTACTAGAGTTAGACCTAAGTTTCTCTTTCGGATGAAATGGAGACGAAATATATCGAATTGAACATCACATGTTCAAAATGTAACTAGAGTTAGACCTAAGTTTCTCTTTCGGATGAACTGGAGACGAAATATATTATAATTGAACATCGAGGTTCAAATATTAATAGAGTTAGACCTAAGTTTCTCTTTGGATGAACTGGAGACGAAATATATCGAATTGAACATCACGGGTTCAAATATTACTAGAGTTAGACCTAAGCTTCTCTTTCGGATGAACTGGACGAAATATATCAGAATTGAACATCATAGGTTCAAATATTACTAGAGTTAGACCTGTCTTTCTCTTTCGGATGAAATGGAGACAAAATATATCATAATTGAACATCGCATGTTCAAATATTACTAGAGTTAGACCTGAGTTTCTCTTTCGGATGAACTGGAGACGAAATATATCAAAATTGAACATCAGGTTCAAATATTACTAGAGTTAGACCTGAGTTTCTCTTTTGGATGAACTAGAGACGAAATATATCAGAATTGAACATCACGGGTTCAAATATTATTAGAGTTATACCAGAGTTTCTCTTTCGGATGAACTGGGAAAGAAATATATCCGAATTGAACATCACAGGTTCAAATATTATTAGAGTTAGACCTAAGTTTCTCTTTCGGATGAACTGGAGACGAAATATATATTAGAATTGAACATCACGGGTTCAAATATATATAGAGTTAGACCTAAGTTTCTCTTTCGGATGAACTGGAGACGAAATATATCAGAATTGAACATCACAGGTTCAAATATTACAAGAGTTAGACCTGTATTTCTCTTTCGAATGATCTGCAGATGAAATATATCGTAATTGAACATCACAGGTTCAATTATTATTAGAGGTTTACCTGAGTTTCTCTTTAAAATGAACTGGACAAGAAATATATCAGTATTGAACATCATCAGTTCAAATATTACTAGAGTTAGACCTGGGTTTCTGATTCGGATGAACTAGAGACGAAATATATCGAATTGAACATCACGGGTTCAAATATTACTAGAGTTAGACCTAAGTTTCTCTTTCGGATGAAATGGAGACAGAAATATATCCAAAATTGAACATCACAGGTTCAAATATGACTAGAGTTAGACCTGTGTTTCTCTTTCGGATGAACTGGAGACGAAATATATCATAATTGAACATCGCATATTCAAATATTACTAGAGTTAGACCTAAGTTTCTCTTTCGGATGAACTGGAGACGAAATATATCAGAATTGAACATCACAGGTTCAAATATTACCCGAGTTAGACCTAAGTTTCTCTTTCGGATGAATCGGAGACGAAATATATCAGAATTGAACATCACAGGTTCAAATATTACCCGAGTTAGACCTAAGTTTCTCTTTCGGATGAACTGGAGACGAAATATATCAGAATTGAACATCACAGGTTCAAATATTACTAGAGTTAGACCTAAGTTTCTCTTTCGGATGAACTGGAGACGAAATATATCAGAATTGAACATCAGAATTGAACATCACAGGTTCAAATATTACTAGAGTTAGACCTAAGTTTCTCTTTCGGATGAGCTAGAGACGAAATATATCGAATTGAACATCACCGGTTCAAATATTACCCGAGTTATAGACCTAAGTTTCTCTTTTGGATGAACTGGAGACGAAATATATCATAATTGAACATCACTGGTTTAAATATTACTAGAGTTATAACATAGTTTCTCTTTCGGATGAACTGGAGACGAAATATATCATAATTGAACATCACAGGTTCAAATATTACTCGAGTTAGACCTGATTTTCTCTTTCGGATGAACTGGAGATGAAATATATCATAATTGAACATCACTGGTTCAAATATTACCTAGAGTTAGACTAAGTTTCTCTTTCGGATGAACTGGAGATGAAATATATCAGAATTGAACATCAGAGGTTCAAATATTACCCGAGTTAGACCTAAGTTTCTCTTTCGGATGAACTAGAGACGAAATATATCATAATTGAACATCACAGGTTCAAATATTACTAGAGTTAGACCTAAGTTTCTCTTTCGGATGAAATGGAGACGAAATATATCATAATTGAACATCATAGGTTCAAATATTACGAGAGTTAGACCTGAGTTTCTCTTTCGGATGAACTGGAGACGAAATATATCGAATTGAACATCACAGGTTCAAATATTACTAGAGTTAGACCTAAGCTTCTCTTTCGGATGAAATGGAGACAAATATATCGGAATTGAACATCACGAGGTTCAAATATTACTAGAGTTAGACCTAAGTTTCTCTTTCGGATGAGCTGGAGAAGAAATATATCGAATTGAACATCACGAGGTTCAAATATTACAGAGTTAGACCTAAGTTTCTCTTTCGGATGAACTGGAGATGAAATATATCGAATTGAACATCACGGGTTCAAATATTACTAGAGTTAGACCTAAGTTTCTCTTTCGGATGAGCTGGAGACGAAATATATCGAAATTGAACATCACGGTTCAAATATTACTAGAGTTAGACCTAAGTTTCTCTTTCGGATGAACTGGAGACGAAATATATCGAATTGAACATCATAGGTTCAAATATTACTAGAGTTAGACCTAAGTTTCTCTTTCGGATGAACTCAGAGATGAAATATATCGAATTGAACATCACAGTTCAAATATAACCTAGAGTTAGACCTAAGTTTCTCTTAGGATGAACTGGAGACGAAATATATCGAATTGAACATCACGAGGTTCAAATATTACTAGAGTTAGACCTAAGTTTCTCTTTCGGATGAAATGGAGACGAAATATATCTAAATTGAACATCACGAGGTTCAAATATTACCCGAGTTAGACCTAAGTTTCTCTTTCTTTGGATGAAATGGAGATGAAATATATCAAAATTGAACATCATAGGTTCAAATATTACCCGAGTTAGACCTAAGTTTTCTCTTTAGGATGAAATTGGAATGAAATATATCATAATTGAACATCACAGTTCAAATATTACTAGAGTTAGACCTAAGTTTCTCTTTCGGATGAACTGGAGACGAAATATATCGATAATTGAACATCACAGGTTCAAATATTACCCGAGTTAGACCTAAGTTTCTCTTTCGGATGAATTGGGACGAAATATATCGAGAATTGAACATCACAGGTTCAAATATTACTAGAGTTAGACCTAAGTTTCTCTTTCGGATGAACTGGAGACGAAATATATCAGAATTGAACATCACAGGTTCAAATATTACCCGAGTTAGACCTAAGTTTCTCTTTCGGATGAACTGGAGATGAAATATATCAGAATTGAACATCACATGTTCAAATATTACCCTAGTTAGACCTAAGTTTCTCTTTCGGATGAACTGGAGATGAAATATATCAGAATTGAACATCACGGGTTCAAATGTAACCGAGTTAGACCTAAGTTTCTCTTTCGGATGAAATCGGAGACGAAATATATCGAAATTGAACATCACAGTTCAAATATTACCCGAGTTAGACCTAAGTTTCTCTTTCGGATGAAATGGAGACGAAATATATCGAAATATGAACATCAGGGTTCAAATATTACCAGAGTTAGACCTAAGTTTCTCTTTCGGATGAACTGAGGAGATGAAAATATATAGAATTGAACATCATTACAAGGTTCAAATATTACTAGAGTTCGACCTAAGTTTCTCTTTCGGATGAACTGGAGACGAAATATATCAGAATTGAACATCATAGGTTCAAAGATTACCAGAGTTAGGCCTCAGTTTCTCTTTCGGATGAAATGGAGACGAAATATATAAGAATTGAACATCACAGGTTCAAATATTACCGAGTTAGACCTAAGCTTCTCTTTCGGATGAACTGGAGAGAAATATATCAGAATTGAACATCACAGGTTCAAATGTAACCCGAGTTAGACCTAAGTTTCTCTTTCGGATGAACTAGAGATGAAATATATCAATTGAACATCACAGGTTCAAATATAACCCGAAGTTAGACCTAAGTTTCTCTTTAGGATGAAATGGAGATGAAATATATTAGAATTGAACATCACAAGTTCAAATATTACTAGAGTTAGACCTAAGTTTCTCTTTCGGATGAATTGGAGATGAGAAATATATCGAATTGAACATCACATGTTCAAATGTAACTAAGTTAGACCTAAGCTTCTCTTTCGGATGAAATGGAGACGAAATATATCAAAATTGAACATCACGGGTTCAAATGTAACTAGAGTTAGACCTAAGTTTCTCTTTCGGATGAATCGAGACGAAATATATCGAGAATTGAACATCATAGGTTCAAATATTACTAGAGTTAGACCTAAGTTTCTCTTTCGGATGAACGGAGACGAAATATATCAGAATTGAACATCACGGGTTCAAATATTACTAGAGTTAGACCTGAGTTTCTCTTTAGGATGAACTGTAGACGAAATATATAAGAATTGAACATCACAGTTCAAATATTACCCGAGTTAGACCTAAGTTTCTCTTTCGGATGAAATGGAGATGAAATATATAGAATTGAACATCACAAGTTCAAATATTACCTAGAGTTAGACCTAAGCTTCTCTTTCGGATGAACTGGAGACGAAATATATCGATAATTGAACATCACGAGTTCAAATATTACTAGAGTTAGACCTAAGCTTCACTTTCGGATGAAATGGAGACAAAATATATCATAATTGAACATCACAAGGTTCAAATATTACTAGAGTTAGACCTAAGTTTCTCTTTGGATGAACTGGAGATTTAAATATATCATAATTGAACATCATGAGTTCAAATATTACCTGAGTTAGACCTAAGTTTCTCTTTCGGATGAACTGGAGATAAAATATATCAGAATTGAACATCACAGGTTCAAATATTACTAAAGTTAGACCTAAGCTTCTCTTTCGGATGAATTGGAGATGAAATATATCAGAATTGAACATCACATAGTTCAAATATTACTAGAGTTAGACCTAAGTTTCTCTTTCGGATGAACTGGAGACGTTCAAATATATCGAGAGTTTGAACATCACGATGAAAGGTTCAAAGATTACAAGTTCAAAGTTAGACCTAAGCTTCTCTTTCGGATGAATTGGAGAATAAATATATTTTAATTGAACATCACCAGGTTCAAATATTAATCGAGTTAGACCTAAGTTCTCTTTCGGATGAAATGGAGACGAAATATATCGGAATTGAACATCACATGTTCAAAGATTACTAGAGTTAGACCGAAGTTTCTCTTTCGGATGAACTGGAGATAAAAATATATCGAGAATTGAACATCACAGGTTCAAATATTACTAGAGTTAGACCTAAGTTTCTCTTTCGGATGAAATGGAGATGAAATATATCGAAATTGAACATCACAGTTCAAATATAACCTAGAGTTAGACCTAAGTTTCTCTTTCGGATGAACTGGAGACGAAATATATCGAATTGAACATCACATGTTCAAATATTACCAGAGTTAGACCTAAGTTTCTCTTTAGGATGAACTGGAGATGAAATATATCATAATTGAACATCACAGGTTCAAATATTACTAGAGTTAGACCTAAGTTTCTCTTTCGGATGAATTGGAGACGAAATATATCGTTCAAAAATTGAACATCAGGTTCAAATATTACTGAGCAGTTAGACCTGAGTTTCTCTTTCGGATGAATCGAAGACGAAATATATCAGAATTGAACATCACAGGTTCAAATATTACTAGAGTTAGACTTGTGTTTCTCTTTCGGATGAACTGGAGATGAAATATATCATAATTGAACATCACATGTTCAAATATTACTAGAGTTAGACCTAAGTTTCTCTTTCGGATGAACTGGAGACGAAATATATCAGAATTGAACATCACGGGTTCAAATATTACCCGAGTTAGACCTAAGTTTCTCTTTCGGATGAACTGGAGACGAAATATATCAAAATTGAACATCACAGGTTCAAATATTACTAGAGTTAGAGCTAACTTTCTCTTTCGGATGAACTGGAGTGAAATATATCGAAATTGAACATCACGGGTTCAAATATTACTAGAGTTAGACCTAAGTTTCTCTTTCGGATGAACCGGAGACGAGAAATATATCATAATTGAACATCACGGTTCAAAGATTACCTAGAGTTAGACCTAAGTCTTCTCTTTCGGATGAAATGGAGACGAAATATATCATAATTGAACATCAGGTTCAAATATTACTAGAGTTAGACCTGAGTTTCTCTTTCGGATGAAATGGAGATGAAATATATCAGAATTGAACATCACAGGTTCAAATATTACTAGAGTTAGACCTAAGTTTCTCTTTCGGATGGACTGGAAAAGAAATATATCATAATTGAACATCACAGGTTCAAATATTACTAGAGTTAGACCTGAGTTTCTCTTTCGGATGAACTGGAGATGAAATATATCGAGAATTGAACATCACAGGTTCAAACATTACTAGAGTTAGACCTAAGTTTCTCGTTCGGAATAATTGGAGACGAAATATATCAGAATTGAACATCACAGGTTCAAATATTACTAGAGTTAGACTTTAGTTTCTTTTTCGGATTAACTGGAGACGAAATATATCAGAATTGAACATCACAAGTTCAAATATTACTAGAGTTAGACCTGAGTTTCTCTTTCGGATGAACTGGAGACGAAATATATCAGAATTGAACATCACGGGTTCAAATATTACTAGAGTTAGACCTAAGTTTCTCTTTCGGATGAACTGGAGACAAAATATATCAGAATTGAACATCAGGTTCAAATATTACTAGAGTTAGACCTGAGTTTCTCTTTCGGATGAACTGGAGACGAAATATATCAGAATTGAACATCACAGGTTCAAATATTACTAGAGTTAGACCTAAGTTTCTCTTTCGGATTAAGCTGGAGACGAAATATATCGAGAATTGAACATCACGGGTTCAAATATTACTAGAGTTAGACCTAAGTTTCTCTTTCGGATGAACTGGAGACGAAATATATCGAATTGAACATCACAGTTCAAATATTACTAGAGTTAGACCTAAGCTTCTCTTTCGGATGAATTGGAGACGAAATATATTAGAATTGAACATCACAGGTTCAAATATTACAGAGTTAGACCTAAGTTTCTCTTTCGGATGAACTAGAGACGAAATATATCGAATTGAACATCACGGTTCAAAGATTACTAGAGTTAGACCTAAGTTTCTCTTTCGGATGAACTGGAGACGAAATATATCAGAATTGAACATCACAGGTTCAAATATTACTAGAGTTAGACCTAAGTTTTCTTTCGGATGAACTGGAGACGAAATATATTAGATAATTGAACATCACAAGTTCAAATATTACTAGAGTTAGACCTAAGTTTCTCTTTCGGATGAACTGGAGATGAAATATATCGAGAATTGAACATCACGCAGGTTCAAATATTACTAGAGTTAGACCTAAGTTTCTCTTTCGGATGAACTCGGAGAATGGAGAAATATATCGAATTGAACATCACAGGTTCAAATATTACTAGAGTTAGACCTAAGTTTCTCTTTCGGATGAACTGAGACGAAATATATCGTCAATTGAACATCACGAGGTTCAAATATAACTAGAGTTAGACCTAAGTTTCTCTTTCGGATGAGCTGGAGACGAAATATATCGAAATTGAACATCACGGGTTCAAATATTACTAGAGTTAGACCTAAGTTTCTCTTTCAGATGAAATGGAGAAGAAATATATCAGAATTGAACATCACGAGGTTCAAATATTACTAGAGTTAGACCTAAGTTTCTCTTTCGGATGAATGGAGATGAAATATATCGAATTGAACATCACATGGTTCAAATATTCCTAGAGTTAGACCTAAGTTTCTCTTTCGGATGAACATGGAGACAAAATATATCGAAATTGAACATCACAGGTTCAAATATTACTAGAGTTAGACCTAAGTTTCTCTTTCGGATGAAATGGAGACGAAATATATCGAGAATTGAACATCACGGTTCAAATATTACTAGAGTTAGACCTAAGTTTCTCTTTCGGATGGCTTGGAGATGAAATATATCGAGAATTGAACATCACGGGTTCAAATATTACTAGAGTTAGACCTAAGTTTCTCTTTCGGATGAACTGGAGACGAAATATATCAAAGAATTGAACATCACGAGTTCAAATATTACTAGAGTTAGACCTAAGTTTCTCTTTCGGATGAAATGGAGACGAAATATATCGAGAATTGAACATCATAGGTTCAAATATTACCCGAGTTAGACCTAAGTTTCTCTTTCGGATGAACTGGAGACGAAATATATCGATAATTGAACATCACGGGTTCAAATATTACTAGAGAGTTAGACCTAAGTTTCTCTTTCGGATGAACTGGAGACGAAATATATGAATTGAACATCTGAGGTTCAAATATTACTAGAGTTAGACCTAAGTTTCTCTTTCGGATGAAATGGAGACGAAATATATCAGAATTGAACATCACGGGTTCAAATATTACTAGAGTTAGACCTAAGTTTCTCTTTCGGATGAACTGGAGATGAAATATATCAGAATTGAACATCACAGGTTCAAATATTACTAGAGTTAGACTTGAGTTTCTCTTTCGGATGAACTGGGAACTAAATATATCAAAATTGAACATCACAGGTTCAAATATTACTAGAGTTAGACCTAAGTTTCTCTTTCGGATGAACTGGAGACGAAATATATTATAATTGAACATCACAGGTTCAAAGAATACAAGAGTTAGACCTAAGTTTCTCTTTAGGATGAACTGGAGACGAAATATATCAGAATTGAACATCATCGGTTCAAAGATTACCTAGAGTTAGACCTGAGTTTCTCTTTCGGATGAAGTGGAGACGAAATATATCAGAATTGAACATCACGGGTTCAAAGATAACTAGAGTTAGACCTAAGTTTCTCTTTTAGATGAACTTGAGAACTGAACATCACTGGTTCAAATATTACTAGAGTGATACCTGAGTTTCCCTTTCGGATGAAATGAGGACGAAATATATCGGAATTGAACATCACAAGTTCAAATATTACTAGAGTTAGACCTAAGTTTCTCTTTCGGATGAACTGGAGAAGAAATATATCAGAATTGAACATCAAGGGTTCAAATATTACTAGAGTTAGACCAGAGTTTCTCTTTCGGATGAACTGGAGATGAAATATATCGAATTGAACATCACAGGTTCAAATATTACTAGAGTTAGACCTAAGCTTCTCTTTCGGATGAAATGGAGACAAAATATATCAAATTGAACATCACGAGGTTCAAATATTACTAGAGTTAGACCTAAGTTTCTCTTTCGGATGAAATGGAGACGAAATATATCAAGAATTGAACATCACGGGTTCAAATATTACCAGAGTTAGACCTAAGTTTCTCTTTCGGATGAATGGAGACGAAATATATCGAATTGAACATCACGGTTCAAATATTACTAGAGTTAGACCTAAGTTTCTCTTTACCCGGATGAATTTCTCTTTGGAGACGAAATATATCGATAATTGAACATCACGGGTTCAAATATTACTAGAGTTAGACCTAAGTTTCTCTTTCGGATGAAATGGAGACGAAATATATCGAAATTGAACATCAGGTTTAAAGATTACTAGAGTTAGACCTAAGTTTCTCTTTCGGATGACGAAATATATTAGAATTGAACATCACAGGTTCAAATATTACTAGAGTTAGATCTGATTTTCTCTTCCGGATGAACAGGAGACGAAATATATCAGAATTGAACATCACAGGTTCAAATATTACTAGAGTTAGACCTAAGTGTCTCTTTTGGATGAACTGGAGACGAAATATATCAGAATTGAACATCACAAGTTCAAATATAACCAGAGTTATACCTAAGTTTCTCTTTCGGATGAACTGGAAACAAAATATATCAGAACTGAACATCAGAGGTTCAAATATTACCCGAGTTAGACCTAAGTTTCTCTTTCGGACGAACTGGAGATGAAATATATCAGAATTGAACATCACTGGTTCAAATATTACTAGAGTTAGACCTGAGTTTCTCTTTCGGATGAACTTGAGACGAAATATATCAGAATTGAACATCACAGGTTCAAATATTACTAGAGTTAGACCTGAGTTTCTCTTTCGGATGAACTGAGGATAAAATATATCAGAATTAAACATCACGGGTTCAAATATTATTAGAGTTTAGACCTAAGTTTCTCTTTCGGATGAAATGGAGACGAAATATATCGAATTGAACATCACGGGTTCAAATATTACTAGAGTTAGACCTAAGTTTCTCTTTCGGATGAAATGGAGACGAAATATATCGAATTGAACATCACGAACATCCTTGGTTCAAATATTACTAGAGTTAGACCTTAGTTTCTCTTTCGGATAAAATGGAGACAATATATATCAGAACTAAACATCAGAGGTTCAAATATTACCGAGTTAGACCTAAGCTTCTCTTTCGGATGAATTGGAGACGAAATATATTAGAATTGAACATCACAGGTTCAAATATTGCCCGAGTTAGACCTAAGTTTCTCTTTCGGATGGCGGACGAGACGAAATATATCGAAATTGAACATCACATGTTCAAATATTACTAGAGTTAGACCTAAGTTTCTCTTTCGGATGAAGCTGGAGACGAAATATATCGAATTGAACATCACGGGTTCAAATATTACCGAGTTAGACCTAAGTTTCTCTTTCGGATGAGGCGGAGATGAAATATATCAGAATTGAACATCACGGGTTCAAATATTACTAGAGTTAGACCTAAGTTTCTCTTTCGGATGAATTGGAGTCAAGAAATATATCAGAATTGAACATCACGAGGTTCAAATATTACCTTAGTTAGACCTGAGTTTCTCTTTCGGATGAACCGAAGACGAAATATAGCATAATTGAACATCACGAGTTCAAATGTTATCAGTGTTAGGCCTGAGTTTCTCTTTCGGATGAACCGTAGACCAAATATATCAGAACTGAACATCACAGGTTCAAATATTACCCGAGTTAGACCTAAGTTTCTCTTTCGGATGAAGCTGGAGACGAAATATATCGATAATTGAACATCACGGGTTCAAATATTACTAGAATTAGACCTAAGTTTCTCTTTCGGATGAAATGGAGATGAAATATATCAGAATTGAACATCACGGGTTCAAATATTACCGGATAGAGTTAGACCTAAGTTTCTCTTTCGGATGAACTGGAGACGAAATATATCGAGAATTGAACATCACAGTTCAAATATTACTAGAGTTAGACCTAAGTTTCTCTTTCGGATGAATGGAGATGAAATATATCGTAGAATTGAACATCACAGTTCAAATATAACCTAGAGTTAGACCTAAGTTTCTCTTTCGGATGAACTGGAGATGAAATATATCATAATTGAACATCGAGGTTCAAATATTACCCGAGAGTTAGACCTAAGTTTCTCTTTCGGATGAACTGGAGACGAAATATATCGATAATTGAACATCACGAGTTCAAATATTACTAGAGTTAGACCTAAGTTTCTCTTTCGGATGAACTGGAGATGAAATATATCATAATTGAACATCAAGGTTCAAATATTACTAGAGTTAGACCTAAGTTTCTCTTTCGGATGAACTGGAGACGAAATATATCAGAATTGAACATCATGGTTCAAATATTACTAGAGTTAGGCCTGAGTTTCTCTTTCGGATGAACTGGAGACGAAATATATCAGAATTGAACATCACAGGTTCAAATATTACTAGAGTTAGATCTGAGTTTCTCTTTCGGATGAACTGGAGACGAAATATATCAGAATTGAACATCACATGGTTCAAATATTACTAGAGTTAGACCTAAGTTTCTCTTTCGGATGAACATGGAGACGAAATATATCGAATTGAAC
The DNA here is from genome assembly GCA_023529315.1 of Papaver bracteatum. Taxonomy (NCBI): domain Eukaryota; kingdom Viridiplantae; phylum Streptophyta; class Magnoliopsida; order Ranunculales; family Papaveraceae; genus Papaver; species Papaver bracteatum. The sequence goes on from JAJJWX010000892.1 coordinate 1,044,588, forward strand.
ATCACGAGGTTCAAATATTACTAGAGTTAGACCTAAGTTTCTCTTTCGGATGAACTGGAGATGAAATATATCGAGAATTGAACATCACGGGTTCAAATATTACCTAAGAGTTAGACCTAAGTTTCTCTTTCGGATGAACTGGAGTCGAAATATATCGATAATTGAACATCACGGGTTCAAATATTACTTGAGTTAGACCTAAGTTTCTCTTTCGGATGAAATGGAGATGAAATATATCAAATTGAACATCACGAGGTTCAAATATTACCCGAGTTAGACCTAAGTTTCTCTTTCGGATGAACTGGAGACGAAATATATCAGAATTGAACATCACATGTTCAAATATTACTAGAGTTAGTCTGAGTTTCTCTTTCGGATGAACTGGGAACGAAATATATCAGAATTGAACATCACATGTTCAAATATTATTAGAGTTAGACCTAAGTTTCTCTTTCGGATAAACTAGAGACGAAGTATATCATAATTGAACATCACCGGTTCAAAGATTACTTGAGTTAGACCTAAGTTTCTCTTCGGATGAGCTGGAGACGAAATATATCGAATTGAACATCACGAGGTTCAAATATTAGTAGAGTTAGACCTAAGTTTCTCTTTCGGATGAAATGAGGACGAAATATATATCAGATTTGAACATCACGGGTTCAAATATTACTAGAGTTAGACCTGAGTTTCTCTTTCGGATGAACTGGAGACGAAATATATCATAATTGAACATCACAGGTTCAAACATTACTAGAGTTAGACCTGAGTTTCTCTTTAGGATGAACTTGAGATGAAATATATCACAATTGAACATCACCGGTTCAAATATAACCCGGAGTTAGACCTAAGCTTCTCTTTCGGATGAAATGGGGACGAAATATATCAGAATTGAACATCACAGGTTCAAATATTACTAGAGTTAGACCTTAGTTTCTCTTTCGGATGAACTAGGAACGAAATATATCAGAATTGAACATCACATGTTCAAATATTACTAGAGTTAGACCTGAGTTTCTCTTTCGGATGAACTGGAGGCGAAATATATCAGAATTGAACATCACAGGTTCAAATATTACCAGAGTTAGACCTGAGGTTCTCTTTCGGATGAACTGGAGACGAAATATATTAGAATTGAACATCACAGGTTCAAATATTACTAGAGTTAGACCTGAGTTTCTCTTTCGGATGAACTCGGAGATGAAATATATCGAAATTGAACATCACAGGTTCAAATATTACTAGAAGTTAGACCTAAGTTTCTCTTTCGGATGAACTCGAAATATATCATAATTGAACATCACATGTTCAAATATTACTAGAGTTAGACCTGAGTTTCTCTTTCGGATGACGAAATATATCATAATTGAACATCACAGGTTCAAATATTACTAGAGTTAGACCTGTGTTTCTCTTTAGGATGAAATGGAGACGAAATATATCATAATTGAACATCACGGGTTCAAATATTACTACAGTTAGATATGAGTTTCTCTTTCGGATGAACTGGAGACGAAATATATCAGAATTGAACATCACGGGTTCAAATATTACTAGAGTTAGACTTGTGTTTCTCTTTCGGATGAACTGGAGACGAAATATATCATAATTGAACATCGCATGTTCAAATATTACTAGAGTTAGACCCAAGTTTCTCTTTCGGATGAAATGGAGACGAAATATATCAGAATTGAACATCATAGGTTCAAATATTACTAGAGTTAGACCTGAGTTTCTCTTTCGGATGAACTGGAGACGAAATATATCAAAATTGAACATCACCGGTTCAAATATTACCAGAGTTAGACCTGAGTTTCTCTTTCGGATGAACTGGAGATGAAATATATCAAAATTGAACATCACAGGTTCAAATATTACCAGAGTTAGACCTAAGTTTCTCTTTCGGATGAACTGGACATGAAATATATCGAGAATTGAACATCACACCGGGTTCAAATGTAACTAGAGTTAGACCTAAGTTTCTCTTTCGGATGAAATGGAGACGAAATATATCAGAATTGAACATCACGGTTCAAATATAACTAGAGTTAGACCTAAGTTTCTCTTTCGGATGAAATGGAGACGAAATATATCAGAATTGAACATCACGGGTTCAAATATTACCAAAGTTAGACCGGGTTCAAATATTACCAGAGTTAGACCTAAGTTTATCTTTCGGATGAACTGGAGACGAAATATATCAGAATTGAACATCACAGGTTCAAAGATTACTAGAGTTAGACCTAAGTTTCTCGTCCAAATGAACTGGAGACGAAATATATCATAATTGAACATCACGGGTTCAAATATTACTAGAGTTAGACCTAAGTTTCTCTTTCGGATGAACTGGAGACGAAATATATCAAAATTGAACATCATAGGTTCAAATATTACTAGAGTTAGACCTGAGTTTCTCTTTCGGATGAAATGGAGACGAAATATATCATAATTGAACATCACGAGTTCAAATATTACTAGAGTTAGACCTAAGCTTCTCTTTCGGATGAATTGGAGACGAAATATATCATAATTGAACATCATGGGTTCAAATATTACTAGAGTTAGACCTAAGTTTCTCTTTCGGATGAACTGGAGATGAAATATATCATAATTGAACATCACGGGTTCAAATATTACTAGAGTTAGACCTAAGCTTCTCTTTCGGATGAACTGGAGACGAAATATATCGAGAATTGAACATCACGAGTTCAAATATTACAGAGTTAGACCTAAGTTTCTCTTTCGGATGAATGGAGACGAAATATATCAGAATTGAACATCACTAGTTCAAATATTACCGAGTTAGACCTAAGTTTCTCTTTCGGATGAACTGGAGACAAAATATATCAAAATTGAACATCACAGGTTCAAATATTACCAGAGTTAGACCTAAGTTTCTCTTTCGGATGAACTGGAGACGAAATATATCAGAATTGAACATCACTGGTTCAAATATTAGTAGAAGTTAGACCTAAGCTTCTCTTTCGGATGAAATGGAGATGAAATATATCAGAATTGAACATCACAGGTTCAAATATAACCCGAGTTAGACCTAAGCTTCTCTTTCGGATGAAATGGAGACGAAATATATCAGAATTGAACATCACAGGTTCAAATATTACCCGAGTTAGACCTAAGTTTCTCTTTCGGATGAACTGGAGATGAAATATATCAGAATTGAACATCTTAGGTTCAAATATTACCTAGAGTTAGACCTAAGTTTCTCTTTCGGATGAACGGAGATGAAATATATCGAATTGAACATCACAGGTTCAAATATTACCTAGAGTTAGACCTAAGCTTCTCTTTCGGATGAAATGGAGAAGAAATATATCGAATTGAACATCACGGATAAAATGGGTTCAAATGTTACTAGAGTTAGACCTAATCTTCTCTTTCGGATGAAATGGAGACGAAATATATCATAATTGAACATCACGGGTTCAAATATTACTAGAGTTAGACCTAAGTTTCCCTTCCGGATGAAATGGAGACGAAATATATCATAATTGAACATCACCGGTTCAAATATTACCCGAGTTAGACCTAAGCTTCTCTTTCGGATGAGCTGGAGACGAAATATATCGAGAATTGAACATCACGGGTTCAAATATTACTAGAGTTAGACCTAAGTTTCTCTTTCGGATGAACTGGAGATGAAATATATCGAGAATTGAACATCACAGTTCAAATATTACTGAGAGGTTAGACCTAGTTTCTCTTTCGGATGAAATGGAGATGAAATATATCGAAATTGAACATCACGAGGTTCAAATATTACCCGAGAGTTAGACCTAAGTTTCTCTTTCGGATGAAATGGAGACGAAATATATCAGAATTGAACATCACAGGTTCAAATATTACCCGAGTTAGACCTAAGCTTCTCTTTCGGATGAAATGGAGACGAAATATATCAGAATTGAGCATCACAGGTTCAAATATTACCCGAGTTAGACCTAAGTTTCTCTTTCGGATGAAATGGAGACGAAATATATCAGAATTGAACATCACGAGGTTCAAATATTACCCGAGTTAGACCTAAGCTTCTCTTTCGGATGAAATGGAGACGAAATATATCGAGAATTGAACATCTTTGGTTCAAATGTTACCGAGTTAGACCTAAGCTTCACTTTCCGATGAAATGGAGACGAAATATATCAGAATTGAACATCAAGGTTCAAATATTACCCGAGTTAGACCTAAGTTTCTCTTTCGGATGAACTGGAGACGAAATATATCAGAATTGAACATCACAGGTTCAAATATAACCCGAGTTAGACCTAAGTTTCTCTTTCGGATGAAATGGAGACGAAATATATCAGAATTGAACATAAGAGGTTCAAATATTACCCGAGTTAGACCTAAGTTTCTCTTTCGGATGAAATGGAGACGAAATATATCAGAATTGAACATCACAGGTTCAAATATTACTAGAGTTAGACCTAAGTTTCTCTTTCGGATGAAATGGAGATGAAATATATCAGAATTGAACATCACAGGTTCAAATATTACTAGAGTTAGACCTAAGTTTCTCTTTCGGATGAACTGGAGACGAAATATATCGAGAATTGAACATCACAGGTTCAAATATTTTGAGTTAGACCTAAGTTTCTCTTTCGGATGAACTAGAGACGAAATATATCGAAATTGAACATCACGAGTTCAAATATTACAAAGTTCAGTTAGACCTAAGTTTCTCTTTCGGATGAAATGGAGACGAAATATATCAGAATTGAACATCACATGTTCAAATGTAACCCGAGTTAGACCTAAGTTTCTCTTTCGGATGAAATGGAGACGAAATATATCATAATTGAACATCACAAGTTCAAATATTACCCGAGTTAGACCTAAGTTTCTCTTTCGGATGAACTGGAGACGAAATATATCAGAATTGAACATCACAGGTTCAAATATTACCCGAGTTAGACCTAAGCTTCTCTTTCGGATGAACTGGAGATGAAATATATCAGAATTGAACATCACAGGTTCAAATATTACCCGAGTTAGACCTAAGTTTCTCTTTCGGATGAACTGGAGACGAAATATATTAGAATTGAACATCACTGGTTCAAATATTACCCGAGTTAGACCTAAGCTTCACTTTCGGATGAAATGGAGACGAAATATATCAGAATTGAACATCACATGTTCAAATATTACCCGAGTTAGACCTAAGTTTCTCTTTCGGATGAACTGGAGACGAAAATATATCGAAATTGAACATCACTGGGTTCAAATATTACCCGAGTTAGACCTAAGTTTTCTCTTTCGGATGAAATGGAGATGAAATATATCGAAATTGAACATCACAGGTTCAAATATTACTAGAGTTAGACCTAAGTTTCTCTTTCGGATGAACTGGAGACGAAATATATCGAATTGAACATCACGAGGTTCAAATATAACCCTAGAGTTAGACCTAAGCTTCTCTTTCGGATGAAATGGAGACGAAATATATCGAGAATTGAACATCACGAGTTCAAATGTTACTCGAGAGTTAGACCTAAGTTTCTCTTTCGGATGAAATGGAGATGAAATATATCGAATTGAGCATCACGGGTTCAAATATTACCCGGAGATGAAAGTTAGACCTAAGTTTCTCTTTCGGATGAAATGGAGATGAAATATATCGGAATTGAACATCAAGGTTCAAATATTACTTAGAGTTAGACCTAAGTTTCTCTTTCGGATGAAATGGAGATGAAATATATCAGAATTGAACATCACAGGTTAAAATGTAACCCGAGTTAGACCTAAGTTTCTCTTTCGGATGAACTGGAGACGAAATATATCAGAATTGAACATCACAGGTTCAAATGTAACCTTAGTTAGACCCAGGTTTCTCTTTCGGATGAAATGGAGACGAAATATATCAGAATTGAACATCACAGGTTCAAATATTACTAGAGTTAGACCTAAGTTTCTCTTTCGGATGAACTGGAGACGAAATATATCGAATTGAACATCACGAGTTCAAATATTACCCGAGTTAGACCTAAGTTTCTCTTTCGGATGAACTGGAGACGAAATATATCGAATTGAACATCACGAGGTTCAAATATAACCGAGAGTTAGACCTAAGTTTCTCTTTCGGATGAACTGGAGACGAAATATATCAGAATTGAACATCACGAGGTTCAAATATTACCGAGAGTTAGACCTAAGTTTCTCTTTCGGATGAACTGGAGACGAAATATATCGAAATTGAACATCACGGAGTTCAAATATTACCCGAGTTAGACCTAAGTTTCTCTTTCGGATGAAATGGAGACGAAATATATCGAATTGAACATCACAGTTTCAAATATTACTAGAGTTAGACCTAAGTTTCTCTTTCGGATGAACGGAGACGAAATATATCGAAATTGAACATCATGAGTTCAAATATAACCCGAGTTAGACCTAAGTTTCTCTTTCGGATGAACTGGAGACGAAATATATCGAATTGAACATCACAGTTCAAATATTACTAGAGTTAGACCTAAGCTTCTCTTTCGGATGAAATGGAGACGAAATATATCAAAATTGAACATCACGAGGTTCAAATATTACCAGAGTTAGACCTAAGTTTCTCTTTCGGATGAAATGGAGACGAAATATATCGAATTGAACATCACAGGTTCAAATATTACTAGAGTTAGACCTAAGTTTCTCTTTCGGATGAACTGGAGACGAAATATATCAGAATTGAACATCACGGGTTCAAATATTACCAGAGTTAGACCTAAGTTTCTCTTTCGGATGAACTGGAGATGAAATATATCAATTGAACATCACGAGTTCAAATATTACCCGAGTTAGACCTAAGTTTCTCTTTCGGATGAAATGGAGATGAAATATATCATAATTGAACATCACGGGTTCAAATATTACAGAAGTTAGACCTAAGTTTCTCTTTCGGATGAACTGGAGATGAAATATATCAGAATTGAACATCACAGGTTCAAATATTACCCGAGTTAGACCTAAGCTTCTCTTTCGGATGAACTAGAGTCGAAATATATCAGAATTGAGCATCACAGGTTCAAATATTACCAGAGTTAGACATACGCTTCACTTTCCGATGAAATGGAGACGAAATATATCAGAATTGAACATCACAAGTTCAAATATTACCCGAGTTAGACCTAAGCTTCTCTTTCGGATGAACTAGAGACGAAATATATCAGAATTGAACATCACAGGTTCAAATATTACCCGAGTTAGACCTAAGTTTCTCTTTCGGATGAACTGGAGTGAAAATATATATCTGAATTGAGCATCACAGGTTCAAATATTACCCGAGTTAGACCTAAGTTTCTCTTTCGGATGAACTAGAGGAGAGATCATGAAATATATCAAAATTGAACATCATGAAATGGGTTCAAATATTACATCAGAGTTAGACCTAAAGTTTCTCTTTCGGATGAATTGGAGATGAAATATATCGAAATTGAACATCACGAGGTTCAAATATTACAGAGTTAGACCTAAGTTTCTCTTTGGATGAAATGGAGACGAAATATATCAAGAAATTGAACATCACATGTTTCAAATATTACGAATTGAAATCACGAGTTAGACCTAAGCTTCTCTTTCGGATGAACTGGAGACGAAATATATCGTAAATTGAACATCACAGGTTCAAATATTACTAGGGTTAAACCTAAGCTTCTCTTTCGGATGAACTGGACACGAAATATATCAGAATTGAACATCACGGGTTCAAATATTACCAGAGTTAGACCTAAGTTTCCCTTCTGGATGAACTGGAGACGAAATATATCGAGAATTGAACATCACAGGTTCAAATATTACCCGAAGTTAGACCTAAGCTTCTCTTTCGGATGAACTGGAGAGAAATATATCAGAATTGAACATCACAGGTTCAAATGTTGTAGAGTTAGACCTAAGTTTCTCTTTCGGATGAAATGGAGACGAAATATATCGAATTGAACATCACGGGTTCAAATATTACTTAGAGTTAGACCTAAGTTTCTCTTTCGGATGAACTGGAGACGAAATATATCGAGAATTGAACATCACAGGTTCAAATATTACCCGAGTTAGACCTAAGTTTCTCTTTCGGATGAAATGGAGATGAAATATATCGAATTGAACATCACGGGTTCAAATATTACTAGAGTTAGACCTAAGTTTCTCTTTCGGATGAAATGGAGATGAAATATATCGAGAATTGAACATCACAGGTTCAAATATTACAGAGTTAGACCTAAGTTTCTCTTTCGGATGAACTGGAGATGAAATATATCGAATTGAACATCACGGGTTCAAATATTACTAGAGTTAGACCTAAGTTTCTCTTTCGGATGAAATGGAGACGAAATATATCGAAATTGAACATCACGAGGTTCAAATATTACAGAGAGTTAGACCTAAGTTTCTCTTTCGGATGAAATGGAGACGAAATATATCAGAATTGAACATCACAGGTTCAAATATTACCCGAGTTAGACCTAAGTTTCTCTTTCGGATGAACTGGAGACGAAATATATCAGAATTGAACATCACTGGTTCAAATATAACCCGAGTTAGACCTAAGCTTCTCTTTCGGATGAAATGGAGACGAAATATATCATAATTGAACATCACGGGTTCAAATATTACCAGAGTTAGACCTAAGTTTCCCTTCCGGATGAAATGGAGACGAAATATATCAGAATTGAACATCACAGGTTCAAATATTACCAGAGTTAGACCTAAGCTTCTCTTTCGGATGAACTGGAGACGGAATATATCAGAATTGAACATCACAGGTTCAAATATTACCCGAGTTAGACCTAAGTTTCTCTTTCGGATGAACTGGAGATGAAATATATCGAATTGAACATCACGAGGTTCAAATATTACTAGAGTTAGACCTAAGCTTCTCTTTCGGATGAACTGGAGACGAAATATATCGAATTGAACATCACAAGTTCAAATATTACTAGAGTTAGACCTAAGTTTCTCTTTCGGATGAAATGGAGACGAAATATATCAGAATTGAACATCACAGGTTCAAATATAACTAGAGTTAGACCTAAGCTTCTCTTTCGGATGAAATGGAGACGAAATATATCGAAATTGAACATCACGAGGTTCAAATGTAACGAGTTAGACCTAAGTTTCTCTTTCGGATGGCTGGAGACGAAAAATATATCGAAATTGAACATCACGGAGGTTCAAATATTACCAGAGTTAGACCTAAGTTTCTCTTTCGGATGAAATGGAGACGAAATATATCGTAATTGAACATCACGGTTCAAATATTACCGAGTTAGACCTAAGTTTCTCTTTCGGATGAACTGGAGACGAAATATATCGAAATTGAACATCTTGGTTCAAATATTACCGAGTTAGACCTAAGTTTCTCTTTCGGATGAAATGGAGACGAAATATATCGAATTGAACATCACAGGTTCAAATATTACCTAGAGTTAGACCTAAGTTTCTCTTTCGGATGAAATGGAGACGAAATATATCGAGAATTGAACATCACGAGGTTCAAATATTACCTAGAGTTAGACCTAAGTTTCTCTTTCGGATGAACTGGAGACGAAATATATCAGAATTGAACATCACTGGTTCAAATATTACCAGAGTTAGACCTAAGCTTCTCTTTCGGATGAACTGGAGACGAAATATATCAGAATTGAACATCACTGGTTCAAATATTACCAGAGTTAGACCTAAGTTTCTCTTTCGGATGAATTGGAGACGAAATATATCAGAATTGAACATCACAGGTTCAAATGTAACCCGAGTTAGACCTAAGTTTCTCTTTCGGATGAACTGGAGACGAAATATATCAGAATTGAACATCAGAGGTTCAAATATTACCCGAGTTAGACCTAAGTTTCTCTTTCGGATGAACTGGAGACGAAATATATCAGAATTGAACATCACAGGTTCAAATATTACCCGAGTTAGACCTAAGTTTCTCTTTCGGATGAACTGGAGACGAAATATATCAGAATTGAACATCACGGGTTCAAATATTACAGAGTTAGACCTAAGCTTCTCTTTCGGATGGCTGGAGACGAAATATATCAGAATTGAACATCACAGGTTCAAATATTACCCGAGTTAGACCTAAGTTTCTCTTTCGGATGAAATGGAGATGAAATATATCAGAATTGAACATCACAGGTTCAAATATTACCCGAGTTAGACCTAAGCTTCTCTTTCGGATGAACTGGAGACGAAATATATCAGAATTGAACATCACAGGTTCAAATATTACTAGAGTTAGACCTAAGTTTCTCTTTCGGATGAAATGGAGACGAAATATATCAGAATTGAACATCACGGGTTCAAATATAACCAGAGTTAGACCTAAGTTTCTCTTTCGGATGAAATGGAGACGAAATATATCAGAATTGAACATCACGAGGTTCAAATATTACCCGAGTTAGCCCTAAGCTTCTCTTTCGGATGAAGTGGAAACGAAATATATCAGAATTGAACATCACTGGTTCAAATATTACTAGAGTTAGACCTAAGTTTCCCTTCCGATTGAACTGGAGACAAAATATATCATAATTGAACATCACTTGGTTCAAATATTACCAGAGTTAGACCTAAGTTTCTCTTTCGGATGAACTGGAGATGAAATATATCGAAATTGAACATCACGAGTTCAAATATTAACCGAGTTAGACCTAAGATTCTCTTTCGGATGAACTGGAGACGAAATATATCAAATTGAACATCACAGGTTCAAATATTACTAGAGTTAGACCTAAGTTTCTCTTTCGGATGAACTGGAGACGAAATATATCAGAATTGAACATCACGAGGTTCAAATATTACCGAGTTAGACCTAAGTTTCTCTTTCGGATGGCTGGAGACGAAATATATCGAGAATTGAACATCACGGGTTCAAATATTACTAGAGTTAGACCTAAGTTTCTCTTTCGGATGAACTGGAGTCGAAATATATCAGAATTGAACATCACGGGTTCAAATATTACTAGAGTTAGACCTAAGTTTCTCTTTCGGATGAACTGGAGACGAAATATATCATAATTGAACATCACAGGTTCAAATATTACCAGAGTTAGACCTAAGTTTCTCTTTCGGATGAAATGGAGACGAAATATATCAGAATTGAACATCACGGGTTCAAATATTACCAGAGTTAGACCTAAGTTTCTCTTTCGGATGAACTGGAGACGAAATATATAAGAATTGAACATCACAGGTTCAAATATTACCAGAGTTAGACCTAAGTTTCTCTTTCGGATGAACTGGAGACGAAATATATCAGAATTGAACATCACGGGTTCAAATATTACCAGAGTTAGACCTAAGTTTCTCTTTCGGATGAACTGGAGACGAAATATATAAGAATTGAACATCACAGGTTCAAATATTACCCGAGTTAGACCTAAGTTTCTCTTTCGGATGAACTGGAGACGAAATATATCATAATTGAACATCACTGGTTCAAATATTACCAGAGTTAAACCTAAGCTTCAATTTCGGATGAACTGGAGACGAAATATATCATAATTGAACATCACAGGTTCAAATATTACCAGAGTTAGACCTAAGCTTCTCTTTCGGATGAAATGGAGACGAAATATATCGAAATTGAACATCACGAGTTCAAATATTACCCAGAGTTAGACCTAAGCTTCTCTTTCGGATGAAATGGAGACAAAATATATCGAAATTGAACATCACGAGTTCAAATATTACTAGAGTTAGACCTAAGCTTCTCGTTCGGATGAACTGAAGACGAAATATATCAGAATTGAACATCACGGGTTCAAAGATTACCATAGTGAGAACTAAGTTTCTCGTCCGGATGAACTGGAGATGAAATAAAGTATAATTCAACATCATAGGTTCAAATATTACCAGAGTTAGACCTAAGTTTCTCTTTCGGATGAACTGGAGACGAAATATATGAGAATTGAACATCACAGGTTCAAATATTACCAGAGTTAGACCTAAGCTTCTCTTTCGGATGAAATGGAGATGAAATATATCAGAATTGAACATCACAGGTTCAAATATTACCAGAGTTAGACCTAAGTTTCTCTTTCGGATGAACTGGAGACGAAATATATAAGAATTGAACATCACAGGTTTAAATATTTCCAGAGTTAGACCTAAGTTTCTCTTTCGGATGAACTGGAGACGAAATATATCAGAATTGAACATCACAGGTTCAAATATTACCCGAGTTAGACCTAAGTTTCTCTTTCGGATGAACTGGAGACGAAATATATCAAAATTGAACATCACAGGTTCAAATATTACCCGAGTTAGACCTAAGTTTCTCTTTCGGATGAACTGGAGACGAAATATATCAGAATTGAACATCACAAGTTCAAATATTACCAGAGTTAGACCTAAGTTTCTCTTTCGGATGAACTGGATACGAAATATATCAGAATTGAACATCACAGAGTTCAAATATAAGAATTGAGTTAGACCTAAGCTTCTCTTTCGGATGAAATGGAGACGAAATATATCATAATTGAACATCTTGGTTCAAATATAACCCGAGTTAGACCTAAGCTTCTCTTTCGGATGAAATGGAGACGAAATATATCATAATTGAACATCACTGGTTCAAATATTACCCGAGTTAGACCTAAGCTTCTCTTTCGGATGAAATGGAGACGAAATATATCAGAATTGAACATCACTGGTTCAAATGTAACCCGAGTTAGACCTAAGCTTCTCTTTCGGATGAAATGGAGACGAAATATATCAGAATTTATCATCACAGGTTCAAATATTACCAGAGTTAGACCTAAGCTTCTCTTTCGGATGAAATGGAGACGAAATATATCAGAATTGAACATCACTGGTTCAAATATTACTAGAGTTAGACCTAAGTTTCTCTTTCGGATGAACTGGAGATGAAATATATAGAATTGAACATCACGAGGTTCAAATATTACAGAGTTAGACCTAAGTTTCTCTTTCGGATGAAATATTGGAGACGAAATATATCGAATTGAACATCACAGGTTCAAATATTACCAGAGTTAGACCTAAGTTTCTCTTTCGGATGAAGCTGGAGACGAAATATATTTCGAATTGAACATCACGAGTTCAAATATTACCGAGTTAGACCTAAGCTTCACTTTCGGATGAAACGGAGACGAAATATATCATAATTGAACATCACAGTTTCAAATGTAACCCGAGTTAGACCTAAGTTTCTCTTTCGGATGAACTGGAGACGAAATATATCAGAATTGAACATCACTGGTTCAAATATTACCCGAGTTAGACCTAAGTTTCTCTTTCGGATGAACTGGAGACGAAATATATCAGAATTGAACATCACAGGTTCAAATGTAACCCGAGTTAGACCTAAGTTTCTCTTTCGGATGAACTGGAGACGAAATATATCAGAATTGAACATCACAGGTTCAAATATTACCAGAGTTAGACCTAAGTTTCTCTTTCGGATGAAATGGAGACGAAATATATCAGAATTGAACATCACAGGTTCAAATATTACTAGAGTTAGACCTAAGTTTCTCTTTCGGATGAACTGGAGATGAAATATATCAGAATTGAACATCACGAGTTCAAATATTACCAGAGTTAGACCTAAGTTTCTCTTTCGGATGAACTGGAGATGAAATATATCAGAATTGAACATCACAGGTTCAAATATTACCAGAGTTAGACCTAAGTTTCTCTTTCAGATAAAATGGGGACGAAAAATATCAGAATTGAACATCACGGGTTCAAATATTACCAGAGTTAGACCTAAGTTTCTCTTTCGGATGAACTGGAGACGAAATATATCAGAATTGAACATCACAGGTTCAAATATTACCCGAGTTAGACCTAAGTTTCTCTTTCGGATGAAATGGAGACGAAATATATCAAATTGAACATCACGAGTTCAAATATTACTAGGAGTTAGACCTAAGTTTCTCTTTCGGATGAAATGGAGACGAAATATATCGAATTGAACATCACGAGTTCAAATATAACAGAGTTAGACCTAAGCTTCACTTTCAGATGAAATGGAGACGAAATATATCAGAATTGAACATCACAGGTTCAAATGTAACTCGAGTTAGACCTAAGCTTCTCTTTCGGATGATCTGGAGACGAAATATATATCAGAATTGAACATCACAGGTTCAAATGCAACCCGAGTTAGACCTAAGTTTCTCTTTCGGATGAACTGGAGACGAAATATATCAGAATTGAACATCACAGGTTCAAATGTGACCCGAGTTAGACCTAAGCTTCTATTTCGGATGAAATGGAGACGAAATATATTAGAATTGAGCATCACAGATTCAAATATTACCGAGTTGGACCTAGGCTTCACTTTCGGATGAACTGGAGTCGAAATATATCAGAATTGAACATCACAGGTTCAAATATTGAGAGTTAGACCTAAGTTTCTCTTTCGGATGAACTGGAGACGAAATATATAATTGAACATCACGAGTTCAAATATTACTAGAGTTAGACCTAAGTTTCTCTTTCGGATGAACTGGAGACGAAATATATCGAAATTGAACATCACGGGTTCAAATATTACCCGAGTTAGACCTAAGTTTCTCTTTCGGATGGAATGGAGACGAAATATATCGAGAATTGAACATCACAGGTTCAAATATTACCGAGTTAGACCTAAGTTTCTCTTTCGGATGAACTGGAGTCGAAATATATCAGAATTGAACATCACAGGTTCAAATATTACCCGAGTTAGACCTAAGTTTCTCTTTCGGATGAACTGGAGACGAAATATATCAGAATTGAACATCACTGGTTCAAATGTAACCCGAGTTAGACCTAAGTTTCTCTTTCGGATGAACTGGAGATGAAATATATCAGAATTGAACATCACAGGTTCAAATATTACCAGAGTTAGACCTAAGCTTCTCTTTCGGATGAAATGGAGACGAAATATATCAGAATTGAACATCACAGGTTCAAATATTACCCGAGTTAGACCTAAGCTTCTCTTTCGGATGAAATGGAGACGAAATATATCAGAATTGAACATCACAGGTTCAAATATTACCGAGTTAGACCTAAGTTTCTCTTTCGGATGAACTGGAGACGAAATATATCAGAATTGAACATCACAGGTTCAAATATTACCAAGAGTTAGACCTAAGTTTCTCTTTCGGATGAAATGGAGACGAAATATATCGAGAATTGAACATCACAGTTCAAATATTACCGAGTTAGACCTAAGTTTCTCTTTCGGATGAAATGGAGGCGAAAATATATCAGAATTGAACATCACAGGTTCAAATATTACCAGAGTTAGACCTAAGTTTCTCTTTCGGATGAACTGGAGATGAAATATATCAGAATTGAACATCACAGGTTCAAATATAACCCGAGTTAGACCTAAGTTTCTCTTTCGGATGAAATGGAGACGAAATATATCATAATTGAACATCGGAGGTTCAAATATTACAGAGTTAGACCTAAGTTTCTCTTTCGGATGAACTGGAGACGAAATATATCGAATTGAACATCACAGGTTCAAATATTACCGAGTTAGACCTAAGTTTCTCTTTCGGATGAAATGGAGACGAAATATCTCAGAATTGAACATCACAGGTTCAAATATTACCCGAGTTAGACCTAAGTTTCTCTTTCGGATGAACTAGAGACGAAATATATCAGAATTGAACATCACAGGTTCAAATATTACCAGAGTTAGACCTAAGCTTCTCTTTCGGATGAACTGGAGACGAAATATATCAGAATTGAACATCACTGGTTCAAATATTACCCGAGTTAGACCTAAGCTTCTCTTTCGGATGAAATGGAGACGAAATATATCGAAATTGAACATCACAGGTTCAAATATTATTAGAGTTAGACCTAAGCTTCTCTTTCGGATGAAATGGAGACGAAATATATCGAGAATTGAACATCACAGAGTTCAAATATTACCCGAGTTAGACCTAAGTTTCTCTTTCGGATGAACTGGAGACGAAATATATCGAGAATTGAACATCACGAGGTTCAAATATTACAGAGTTAGACCTAAGCTTCTCTTTCGGATGAACTGGAGATGAAATATATCGAATTGAACATCACAGGTTCAAATATTACCCTTAGAGTTAGACCTAAGTTTCTCTTTCGGATGAAAGCTGGAGACGAAAATATATCGAAATTGAACATCACGGTTCAAATATTACCTGAGTTAGACCTAAGCTTCTCTTTCGGATGAACTGGAGATGAAATATATCAAAATTGAACATCACAGGTTCAAATATTACCAGAGTTAGACCTAAGTTTCTCTTTCGGATGAAATGGAGACGAAATATATCAGAATTGAACATCACTGGTTCAAATATTACCCGAGTTAGACCTAAGTTTCTCTTTCGGATGAAATGGAGACGAAATATATCAGAATTGAACATCACAGGTTCAAATATAACCCGAGTTAGACCTAAGTTTCTCTTTCGGATGAAATGGAGACGAAATATATCATAATTGAACATCACAGGTTCAAATGTTACCCGAGTTAGACCTAAGCTTCTCTTTCGGATGAAATGGAGACGAAATATATCATAATTGAACATCACAGGTTCAAATGTTACCCGAGTTAGACCTAAGATTCACTTTCGGATGAACTGTAGAAGAAATATATCAGAATTGAACATCACAGGTTCAAATATTACCCGAGTTAGACCTAAGCTTCTCTTTCGGATGAAATGGAGACGAAATATATCAGAATTGAACATCAGAGGTTCAAATATTACCCGAGTTAGACCTAAGCTTCTCTTTCGGATGAAATGGAGACGAAATATATCAGAATTGAACATCACAGGTTCAAATATTACCCGAGTTAGACCTAAGTTTCTCTTTCGGATGAACTGGAGACGAAATATATCGAAATTGAACATCACCAGTTCAAATATTATTAGATTTAGACCTGAGTTTCCCTTTCAGATGAACTGGGAACTAAATATATCAAAATTGAACATCACAGGTTCAAATATTATTAGAGTTAGACCTGAGTTTCTCTTTCGGATGAAATGGAGACGAAATATATTATAATTGAACATCATAGGTTCAAATATTACAAGGAGTTAGACCTAAGCTTCTCTTTCGGATGAAGCTGGAGACGAAAATATATCGAATTGAACATCACAGGTTCAAATATTACCCGAGTTAGACCTAAGCTTCTCTTTCGGATGAACTGGAGATGAAATATATCAGAATTGAACATCACGGGTTCAAATATTAACCAGAGTTAGACCTAAGTTTCTCTTTCGGATGAATGGAGACGAAATATATATCAGAATTGAACATCACAGGTTCAAATATAACCCGAGTTAGACCTAAGCTTCTCTTTCGGATGAACTGGAGACGAAATATATCAGAATTGAACATCAGAGGTTCAAATATTACCCGAGTTAGACCTAAGTTTCTCTTTCGGATGAAATGGAGAAATGGAAATATATCGAAATTGAACATCACAAGTTCAAATGTTACCAGAGTTAGACCTAAGCTTCTCTTTCGGATGAACTGGAGGAGAGAAATATATCGAGAATTGAACATCACTGGTTCAAATATTACCGAGTTATACCTAAGCTTCTCTTTCGGATGAACTGGAGACGAAATATATCGAAATTGAACATCACGGGTTCAAATATTACCCAGAGTTAGACCTAAGTTTCTCTTTCGGATGAACTGGAGACGAAATATATCGAAATTGAACATCACGGGTTCAAATATTACTAGAGTTAGACCTAAGTTTCTCTTTCGGATGAACTGGAGACGAAATATATCGAATTGAACATCACGAGGTTCAAATATAACCGAGTTAGACCTAAGTTTCTCTTTCGGATGAACTGGAGACGAAATATATCGAATTGAACATCACAGGTTCAAATGTAACTAGAGTTAGACCTAAGCTTCTCTTTCGGATGAAATGGAGACGAAATATATCGAATTGAACATCACGAGTTCAAATATAACAGAGAGTTAGACCTAAGCTTCTCTTTCGGATGAAATGGAGACGAAATATATCGAATTGAACATCACAGTTCAAATGTATTACCCGAGTTAGACCTAAGCTTCTCTTTCGGATGAAATGGAGACGAAATATATCAGAATTGAACATCACGGTTCAAATATTACTAGAGTTAGACCTAAGCTTCACTTTCCGATTAAATGGAGACGATATATATCATAATTGGACATCACAGGTTCAAATATTTCCAGATTTAGACCTAAGTTTCTCTTTCGGATAAACTGGAGACGAAATATATATCAGAATTGAACATAATAGGTTCAAATGTAACCCGAGTTAGACCTAAGTATCTCTTTCGGATGAACTGGAGATGAAATATATCAGAATTGAACATCAGAGGTTCAAATATTACCCGAGTTAGACCTAAGTTTCTCTTTCGGATGAACTGGAGACGAAATATATCAGAATTGAACATCACAGGTTCAAATATTACCGAGTTAGACCTAAGCTTCTCTTTCGGATGAAATGGAGACGAAATATATCAGAATTGAACATCACAGGTTCAAATATTACCATAGTTAGACCTAAGTTTCTCTTTCGGATGAACTGGAGATGAAATATATCAGAATTGAACATCATAGGTTCAAATATTACCCGAGTTAGACCTAAGTTTCTCTTTCGGATGAACTGGAGACGAAATATATCAGAATTGAACATCACAGGTTCAAATATTACCAGAGTTAGACCTAAGCTTCTCTTTCGGATGAAATGGAGACGAAATATATATCAGTATTGAACATCACTGGTTCAAATGTAACCCGAGTTAGACCTAAGTTTCTCTTTCGGATGAAATGGAGACGAAATATATCATAATTGAACATCACAGGTTCAAATGTTACCCGAGTTAGACCTAAGTTTCTCTTTCGGATGAAATGGAGATGAAATATATCAGAATTGAACATCACAGGTTCAAATATTACCCGAGTTAGACCTAAGTTTCTCTTTCGGATGAACTGGAGACGAAATATATCAGAATTGAACATCAGAGGTTCAAATATTACCCGAGTTAGACCTAAGTTTCTCTTTCGGATGAACTGGAGACGAAATATATCATAATTGAACATCACAGGTTCAAATATTACCCGAGTTAGACCTAAGTTTCTCTTTCGGATGAACTGGAGACGAAATATATATCAGTATTGAACATCACTGGTTCAAATGTAACCCGAGTTAGACCTAAGCTTCTCTTTCGGATGAAATGGAGACGAAATATATTAGAATTGAACATCACAGATTCAAATGTAACCCGAGTTAGACCTAAGCTTCACTTTCGGATGAACTGGAGACGAAATATATCAGAATTGAGCATCACAGGTTCAAATATTACCCGAGTTAGACCTAAGCTTCTCTTTCGGATGAACTGGAGACGAAATATATCCGAATTGAACATCACAGGTTCAAATATAACCCGAGTTAGACCTAAGCTTCTCTTTCGGATGAAATGGAGACGAAATATATCAGAATTGAACATCACAGTTTCAAATATAACCTTAGTTAGACCCAGGATTCTCTTTCGGATGAAATGGAGACGAAATATATCATAATTGAACATCACAGTTTCAAATATTACCAGAGTTAGACCTAAGCTTCTCTTTCGGATGAAATGGAGACGAAATATATCAGAATTGAACATCACAGGTTCAAATGTAACCCGAGTTAGACCTAAGCTTCTCTTTCGGATGAAATGGAGACGAAATATATCAGAATTGAACATCACGGGTTCAAATATTACCAGAGTTAGACCTGAGTTTCTCTTTCGGATGAACTGGAGACGAAATATATCAGAATTGAACATCACGAGTTCAAATATTACCAGAGTTAGACCTAAGCTTCTCTTTCGGATGAAATTGGAGACGAAATATATCGAGAATTGAACATCACAGGTTCAAATATAACTAGAGTTAGACCTAAGCTTCTCTTTCGGATGAAATGGAGACGAAATATATCGAAATTGAACATCACAGGTTCAAATATAACCGAGTTAGACCTAAGTTTCTCTTTCGGATGAAATGGAGACGAAATATATCGAATTGAACATCACGGTTCAAATATAACTAGAGTTAGACCTAAGTTTCTCTTTCGGATGAAATGGAGATGAAATATATCGAAATTGAACATCACGGGTTCAAATATTACCTTAGAGTTAGACCTAAGTTTCTCTTTCGGATGAAATGGAGACGAAATATATCGAATTGAACATCACGGGTTCAAATATTACCAGAGTTAGACCTAAGCTTCTCTTTCGGATGAAATGGAGACGAAATATATCGAAATTGAACATCACGAGTTCAAATATAACTAGACGAGTTAGACCTAAGTTTCTCTTTCGGATGAAATGGAGACGAAATATATCAGAATTGAACATCACAGGTTCAAATATAACCCGAGTTAGACCTAAGTTTCTCTTTCGGATGAACTGGAGACGAAATATATTAGAATTGAACATCACAGGTTCAAATGTAACCCGAGTTAGACCTAAGTTTCTCTTTCGGATGAAATGGAGACGAAATATATCAGAATTGAACATCACAGGTTCAAATATTACCCGAGTTAGACCTAAGTTTCTCTTTCGGATGAAATGGAGACGAAATATATCAGAATTGAACATCACAGGTTCAAATGTAACCCGAGTTAGACCTAAGTTTCTCTTTCGGATGAAATGGAGACGAAATATATCAGAATTGAACATCAGAGGTTCAAATATTACCCGAGTTAGACCTAAGCTTCTCTTTCGGATGAAATTGAGACGAAATATATCAGAATTGAACATCACAGGTTCAAATATTACCCGAGTTAGACCTAAGCTTCTCTTTCGGATGAACTGGAGACGAAATATATCAGAATTGAACATCACATGTTCAAATATTACCAGAGTTAGACCTAAGCTTCTCTTTCGGATGAAATGGAGACGAAATATATCAGAATTGAACATCACAGGTTCAAATATTACCAGATTTAGACCTAAGTTTCTCTTTCGGATGAACTGGAGATGAAATATATCAGAATTGAACATAAGAGGTTCAAATATTACCCGAGTTAGACCTAAGTTTCTCTTTCGGATGAAATGGAGACGAAATATATCAGAATTGAACATCACAGTTTCAAATGTAACCCGAGTTAGACCTAAGTTTCTCTTTCGGATGAACTAGAGATGAAATATATCAGAATTGAACATCAGAGGTTCAAATATTACCCGAGTTAGACCTAAGTTTCTCTTTCGGATGAACTGGAGACGAAATATATCAGAATTGAACATCACAGGTTCAAATATTACCCGAGTTAGACCTAAGTTTCTCTTTCGGATGAACTGGAGACGAAATATATCAGAATTGAACATCACAGGTTCAAATATTACTAGAGTTAGACCTAAGTTTCTCTTTCGGATAAACTGGAGATGAAATATATCAGAATTGAACATCACAGGTTCAAATATTACTAGAGTTAGACCTAAGTTTCTCTTTCGGATGAAATGGAGATGAAATATATTAGAATTGAACATCACAGGTTCAAATATTACCCGAGTTAGACCTAAGCTTCTCTTTCGGATGAACTTGAGACGAAATATATCAGAATTGAACATCACAGGTTCAAATGTAACCATAGTTAGACCTAAGTTTCTCTTTCGGATGAAATGGAGACGAAATATATCAGAATTGAACATCACTGGTTCAAATGTAACCCGAGTTAGACCTAAGCTTCTCTTTCGGATGAAATGGAGACGAAATATATCAGAATTGAACATCACTGGTTCAAATGTAACCCGAGTTAGAACTAAGCTTCTCTTTCGGATGAAATGGAGACGAAATATATCAGAATTGAACATCACTGGTTCAAATGTAACCCGAGTTAGAACTAAGCTTCTCTTTCGGATGAAATGGAGACGAAATATATCAGAATTGAGCATCACAGGTTCAAATGTTACCCGAGTTAGACCTAAGCTTCTCTTTCGGATGAAATGGAGACGAAATATATCAGAATTGAACATCACAGGTTCAAATATTACCCGAGTTAGACCTAAGCTTCTCTTTCGGATGAACTGGAGACGAAATATATTAGAATTGAACATCAGAGGTTCAAATATAACCCGAGTTAGACCTAAACTTCTCTTTCGGATGAACGAGAGTCGAAATATATCAGAATTGAGCATCACAGGTTCAAATATTACCCGAGTTAGACCTAAGTTTCTCGTTTGGATGAACTGGAGATGAAATATATCCGAATTTAACATCACAGGTACAAATGTAACCCGAGTTAGACCTAGGATTCACTTTCGGATGAACTGGAGACGAAATATATCAGAATTGAACATCACAGGTTCAAATGTAACCCGAGTTAGACCTAAGCTTCACTTTCGGATGAAATGGAGACGAAATATATCAGAATTGAACATCACAGGTTCAAATGTAACCCGAGTTAGACCTAAGTTTCTCTTTCGGATGAAATGGAGACGAAATATATCAGAATTGAACATCACAGGTTCAAATGTAACCCGAGTTAGACCTAAGATTCTCTTTCGGATGAACTGGAGACGAAATATATCAGAATTGAACATCACAGGTTCAAATGTAACCCGAGTTAGACCTAAGTTTCTCTTTCGGATGAACTGGAGACGAAATATA
Organism: Papaver bracteatum; assembly: GCA_023529315.1. NCBI lineage: Eukaryota > Viridiplantae > Streptophyta > Magnoliopsida > Ranunculales > Papaveraceae > Papaver > Papaver bracteatum. Next base: position 1,067,196 of record JAJJWX010000892.1, read on the forward strand.
TCAGAGTTGAACATCAGAGGTTCAAATATTACCCGAGTTAGACCTAAGTTTCTCTTTCGGATGAACTGGAGATGAAATATATCAGAATTGAACATTAGAGGTTCAAATGTAACCCGAGTTAGACCTTAGTTTCTCTTTCGGATAAAATGGAGACAATATATATCAGAACTAAACATCAGAGGTTCAAATATTATCGAGTTAGAAAATGGAGACGAAATATATCAGAATTGAACATCACGGGTTCAAATATTACTAGAGTTAGACCTAAGTTTCTCTTTCGGATGAACTGGAGATAAAATATATCAGAATTGAACATCACAGGTTCAAATATTACCAGAGTTAGACCTAAGCTTCTCTTTCGGATGAATTGGAGACAAAATATATTAGAATTGAACATCACAGGTTCAAATGTAACCCGAGTTAGACCTAAGCTTCTCTTTCGGATGAACTGGAGACAAAATATATCAGAATTGAACATCACAGGTTCAAATGTAACCCGAGTTAGACCTAAGTTTCTCTTTCGGATGAAATGGAGACGAAATATATCAGAATTGAACATCACAGGTTCAAATATTACCCGAGTTAGACCTAAGCTTCACTTTCGGATGAAATGGAGACGAAATATATCATAATTGAACATCACTGGTTCAAATGTTACCCGAGTAAGACCTAAGCTTCTCTTTAGGATGAACTGGAGATGAAATATATCAGAATTGAACATCGCTGGTTCAAATATAACCCGAGTTAGACCTGAGCTTCTCTTTCGGATGAACTGGAGACGAAATATATCAGAATTGAACATCACAGGTTCAAATGTAACCCGAGTTAGACCTAAGTTTCTCTTTCGGATGAACTGGAGACGAAATATATCAGAATTGAACATCACAGGTTCAAATATTACCCGAGTTAGACCTAAGTTTCTCTTTCGGATGAACTGGAGATGAAATATATCAGAATTTAACATCACAAGTTCAAATATTACCCGAGTTAGACCTAAGCTTAACTTTCGGATGAACTGGAGACGAAATATATAAGAATTGAACATCACAGGTTCAAATGTAACCCGAGTTAGACCTATGTTTCTCTTTCGGATAAACTGGAGACGAAATATATCATAATTGAACATCACAGGTTCTAATATTACCAGAGTTAGACCTAAGCTTCTCTTTCGGATGAACTGGAGACAAAATATATCATAATTGAACATCACAGGTTCAAATATTACCAGATTTAGACCTAAGCTTCACTTTAGGATGAACTGGAGACGAAATATATAAGAATTGAACATCACATGTTCAAATGTAACCCGAGTTATACCTAAGTTTCTCTTTTGGATAAACTGGAGACGAAATATATCAGAATTGAACATCACAAGTTCTAATATTACCGAGTTAGACCCAAGCTTCTCTTTCGGATGAACTGGAGACGAAATATATCAGAATTGAGCATCACAGGTTCAAATATTACCCGAGTTAGACCTAAGCTTCTCTTTCGGATGAACTAGAGATGAAATATATCAGAATTGAACATCACGGGTTCAAATATTACCCGAGTTAGACCTAAGATTCTCTTTTGGATGAATTGGAGACGAAATATATCAGAATTGAGCATCCAAAACTAGGGAGTTAATGACTTGTAGTTAGGGGATTTGGGGTACTTTAATAATACAATCCTAGTTTTTGTTTTTGATGGATGAATCTCATAAATTCCTTGACCCATCCACAACTACCGGTGAATGGTTTGCAGATGCATCAAACTCCGGTAAAATCAAGCCAATGGTTTGCAGACTCCCTACAAATTTTTTTATTACTAAGGCCTGTGGTGACATGAACCACCTGTTATATGGAAAAGTAAATTTGATCGGTCAAACCGAGATGGCTGGTCAAGAATACCGGTCAAACAAGATACGGTAGTAGTAGAAATATCAAACAAAGTGTCCGTGGTGGAAAGTTGTATATTATTTTTTGATCAAAGTAAATGGAAAAGTAAATTTGACCGGTCAAACCGAGCTGTGTGGTTGTAATTCTACCACAAAACACCAGCTAAACTGCCTGCAAAAGTCAACATCTGACCTAGCTCTTTCATCTGCTTCTTTCTTTACTTGTCACAATAATGGCGACGACCACCATCTTCTCTCAAAAAATCAACAAAAGCAGCAAACCCAACCAAAACAGCAACACAGTTGGGATTATAGTCAAAACACAAAATCAAAGAACAAAATAATAATTATCCCTATAATTATTGAAAATGACATCCACCACCACCGTTGCAACAACACCAACACCAACCTTCACTATTATTCACCCTACGAGATAAATCATAAAGTTTTTGAAATCCTAAAATTACTTTTCAGAAATTTCAAATCTGAAATCGACCAATTGAAACTCCCGATTGAGTTAAAAGGATAATGAATAACTTACCTTTTCAATCATTTTTGAAGATGAATCCTTCAAATTAAACTGATCTTGAATCTCGTCAATTCTTCCCTTTCATTTACAGTAAACCTTCGAGAAAAATGATGTTGACATCGATCTACATTTTTCAAACTATCTCGAATTGAATAAAACTAAACCTAATACATATTTTCAGAATACGTTTGTAGTTCAATCTAAATTAATGTACCAATAACACCATCAGTAGCTTCAAACTCCTAACCCTAGATTCACCGATTTAACCACCACCACCAGAAACTAATTGAACCTTACCAGTTTCAAAATCAACAAAAACTCGAGCTCAAACCATTGAATCCGAATCTTTAACTAAAAACCCAACAAAAATCTGCATCTCAACTCGAAATTACTGAATCGAAAATAAAAAAATCAAATCGATCTCTGAACTGTTTTGAAGTCGAACACAAATCATGGAAAATCTACTGATACTAGTGGCGGAGCTAATGGAGTGGTGGTGCTAGTTGTGGTGGCGGTGATAGATCTTGGTAATGTTAGGGGCGATGAAGATGATGGAGGTGGGAGCGATGAGCTTCTGTTATTAGAAATGAAGAAGAACAAAGTAAGAAAGGTTAAAACAGGGATTATGGTGATTATTTTTTTAAAGAAAATTTCAATTATGCCATCAAGGGTGTTTGTAAAGACCCATAAGGGTGTTTGTGCAAGGCCCATGGATAGTAGGGGCATAAATAACATTCCCACTTCAGAATATTTTTGCCAAAAGGTTTGAATTTGGGAAATGATGTGGAACTGATGTTTTGGTTGGGAAGAGTTTTATGGCGCTGAAATGGCGATGACATGGAAAAATAGTGCTGATGCGGCTTAACCAAATCTTGATTATCCCGTTTTTGTTTTTCCTATATGGTTCTTGTGTAAGGGTATGTATCTTTTCGGTAAACTTGATGACATGGCATTGACATTTTGACGTGGCTTATTTTGTTTCTTTGAAAACGGAGTCCAATTTTGTGCACACTCCTTTAAAGAGTGTGTCTAAAAAATCATCGGTCAGAATCAGCACTTGGAAAAATGAGAGACGAGTGCGCTAGGACTGGTTCTTGAAAAGGTGTGAGTCAAAGGCTCAGTAAGCACCGATTGAAATATGCGGTACGAAGAGATGAGACGAGTGTACTTGGATTGGTTCTACAAAAGGTGTGAGTCCAAAGGACATAAATCACATGTTAGAATTAGCGTCAGAAAAAGAATGAGATGGTTAATTACTTAGGCTCGATGATGCTGGAAACCAAAAAGAACAAGAGATGATTAACTTGGTAGGCGGAGTCTCAAGGAAATGTGCCAGTAAGATGACATTTGGAACCGGTAACTCCAAATAGAAAGCTTATCTTTTATATATATAACCTACATAAGAGGGTCAAGAACAATAAAAATAAAAATCATCTGATTGAGAGGCTTATAATAAGATTTTCGAGATTTTTCATAACAAATAATGTGACTATCATAAAATGATGCTTAATGAATTTGAATTACCTTATGCAAGTTGCTACAACACTGGTCCGCTGAACCTACCAAACATTGGTATTGCCAAGTTTAGTTGTTAAGTTAATTAAGATCCAAAAATCGAAGACGTTTGATTCGATTACTAGAGTCAACTTCGTTAGGTTAGACTAGGAACATAAAAATGTTGAGACTTGCTCTTGTTACACATGAAGAACATGAAGATGCATCGGAAACAACGAAGACATCATCCTTTAGTTCTAGGTTAGTAATAACAGACTTGACTTGTTCCATTTCTATTATTTTTTCTTTCAAGTCGGTATTTATTGAAAACATAACATAAAAAGCAGACTTTTAGTTAGGGTGACTTGGTCAGTATACTATGATCAAAGTACTAAGAAATGATGTACTAGTTGTTTTCTACAACTTAAGTATACGGAGATACCAAGTGTAGTTTATCTTTGGACTTCATAGAATCAACGGAACACTAATTAGTAATTCATTATTATTTACTGTGTTGAACTTCCAGATGAACACATACCTTGGAATTGTGTTTAATTACATAGTTTAAGGGAGGAGACTTGCGATACTTGTTTTGAAGTTTAACTAGTGATTCATGGATCAATTCTAAGGACCGGGGATCTATTCTAACAACTGGTACAATGTAAAGATATCATTAGCTATGATCCCTAATAAGGACCTCAACTAGGATCGATCCTAAAGATCTATGCCTCGACCGATCCCTTACAAGGATCGAAATTAGGAACGATCATATATGTCTGATCGAAACCTATATTTTTTATATCCCTTACAAGGATTATTAACGATATATGTGACACATATTTGTACCATCAACTATGTAACATATTCATCAACTATGTAACAATATATTCTAGTCTTCCTATTTTGTAGCACTACAACAATAAGTCTAAGTCTTCCAGATTTGTAGTTTACTTAGTTAGCTTACTCAGTCTTTCATTATCAGGATTTCTTGTAAACCCTAGTGAAATTTGTAACTATATATAGCATTGAATGAAAACAAACAATTCACAGTTGTGAAAAAAAATACACTATCTTCTAAATTCTTTATGGTACCATCGTGCTAGGTTAGATCCAAATCCTAAAATCATTCTAGGTTAAATCCTAAACCCTACTCACATCTAATTCTTCAAACAATGGTAGACAGTGAGATCACCCCACCATCAAAATCTCCAGAAAAATCAACGAAAGGAAAAAGAATTGTTGAGGAAAATCCACATCTTCAACCTGATAATCCATACTACGTCCATCCAGCCGACAATCCCACTACTGTTCTTTATCAACCAGTTCTTTCAGGTGACAACTATGCCACTTGGGTACGAGGGATGCGCAAATCTTTGAGTGCTAAAGGAAAGATAGGTTATATCGATGGTCTTATCACAAAACCAACGAAATCAGCAGATATTCCTTATTGGCAGCGCTGTGACGATCTTGTTGGCATCTGTGTCTGCAACTCTTGTGAACCAGAGATTGGTCGTACAATCATGTCTTTCGACACTGCACATGAGATGTGGATGAATCTGAAAAGTCGCTTTTCACAATCTAATGCAACCAAGTTGTACGCAATCAAGCAGGTGATCTCGAATATGAAGCAAGATAACAATAATGTTGCTCAGTATTTCACTCAGCTGAAAACTCTTTGGGATCAGTTGTACTCTTTCCGTCCTCCTACTAAATGCATCTGCCATGCAGGTAAGACTCATATTGAACAAAACGATCAAGATCGTGCAATGTAATTTTTGCAGGGTCTCCAAAGTCGTTTTTTGAGCTTGCGAAGTCATCTTCTTGTCACTGAACCATTGCCCTCTGCTGTGAAGTTATACAATCTTGTTCGTCAGGAGGAAGAACAACAAGGACTCAATTCCTTGGTGGTGCACACTGTGGACTCGGCAACCTTGAATGTAAGCCGTCATGTCCCTAGAAGCACCAATAAAAATGGACATAATCGATCATTTACCAACAACAACAATGCTTCCAGCAAAAGCAATAGCAAACGTCAGCGACCCTTTTGTGACCACTGCAACAAGCATGGTCATACACGGTTAATTTGTTGGAAATTAGTTGGTTACCTGAAGGATAACTCCAGGTCAGAATCTCGAGCTTTGGCTTCTGTTTATGTGCCTGCTCCTGTTGCCCCGTCCATTACTGCTGAACAATATGCTCGCATTCTTGTGTTGGTTGAATCTGCTAATGGAGACGTAGCACCATCTGCCAACTTCGCAGGTATTACTTTGACCTCTATTTCCAATTTTTCTAAACTTATTTGGATTGTCGATAGTGGTGCTACTCACCACATATGTTCTTCTTTATCATCTTTCACAACTTATGCAGTGGTTGATAAACCAATTGAAGTAAAATTACCAGATGGTTCATACATATCTTTGAGTCACATTGGGAAGGTTGATTTATCACCTACTATTAAATTACTTGAGGTTTTTCATATTCCAAGTTTTAAGTTTAATTTAATCTCGGTTAGCCAATTAACCAATACAACACAGTGTTGCGTCAAATTCACAAGAGAGTCTTGCATTTTTCAGGACCTACAAACGACTAAGGAGATTGGATGGACTAGAAGGATTGCTGGCCTCTACCATTTTAGCTTCCGCCATTCTGTTTTTTCTTTTAATGCAAATAAACAGCCAATGGATATGTGGCATTGCCATTTAGGTCATCCCAGTGAGGATTTTTTTCGTTTTTTATCTAATTTTTTTAATTATATTGATTCCAAATTGAATCATTCATGTACTGTTTGTCCCCTGGCAAAACAAACCAGATTGAAATTTAATAAAAGTACATCTTTATTATCTCATGCTTTTCAACTTGTTCATGCTGATATTTGGGGACCTTTCTCCAATGCATCTCACACTGGTGCAAAATATTTTCTCATACTAGTGGATGATTATTCACGCTGTACTTGGGTTTACTTAATGCACAGCAAATCCGAGACAATAAAATGCTTGCAATATTTTTTTAACTTTGCAATCAAACAATATGGTCATAAAATTGCAACCATATCATCTGGAATAAGCCCGGTGCTCATTCAACAACTTCAAACATTCCGTTCTGATTATGGTTTAGAGTTCAAGTCTAATGAACTTCAATCCTGGTTTCATCAAAATGGAATACTTCATCAAACAAGTTGTGTCTACACGCCATAGAAAAATAGCGTTGTTGAACGTAAACACAAATATTTGTTAAATGTTGCTAGGGATCAAATCTCCCATTGCATTTTTGGGGTGAGTGTGTCCTAACTGCGGAATTTATGATAAAAAAAAATGCCTACTCCAGTCTTGTCTCATAAAACTCCTCATGAGATGTTACTATCAACAAAACCAAACTATTCCAATTTGCGAGTTTTTGGTTGTCTCTGCTTTGGCCGAAACACACGTCCATCTCACAAATTTGATATGCGTGCTAAACCTGGTGTTTTTGTTGGATATCCTTATGGTCAGAAAGGTTACAAGGTTTGTGATCTTGAAACCAAACTCATATATGTTTCTAGGGATGTTGTTTTCCATGAAACAATGTTTCCCTTTTCTAATAAGACTCCATATTCCACTCAGCCATCTCCTAAGTCTATTCCATCATCTGAATATGCTTATTATGATTCCATTTTAACTCCTTCTCTGACTGATAACTATGCACAGTCACCTGCTTGTCGTTTGTCCACTGTCCAACAACATACCTCTATTTATGAGCATTGAGGCACTGCAACACCACTCGTCTATTTATACGACACCACCTGAAAGACCAGGTACCGATAATATTTCACCTATACTTCACCGTCCTGCTACATCTGTGAGTCCTACACAGAATCCTATAGCCGATACTACGGATTCGTCAGTTGAGATTGATTTATCTCGATCTCCAACAGTTTCATCTCCTCAACCAGTTTCATCTACTCAAACTGCTTCTGAGTCAACCATTTCTACTGACACAGTTTTATCTCCAGTCGTGCAACACTCACGACCCACTAGAACTAAAACTCAACCATCATATTTGAAAGATTATCAATGTACTCTTCCCAAGTGTAACACAACTTTAGCATATCCTATGACTGATTATTTGTCCTTCGACAAATTTGCACCAGCTCATAAAGCATTTTTAGCTGCAATTATTCTTTCTGAAGAACCAAAAACGTACTCTCAAGATAAACTATGTCCCAAATGGATAGCAGCTATAGCCAAAGAAATTCTCGCTCTTGAGGCCAATAATACTTGTATTTTAGTTGATTTACCACCAGGAAAGATAGCTATCGGTTGTAAGTGGATTTTTAAAATCAAATTCCATGCAGATGGCACTGTAGAGCGATACAAATCTCGTCTTGTTGCTAAGGGTTATACTCAGCAAGAAGGAATTGATTTTTATGATACTTTTGTGCCTGTTGCAAAATTAGTAACCATGCGAGTATTGTTATCTGTTGCAGCTATCAAAGGTTGGGCCTTACATCAACTTGATGTCAATAATGCATTTCTTCAGGGTGACCTTGAAGAAGAAATCTACATGAAGCTTCCTCCGGGTCTAGGACAAAAAGGTAAGTCTAAAGTTCTTAAAATTAACAAATCTTTGTATGGCCTTAAACAAGCCTCAAGACAATGGTTTGCAAAACTTTCTTCTGTCCTGTTATCTGAAGGTTTTCATAAATCTATGTGTGATAATTCTCTCTTCACATATCATCAAGGCAATATTTCAATTTTTGTCCTTGTATATGTGGATGATATCATCATAACTGGTACTGATAATGATTTCGTTACCTCTCTTAAATCACGTCTTGCATCACATTTCTCCATCAAAGACTTGGGTAAATTGCAGTGTTTTTTAGGCATAAAAGTTTCTAGATCTCCAAAAGGAATTTTTCTATGTCAACGAAAGTATTCATTGGATATACTTAAAGACTCTGGTCTCACAGGTGCGCGAGTTTCATCCTTTCCTATGGATGCACATTTGAAATTACTTGCTCAAGATGGCAAAGCTTTGCCTGATCCTTCTATTTACCGTCGATTAATTAGGCGGCTACTGTACCTTACAGTAACACGACCAGATATCACGTATGTTGTGAATTATCTGAGTCAATTTATGCAAAATCCTCATACATCACATCTTGATGCTTCTCATCATGTGCTACGATACTTAAAAGGAATGATTGGTCATGGCATATTCTTGTCATCTTCAAGTCCACTGCTTCTCAGAGGATACACTGACTCTAATTAGGCAGGGTGTCCTATGACTCGACGTTCCACTACTGGTTATTTTGTTACAATAGGTGATAGTCCTATTTCATGGAAATCCAAGAAGCAGGCAACAGTTGCTCGGTCATCAGCTGAGGTGAGTATCGTGCTCTTGCGAATTTAATAGCTGAACTACAATGGCTAAAATACCTTTTCAGGGATTTACATATTCCATGTACTCTCCCTATCATCGTCTCTTGTGACAGTCAGACGACAATTCATATTGATCAAAATCCTGTCTTTCATGAAAGAACTAAACACATCGAAATAGACTGCTACTTTGTCCGTGAGAAATTTCTCAATGGTTTGATTCTGCCCAAACACCTTCCATCAGCAGATCAGCTTGCTGACATATTTACAAAGCCCTTAGGAGTGCGACAATTCCAGCATCTGGTTATCAAGTTGGGGATTTGTTCTATCTCTCCAGCTCCAAGGTATTAACGATATATGTGACACATATTCGTACCATCAACTATGTAACATATTCATCAACTATGCAACAATATCTTCTAGTCTTCCTATTTTGTAGCACTGCAACAATAAGTCTAAGTCTTCCAGATTTGTAGTTTACTTAGTTAGCTTACTCAGTCTTTCATTATCAGGATTTCTTGTAAACTCTACTGAAATTTGTAACTATATATAGCATTGAATGAAAACAAACAATCCACAGTTGTGAAAACAAATACATTGTCTTCTAAATTCTTTAAGGATCGAAATTAGGAGCGATCATATATGTATGATCGAAACCTATATTTTTTATATCCCTTACAAGGATCGAAATTAGGAGCGATCATATATGTCTGACGGAAACCTATATTTTTGATATGTCTACTATCTTAGGGTTTCTATATACATCGAGATGTATTTGAACATGTTCTAAACTGGTTTGAATACATGTGCTAAACTCTAATATCTTAATATTCATGTATTTTCATTTGATACTCAAAGTATAATCCTGAAACTAAAATTTCAAATTTTTTAGATATTCGTAAATATATGCTTACAATATCCCACCCAGAAGTCTGCATATCGGAGAAAAAGATGGTAACCCTGAGTGTATATGTAGCTTATCTTTAACAATTTTTGAATTTAACCTGCGCAGGAGTACATCCAGCATCCGTCTTTGTCAATATTCGAATTTATGCTTCCCCCAAGCAAAACACCCGACTGTGTTTAGCAGTTCTTTGGAAACTCGGCTGTCTTTAAAAGAATGAATGCCCATTAACGTCCGAAGGATGTCAACAGCAGTTGCTTTATATTTTCTTATCCCTTCCCAATTGTAGCTAATTTCTTTACTTACACAACTATATATGGTGTTTCACTCCTCTTGGTTCGATTTCACAGAATCAAAAATAAATAAAAGAAAACAAAAATAATAATACACAATTTACAATAAACTGCAGTGAAGCATGATGTGAGAGATGGTTTCATCATGACTGTCGCAAATACTACTCCTCCGTCAGATATCCACAATCCACCGACTGAGTTTGGCTCTAAAATGCGAATGTTATAGTGACATTTCCGTACAAAGATCTACTTATATCCTCGGCATAACGTACGGAAAAGCAATTATAAAGTATCTTTCCTTAATCAGTTATCACCTTAGACTGCTTGGATTTTGGATCAGTCTGCTGTTTTGGTAAAACACTGCCTTGTTGATTTTCTAAATCTTTTTAAATCCTAAACGTTCCTAATTCTTTTTCTTGCATATTGTGGACCCCCCCTCCTAGTTAGCAATTCGGGGTACGGGTAGTAGTTTGGGACGACATACGTACGGGAAGTATAACGATTCGTGTATATCGGATTCGGTCAAAAATTCGGTCAACGGTTCGTTATTCGGACAGTAGTTCGAAACGGCATACGTACGTGCATATTTGTTTTATAAATGTGAGTTCGACACTTAAAATTCGGCTTACATATATGATAAATTGATAAGTATTATGTCCTTATTACGAGACTAATTTTATTTGTATATGATTTATAAGATGGAAAAAAATATTTTAGCTTGATTATTTAACAAGAAATAAATAATTTAATTGCATAAATGTATTATAAAACGAGTTTATAGACTTTAAAAAAAAATCAACACATAAAACACTGGTTAAAGAACTACCAATAAAAAAAAATTAACTGAATAATTGAATTTAAATATAAAGTATATACAAAATCAAACAAAAACCAATCAACTGAACTCTGGTGAGAAAGTTACCTATAGGAGATCTAGTTCGAAAATATCATTCGGATTAGGTCAGTTCGGATACGTTCGCGAATCATTCGGGAATGATTCGGAGAATTACTAACTAAGGTCCCCTAGGCCTAGCGCCCTCTTTATTGTGCCCCACCAGAAGTCCCCACTACGAATGTCCATCCAGTTTTTTATTACTATTTTTTTGTTGTTGTAACTGCTTTCGCGATTGCAAAACATGACACTTGATAGGTGGCCAAACAATCGGCCACCATGTTGATCATAACTCGTTTTTCATCTCCAGGTAGGAGTTTACATGTCCATCCGGCGTCCGGCGAATCTTGTGTTATGCTCCACTATGATGCATTTGATTTTAGCCTCGTGATAATCCCTAGTCTTAATCAAACTTTTATTGTGTTAATCCATAAGATTTAAGAGGGACAGGTTTTTATTTGAACGAGTGATTCAATTTATATTAATTAATTAACGGCTGGTTTAGAGGAGCCAATAATTTTTGTTTTGTTTTGTGGACACTAAAGGAGTGTGCACAAAATTGGACTCGTCTTAAAATCATAATACGTAGTTTATTTAAAGATGAATAAACATGATTGTAGAGTTGAGGTGTCGTCAACCCACGGTAGGTAATATTGACTCCGAACAATAGTACGCGGCGTAAAGGAAGGGTAACCCAATCAAAAAGTGAGTTTTTAGGTTAATTTTTTTCCCCAGCTAAAACTAACCTAAAACTAAAAGAGAGTCGAGAGGAACATATATTACTTTCCCTTTTTTGGATTGTATAACACAATTATTAGAGGAGTTATTAATTAATCCACTGGATTGCTCGATTTGAGAGAATTAACAAATAATACGGGAAGACGGTAGAATGGAAGATGGAATAGGAGGTGAAGATCATGAAGCCCTAACACCTCGTTTATCTTGGATATTGTATCTCACATTAAGTGCTAGCATCGGAGGACTAATTTTTGGTTATTACGTTGGTATGTAAAGTTTAATTAGAGTTAATTTTAATTCAATTCTGAATTTGCGGTGGAGTTTTGATTATATAATAATCCTACTACTTTCACAGGATTTATCATTGTTCGATTTGGTGTGTTAAGTGATCTTGATTCTATTTTGCGTGTAAGTTAACTTATTAGTTACAATTGTTTGTCGAGATTTATAAGTCTGCATTTGAAAGATTGTTCTCAATTTTTTCATAATTTGCGTGCAAATCTTATAATCTTTCTGATTGTTGTAGGAAACGGTTCGAACGGGTTTAATTGGGGCAATTTTGGGTGCAAGTCTATGAGAGCATTTGGATATCGCCAGGAAAATTCAGATCATACTTTATTCTTAAAGAAAAATCGAGGTAAGATTACAGCTTTAATCATATATGTAGATGACATGATAGTTACGGGAGATGATCCAGAAGAAAGAAAGGCTCTCCAAAATTATCTATCAAGTGAATTTCAGATGAAAGATCTTGCTTCTTTGAAATACTTCCTTGGAATTGAAGTATCTCGATCAACAGAAGGAATCTTCTTGTCACAAAGAAAATATGCCCTTGATTTATTAAAGGAAACAGGTATGACAGCGTGTCAACCTGTAGATACACCAGTAGAGCCAGGTTTGAAATTATGTTCGGATGTCAACCAAGTACCTGTTCATAGAGGAAGATACCAAAGGCTCGGGGGTAGACTAATGTACTTGGCACATACAAGACCTGATCTTGCATATGCATTGAGTATTTTTAGTAAATTCATGCATAATCCTGGAGAAACACATATGAATGCGGTAATGCGAATCCTAAGATACCTGAAGTCTGCTCCAGGAAAAGGTATCTTGTTTAAGAGAGGTCAAGACTTCAAAAGTATGGATGCATATACTGATTCTGACTATGGTGGGTCATACGATGATATGAGGTCTACTGCAGGATATTTTACCTTCGTTGGGGGTAATCTTGTTACATGGAGAAGCCAAAAACAAGGAGTTGTTTCACGATCAAGTGCAGAGGCTGAATGGCGAGGTGTGGCGCTGGGTATCTGCGAAGTGATGTGGTTAAAACGTCTGCTAACTGAATTGGGGTATCCTCCTAGGAAACCAATTTGTGTGTACTGTGATAACAAAGCGGCGTGTGATATTGCACACAATCCAGTTCATCATGACCGCACAAAACATGTGGATATAGATAGGTTCTTCATTAAAGAGAAGTTGGACAATGAGATCGCGGAGTTACCTAGAATTAGATCGGAAGATCAAGTAGATGATATTTTAACTAAAGCAGTTCCAAATAAGGTGTTTCTGAAGTTTATTGGCAAGCTAGGCATGAGCGACATATATGCACCAGCTTGAGTGGGAGTGTTAAGTTGAATCCACCAATATTGATTGTTGAAGCCTCCATAGCCTCCATTGTTGAAGCCTCCATATTTGAAGCCTCTTTTGTTGAAGCCTCCATAGCCACCAACCATATTTGTCTTCTTCCCTTTGTATTCTCTATATATATTTACTTCTCATTGTAATCAAAAATATCAAATATATTGTATTCTTGTTATCTAAACACTAAATCAATGAATCTCTCTGTTTTGGTTCAATATTGATAGTGATACAGTGATTGACTCGCACTAAAGAATGTGTTCATCAAACTAACTCAAGGTATCCTACAAGTTCTGGAAGACCCATTGAAACTGTGTTTCAAAGAGCAATTGATTTATGTTACCAAGTTTCATCGACTCGGACTAGTTTTCTCGACTTTCCCATGGTGAGTGAGTCTGATGTTTCACGGGGCGGAATAGTCATAACTCTGCAAATATTCATTGTTTAACGTTTGGTAATTTGGATTTGTTAGCAGTAGAAGAGGCTTTTGTAATTGGACATCATCATCAGCAAAATGTATCTGTCGAGTTTGATCAAATGTAGTATTTCAAGTCTACAACAAAATCACCTCTAAAGTTCTTGCAACTAAGACTTCGTATTTGATTCCTAAGATCATTTCAGAAACCCAGTTTGCTTATGTTGAAGGAAGACAGATTCATGATAGCATTTTAATTGAAGATGAACTAGTTGATTCAAAGATCATAGATAAAACTCCTAGAATTATTTGTAAAATTCATCTCGAAAAAGCATTTAATAGGATCAGCTGGTCGTATTTGCAAGAGATTTTGAGAAAAATTGGGTTCAAAGATAAGTGGTGCCATTGGGTCAACTTTGATTATTCCACTGCCAATTTCTCTATCCTCATAAATGGCTCACCATTTGGTTTCATTGGGTGTTCAAGGACAATACGACTAGGAGACGCGCTCTCCCCTTTACTTTTCAATATTGGTATGGATGGGTTTGCCAGATTTTTAGATAAACTCTCTCATAATGGTTTTCTTAGTGGCTTTTCAGTTCGGAATGGTGGTAGAAGTGTTTCGCATTTACATTATGCTGACGACACTATTTTGTTTTTCAAATATGGATGGGATGAATTACATTTAGTGTTCACTGCTTTGAAATGTTATGAATTAGTTTCGGGGCTCAGGGTTAATAATTCAAAAATTAGATTAGTTGGAATTGGTGATACTCCTATGCTTGAATCTTGGCCATCAAATCTTGGTTGTTTAACTGATGAGTTGCCCATCCTATATCTCGGATTACCACTTGGAGAAAAATCTAATTCGAAAGCCTTAGAGCGTCTGCAGCGGACGACCAAGAGTAAAAATTTGGTCTTGAATCGAGACGTAGTGGGACGGAGTAAAGACTAAATCGAAGACCATACCAAATTTGGTCTTCGACCAAGACGAAAACCCAAATTTAGTCGGGCGTGGATATAGTTAACGCCCCATACCGAGCGCAAATATAGTTAACGCCCCACACCGAGCGCAGATATAGTTAACGCCCCACGCCGAGCGCACATAAACTCTACTCCCCACACCAGGCGTGGTTTATACCCCGCCCCATATTTTTTTAATTTTTAATTTTTTCTAATTTTTTGTGAGGCGTGGACTATACCAACGCCCCACTCATAAATTTGCTGATGAATTTGGGGCGTGGTTTATACCAACGCCCCATTTTTTTTTTTTTTTTTTTTTTGTTTACGTTTTCGCACCAGGCGAACTTATACCCTCCGCCCCACGCCGAGCGCACGTATACTTCACGCCCCACACCAGGCGTTGTTATAGTTTACGCTCCACCAAAAATTTAGTCTTCCTCCCACTGCGTCACTCAACGGAGTAAACCCAAATTTGGTCTTTTTTTTTACTCTTTACTCTTAGTCGCACCGCTGAAGACGCTCTTATGGGATCTTGTTGTGAAAAAATTTGATAGTAATTTGGTTGTATGGGGAAGATTTCTAATCACAAAAGGCGGAAAAATCACTCTTATAAAGAATGTGCTGACTAGTCTCCCATTGTACTATTTTAGCATCTTTAAGGCTCCTGTACATCTATCACCAATCTCCTGGAGAACAAAATCAGAAATTTCCTCTGGGACAATGGGGAGGAAAAAGAAGAAACATCTTGTTAATTGGCCATTTGTCTGCACATCATTGGGAAAAGGAGGTTTTGGCGTCAAAAGCTTACAACAGTTTAATATGGCAATGCTTGCCAAATGGAGTTGGAGATTTGGGTTGGAGAAAGACTCTCTTTGGTACGCAGGAATTTCTGAAAAGCATGGCTCATCTTCTTCTCTTTGGGTACAGGACAAGGTAAAGGCCCGTACGGTTCATCTTGCTGGAAGGCCATTGTTAAAGAAGCTGACAACTATGTTCTGAAAGGCGCTCTAAGTGCTGGACCAGTTCCTAGGAAAAAAAGGGGCCTAGGCGCCAAACTATACTTGCTGTGGTTATTTTCCAAATTTCGGGCGCTCGCCTAGGGTGCTTTTTACAACATAGGCAGACAAGGTCACACGGTACTCCTCATTAGTTGTTCAAAATGGTACTTCTATTGCTTTTTGGTATGGCATATGGGTTGGCAGTCAATCTCTTAGAACCCTCTTTCCGTTGTTATTCAAACTCAGTCGCAACAAAAAAGGTTCTATTGCATCTCAAGTTACTACTTCTGGTAATATTGCTAATTGGAATTTTCATTTCAATAGAAATCTTAATGATGATGAAGCTGAACAGTTTACATCTTATAGAATTTATTGGTCCAGAGCCACCTATACTTAGTAATTCTGAAGACAGCAGAAGATGGACATTATCTCCCCCAGGTTCTTTTAAAATAAGTTCATTGTGCTCTGCGTCCAGGTACAATTTCTTCCTTGTTTCCTCATAAAGCAGTTTGGATTCTTTGGAATAATAAGGTTCCAACCAAGATAAATTTCTTTTTATGGCTTGCTGCTCACGATAGAATAGTTACCATTGATAAGTTTGTCGAATGGGGTGTAGTCATGTCAATAAGTGTCTCCTTTGTTGTAATGTCGAAGAAAATGTTAATCATATTTTCTTTGAATGCACATTTTCAAGAAGAATTTGGACCTGCCTTCTCCCATCTCATGGTATACAGGGTGTTTGGATTTCCACTATCTTTGATTTGATGCAAGTTTGGTCTACTGTCAAAGCTCATGCGGATGATAAAAAAGTATGGTCTTTAGTACCTGCAACTGCACTTTATTATTCAATTTCCACTAGTAATAAACTGCTGCAGAACCATCATAAGGCGGCAGTTTGCCCCCACATCCAAGCGACCATTTATCCTAAAAAGTTAAATTATGTATATCAGTGAGCCACGCATTTTATCAAACAAAACAAAAGAACCACCATAGTGGGGAAATTGCCCAACCTCCATTTATATTCTCGTTGAACAAGGCTATTTATTAGAATTCATCAAATCTGAAAAGTCAAGATCAATAACAATGTTCTGACCAATTTCTCTAGCTCTTTTATCATTCTATCTTTTCTTGGTGATTCAATCAGTCCACTTTTGCAGTAACATTTGCTATCCTCGTTCTTTACGGTTTTCTATTGTTTTCTCATGGCGGCTGTGCTTTCCTTTCTTCATACTGTAGTTGTCTTACAAGCCTTTTTTTTTCTTTTTCTGATCGGTATATTCATACAAGCTCTTTTCTTGAGCAATTTTTGAGAATGGTGGAGTGGGAGACCGGTTTCTATTTGGATTAAGGTTATCCAGCGTTTTCTAAGAGTGATGGAGTAGGAAGAAGTTGAAGAGAAAAAAGTAGAAAAGTGATGGAAGGTTATTATGAAAAAACAAAGTGTTTCGACTTTGATATCTGATGTAGCAAGCAAATAGGAAAATTGCAACAAAAAAAAAAAAACAAGAACGGGGTGTTTGAGAGAGATGGGGTAAAGTTGAACTTGGCGTTCATTGTTGCTTGTCTGAATTTTGGCTTAAAATGTCACTAGGACACTGGATGATATTTTCCAAGTGTCGACTTTCTTTTTTGTTTTCACTTGATGACACTGCCCCTATAAGGAGGTATATGCAAATAAGTATAAGCAGATAAACGTGCAAATAGAAGCGGTTTTGCGTTGAGCTAGTGTGGTTGTCTGCAGATCCAGGATCCATGACAATTGCAACAAGAAAACTCCAGCTTTCACTTCTTGGTCACTGTTTTTATAACCTAGGTATAACAGTAGTTGCAGCATATTTGGTAATTCTTCACTTTATGTTTTAGATACTATTTGAAAGGCATGACCTACCTAAAGTAATAGTTAAATTATATAGTATAGAACAAGAAGTCACTAACTAAATCTGTAGAGAATGAACGTTGTGACAGAATCACCGATACTACTTCGGGGAATTTCAGTTATGTAAGATGCGTGCATGGACTGTGTATATAAAAATGAAGATTCAGATCAGCTATGGAGGAAAACCAAACCTATTGAATTTCGCTAACACCAAAATTTACAATGTGACACTTATATATGTACTTATTTGGTTCCAAGTAAGGAATTCACACGTACATTCACTACTTTTTGTGTTCCTTCTCTGAGAAATTCCAAGTTTCTGGAAACACCATTTTCGACGGGTCAGGATCTGTAGGAACAGAATATCGCTAAAACACTTCTCTGCGAGATTAACAACACTTCCCAGCGAGCATCACTGCAAGTTCTTCAACTACACTTTGCGAGTGTCACAAAAGCAGTCAAAAGAGTGACGTAATAGCTGACGATTGAAGAAAACATGAGAAAAGCATGTTTGTCCCGTGATGGTTACAAAGCTTGCGAGAATGAACATTATAATTACCGCGATGAGATCGCAGAGTAAATCCAAAATAAGAGGGAAACTTAGCTGTCATCCACTATGTAATTCCCTATATAAAGAGTTCCACTAGATTTAGAGAGGGATGATGTATTTTTAAGAGTTGAGAAAGTCTTGGGGAGAGAGAAACTACAAGAGAAAAGTTGTATTCTTGAGTTCTTAAATTTTTTGTAAACATTTCTGAGAATCATATAATAAAGTGTCGTTCTTAATCTTCAAATTTGGGTTGATTATTGTTGATTCTTAACAAGGGTGTAGTGTAGGATTTCCTGCAACTACATTTTGGCCCCTGAAACAGGGATGAATTGAGGGATATTTGAAGAAAAAGGTAAAAATTGACATTGTGATTAGAAGGAATTTGGAACAATTAGTAAAAAGATCTTACGCAATCTTCTACAATTTAATAAGAATTAATGGTTGGAAGAAGAAGAAATACATCAGAACCACCAACAACCGTAAGGAGAAGTAAAAGACTTGCAGGAGGAAGAACAAATGAAATGTGAGAATCTTCAAGAGTAAGAACAAGAAGAAATACAATAAGAAATGAAGGGGAAAATCAAATTCAACAGCCGAATCAACTAACACTAATACGAGATAGAGTTGTGGATTATGATAGGGTGAGTGTGCATACTTGGAGATCGGATTCGATGGAAGAAGCAGAAGATCGACAATTAAGAAATGAAGGAGGAAAAGGAAGATATCAAGCAGTAGTTGAAGGATTAATTCATGGAGAAGGTGAAAATGAAATAGTAGCTGATTTAAGACAAAGAGTACAAGAGGAAAGGAGATTGGAAACGGAAGAACGTGCAAATTTAACAAGATAGAATCATGAGTTAAGAATGGAAAATTTAAGATTACAGAGAAGGAGATCGAGAAGTACTATTAGATAAAGTTCAAGGTCATTTAGAGAAGGACCAAGGCGAAATTCCCCTATGAGATATGTTAGAGAAAATATTTGAGAAGGAATGCAAAATCCAAATGAAGAACAACATCATAGGGAAGAAGAAATAATTGATGATCGCCATGATCCGTGTGGAAAAATTTTGGATGATAGATGTAACAATAGAAATCAAGAGGGAGGAAACAACCAAAATGGTGAAGAAAATCGAGAAGAAGGTAGGAGAATATTACATGGGCGAGAGATTCAAATAAATTGAAGAATAATTGAAGTAGAAATTGAGAGACATTATGGTGAACAAGCACGTCTAGCTTGCGAAAGAGAAAGATTAAGGGCAGAAGTAGAAGACCAAGAATTTCAAGAGGCAGTACGACAGAATAACCATGAAAATCGAGAAAGGAGACATACACAAAATCGCTATAATGATAATATTCAGGAAGAGTATGATAGAATACAGAGGAGAATAGAAAGACAACAAAGAGAAATGATGAACAATGAAGAAATTCGCAGAGAAGAAAATAGACAACATAATCAGCTGCGATTTCAAGAAGAAGGTGAAAGAGAAAATTGCAGAGAAAGACATAATGAAGATGAAGAAGAAGATGCACAAAATCTCGCAAGACAAGAAAGACAAGAACGCAGAAGAAGAGAAACTGCATTAAAGATACCAATGGAGCAAAATTCAGCTGATAATGAGCAAATATTGAGAGAATTAGCGGAAATGCGAGGAATGATAAACAATAGAAGAGAAGGAGGCAGAAGGCAACTTGATGAAGCAATTGAAGAAGCTACGAGAACCCCTTTCGCTCAGGAAGTACAGCTAAGAGGAATACCCCTTAAATACAATTTACCAACATTAACCAGTATCACTAGTCCAAAACTTAGTTTTTAGGACACTTGGGGCGAGAGAAAAATGACAGATATCACTCGTGGATAAATATTTAACAGTTAGGATTTGTCAAAGTATTTTTATACGCTAAATATCAGGATGAATCCGTCCAGATTTTCGGTTCTGTTTAGCCCCCACTCCCTTAAAAGTTACACCCATATCGGATAACAGAAACACTTATAATCACATTAATCGTATCGCCTCTGTAGATCTAGAAACTACTTAAAAATGAAAACTTACGGAGATGAACTTATCTCCTTTAACTTCCTCTCTTGATTGTTCTGATTTTTCCTTAGATTTAGACTTCAATCTCCATCAATAAACCACTTCAGATTTCTTCGAAACCTCTGTTTTATGAAGAAAGTGGAATCGAATCCAGTTCCAATTTCCAAATCCACATCATAGATAGAGAGCGCTTGTGAAGAAATTTTTTAGTTTTTCAACAGTAAAATCACTCGGTGAGAAAAAATCCCTAATCGATCCAAACAAACTCACCGACCTCCTCTATTTTTCCTTCGTTCCCACCAGCAGAAATTTCTAAATGGTATAACATTTTCTCAAGTTTCCTTGTAGTCTAATATGATAAATCAATATTTTGGAGTTTTATGTTTGATTTTTTGTGATTTCCTAGTTCAATTTTTAAAACTAGGGTTTAATAGTATTTGTGGTGTTATCGTTTCTTATTTCTTAGGCTTTCAAGCGTTATATCATCGAGATTGAGAGAGTTTCTAACTACGAAGAATATTTTGGTAATCATCATTGATGTCATCTACCAAAACAGGGTAACCTTTTTATTTCAGATCGAACCGAATGAATTTGTATTGCATGTGGCATTTGCACTTTGCAAGATTTCTGAGCTATACAATTTTTCTTTTTCTTCTTCTTGGTATATGTGTTTTTATGCTTTCCTAAGGAAGGGTTTGTGTTGAGTTTTAATGTATCATCTTGTTAATTTAATGAACTCATGAATCCATTTAAGGGTAGTAAGTAGCATTTTTGCAGAGTTGTGTTAAAGATGCTTGATATCTAGGAGAGTTTCCCTAGATAAATTGTTGCTAGTAATGACTCCACAACTGATTATTGCCAGAATTTCCCTAGATAAATTGTTGCTACAGAGAGCCCTAAACTATTGCCAGACAAATAGTAGTATAATCATGTTTACATGTAGATGAGATTTTAGTCAATTTAGCAATGAACTTATGCTAATAACGTGTGGTCATATATGCTGAAATTAATCAATGTGAATTAGCCACGCTCTTATTTATTCCTTATCTAAATAAGTGGGTCATATTTTAGGGGGGATGGAGCGCCTATTGAAAAGCAGAGAGCCACTTGCTTGCATCTTCTCGGGTAGCTCCAAACGTGAATGTTTGCATGTTCGGTTTAGAGATTTGTTTTACTTAATTCCATTTCTTGGTCTTGCACATAATATTTCACATTCCGTGCTCCTGGGTAATATTGCATAATATTGTACATATACCAATCCTTCCTTTTATGTAATGTTTCGACAACACACCTTTGGTGTTTAGCTAGTTCTCTTTAAAATGGTACACCTTCTAACTTGCACAATAGCTGTTACGGTATATGAATGATATTCGATTATGCTATTTGATAAGCTTCAAATATTCTACTCTGCTAGTTTCCTGTCGTCTTAACTATTTTTTCCCCCATGGATCTAAAAACAATGGATACCTTGCACTTTCAAGTTTGCAATGTGTTATCGGCTGATATTTTTGGTATTCCTTTTTTGCGAATGGAACAGGGACTTATTGATGCTCCTGATTAGGTGAGAAGCCTAGCTTTAAGAGGCTTTCGTTAACAAACATCAAGATCGACATTGGAAGAATCCCTAAGAAGAAGGTTTTGATTGGCGCCATGGATGCGGCAGGCAAGTTATCAGATTGGTTTCTCCCAGTGTTTAGAGAAAGTGATAACTATGTTCTCTGCATCTTCCTTATCACTAATCATACTACACATCTGCATGTGCCTTATCGCCCATTTAAAAGCAACTTATGAAATCTCATCAATATGGGAGAAGTGGGTCTCACATTCATATGAGTTACCGAGTACCGACAATGCGAAGATGCTTGTTGTCCAAGAATATGAAAGAACTAAGGTAATATCAGTTGTTGACATCCTACTAGTACTGGTCTATATGCACACTAAATAGGTGTGTTACTACTTCCTTACTTGGTTCTTATTGTTTTACAGGGACATCCCATCAATCTCTTTATTCCCAGGAGTGCAATATTCAAAAGTCTTTACAAGCTTGCTTCTCTGTTCTTGGTGCAAGGGTATCGTTTTCAAGGTAACACAATCTTAAAAATATAGACATTCAGTTTGTTATGCTTGTTATAATTCTTCTTTCCCGGTGATGTTTTACCAAGTAGCATAGCAGGTTTTTGATTTCTTTCATTGGCATTTATGATGATCCAGAGATCTTAATGACTATTGTGACACTTTGACGTTGGTATGACATATGCATGATATATATGATACACAAACTTGACCTTTTTGTTACATCTTTTCAAAGCATCCTTTCTTTTTGTTAATACAGCTAAAAAAAATCATATTGTTTTTTGAATTTTAGTGTCCTGGATTCTATATTTCTTTGTATAAATTTCGCTCTATATAATAATTTGGTCGCATACTACTGATGGACAGAATCAAGAAACTAGGTGTGTATTGAGGAATTGAAGGAAGAACCGAAGAAGGAAGTTGCACTTGGACGTGTTAATTTTAGTACATCACAAAATGACGAGAACTATGAAGTCGTTATTGATGAAATTATCGATGAACATATGGAACTATGTGTTGGAGATGGAAAACTTGGAGATATTTATCTTGGAAAGACGAGGCGTAACTCGTTCACTTGGATATTAAATCACTTTTTTTTTTTATTATTCATTGTTGCTTTGAACATGAAGTAGCTTTTGTTCTAAAATTTAGAGATGTTTGGGGTTGTTTAATTAACTGAATTCAAAGTTTATTTTAATTTGATGAGTTGCATTTGCTTACAAAATTCATTTGGTTTTTTTCTTATACGATTTATCTAAAAACAATATCGAAAAAATAATGGAAAAACAAAATAATTGGGTAAAGACTGAATTAGATTCAGCTGAAACTGAGTCGCTTAAATCAGATTTAACTGAATATAGAATTTTTACAATCATCATCAATAGTTTATTTTATACAAGAACGAACCGTCATATAATAAATAGTACACCAAAAATAGGACATACTTTAGGACGGAAGGTATTAGTCATATAACTGTATTTTCGACAGTTTATGCCTGTCCTAAATTCCGCGTTTTTTACTAGTGTATCTTTAATGGAACTACTTGTGTTGTTCAACATGTTAAGGATTATGTCAGGTGTATGCTACAATGGGAGAATCATGATGTTGTATTATGCAAGTATTTTGCGTCTAGCTTAACTGGCGAGGCGTTAAAATGGTTCGAGGGATTGCCAAAAAATACTATAACTTCTTTTGATCATTTACAATCTACATTTCTGGGAGCATATATAAGCAATAATTCATCGCGTCCAGGCATTGAAGATGTATTTGGATTAAAACAGAGGATTGGCTAGAGTTTGAAGCACTTAATCATACAAATTTTCATCAATGTGCAGCGAGATGGATGGAAGAGTGGATGAAAGATACCTCATTTTATCTTTCATCAATGCAATGTTCGCAACTAATTTACTATACATACAAATTTTCAGAATCAAAAATACAATCACCGTGACAGAGCTGCGAGAATTACAAGAAGAATACATTGCTTTGGAGGAGAAACAAAATTAAATGGAATCATATCCAATCGCAAACAACAGCTCAGTAGCGGCAAACGGAAGTTTACTTCCTAAAATGATTAACAATGTGGCGAGCACCTCGCAGGCACAACAAAATAAAATGGTGATTGATAACCAACAGAAGTTAGTAGCGATGGCAGTCGAGATCAAGAAGATTATGAAAGGGAGAAGAATTATTACAATCGCGGAGAAAATAACAAAATCCAAAACTTGATCTACCACAGAAAACATATGGTGGTCAGAGGCGAAACAATTTCAGAAGCCAAGGTAATCAGAAGATAATATGGGAAGAAATTAAGATGCCACCTCTAAATGCTAGTATAGAAAAAAAATTGGGAAGCTATCATTCTGATGGAAAACATACCATCACCATGGAATATGGGAAAAGAGCCACATCCAAATAATCGAAGTCAAGAATTTTGTCCTTACCATCACTGTCATGGTCACTCAGTAAATGATTGCAGGAATGTAAAGAGGATAATTTTAAGGATGATTGATCAGGGGAATCTAAATCACTTTCTAGTAGGACATTCATAATCTCATCAATTACCGCTAGCACCAGAAATTCGCAGAGTGAATGTTGTAAAAGGAGCAGAAACATTCGTAATAGAAGTTGGGGCTAAAGCAAAGAATTTGTTTTGTAATTCCATTTCATACAGAACTATTGAGGATTTCCATAATAATGTTCTAAGCAGAGTCTTCACGAGAGACACATATGGAAGAGAGATAATGAATATTGCAAGAGCCTCGCCATTAGAACAATGACAGAACCAAAATATTTCTTTTACTGCACAAGAATTACCAGAGCCTGGCGAGATGCATGACAACCCATTGGTGGTCATGTTAGAAATAAATCCAAAGAAGATAAAAGAAGAAGATGAAGAAAATGATGATGAAAATGAAGATTCTTAGGCCATCAACAGAGTTCTAATAGACACAGGGAGTTCAGTTGACATCTTATTCTATCATACCTACAAAACCATGGGTGGAAGAGACGAATATCTAATACCATCAACATATAAAATCTATGGTTTTAATGGTACTGTTAAAAATCCCAAAGGGGAGATTAAAATGCTAATTCCATTAAAGGGAATATCTTCTACAATCTTATTCTGTGTTGTTGACATTGAATCACCTTATAATGCTTTGATTGGCAGACCATGGTTGCACGGAATATTAGGTGTGGCATCAAATTATCATCAATGCATCAAGTTTCCACATCCGAAGGGAGTTGGAGTCGTTAAAGGAGATTTGGGAGAAAGCAAGAAATGTTATGAAATTGACATGGAAACTTGTGAGGAAAGATCCGCGAGGAATAAAAGTTGGACACACAACATCAAACATAAACAAAGAGGTGACAAACTAATGGTTGATGCAATAGAACAACGAGAAGATAAAATGTTGCGATATCAAAGAAGTGACAAATTAATAGTTGGAGGCGAGCGGCTCGCAAATTAAGAGAAAATAGCAAAGCGCAATAAGAAGGCAGCAATAGAAATTAGTAAGTAGAAAGGTAAAATGATGAAATTTAGAGAATCTTATGAATGATTTGTTTGAAGAAAATGTAATTGAAAAGAGTATTTTGTTTGAAAGAATTGCAAAATTTTACAAGAAGAAAGAAGATCAAAGAAGTGATATTTTATCAGAGTTACAATACTCGCGAGAAGCGCGAATAAAATTTCGCAGAGATTAATAGAATTGGACAAACCTTTATGGCGTACACCCTAGTTCGCGGATACAATTTCTCAAGAGGAAAATGTAAGACCTAATAGTGCGTCATATAAGGGGGTATCTCTTTACATGACTCAGGGATAAGGTTATACCGCTGCTGGAACCTGATTCATGCAGATGTTGGGGTTAAAGAAAACCTATCCAGGAGAGAGATCTTGGATTTCCAACTATATAAGGTTATACCCTGGTTGGACGACTAAGAATCTCTTCTAAGAAGTGCAGAGTATGACCAAGGAGCCGAGGTACACGGTTGAGCCAAGGGTGCTCGGGGTGTACGAAACTACCCTGGCCATTCTTGGTAAGTCTTGGCTATGATGCACTTGGCCTGAAGAAAAACCCACTTAGGGTGCAGTCTTGTAACTATAAGCCATATAGGCATAAAGGACAAGAGGCTGCAAAAACAACTGGTTGTTGGAAAATCTGGATGGGAGGAGTTAGTCTTGTATGGCTGATGTGCCCTCCTTGAAGGGGAAACCAGGGGGGAGATAAGGGCGGAACCCTCTATTAGGGAGATGATAAGTGTCTAAAGACGGCAATGTCATGGGGATTTATGATCGCAAGAACATTTAGGCCTGTCATATTGTCGTGTGACGAAAATTATACAGAGGAAAAAAGCCAAAAGAAAAAGAATTAAGATGAGATCAATGGGTTTTTACATGAAAGTGTTAAGACGTCCTGCGATTTCATCGCAAGACGACAATGTCATAAGGTTTAATTCTTTCAAGAGAGTTTATACTTATCATATTGTCGCAGAGATATTGAAAAAATATGGATAAGACAAAATCAATGGTTCAATACATGCAAATGTAAAGACGTCCTGCGATTTTGTCGCATAAAGAAAAAAATGTGGCAAAATAAGACCTTTAATTAGGAAGGCATAATAACACCATAAGATGATTGCGATAATGCTCGCAGAATTTATGAGATTTGCAATTTTACGCATAGATCATAAATTTATGCAATTGTTGCTAGCGATAACATTGCCGATATTGAGGAAAATTTAATTTGATTTACAACTAATATCTAATCTCTACTCAATTTTATCATATTGCAGATGAATAATAGAGGCAAGTATGGGAATGCATAGAATGATGAAATTATTATTCATCCATCATATGATAAAATTACATAGATATTATGATACATTTATACAGATAATTAAAGGGTAATAGTTATACTGATTGATTAATTTGCAGAAAAAGAATTGTTTTCTGATTCATACGAGAAGATACTCGTAATAAGGTTGGACAAAAGTGCAGCAATATTACAAGAAGAAGGAAATAAGTATACAAAATTTACAAGGAAGATAAAGAGAAGAAACAGAACTAAGTAGATCTATCACCACCTTCATCAGATTTCTCTTCTTCTTCAGATTTCTCCTCATTACCAGATTTCTATTCTTCATCATTATCATTATTATCTCTATCTTCGTCAGATTTCTTTTTCTTGCCAGATTTTTCTTTATCATTATCATCATTACCTTCATCTTCGCCAGAATCCTCAATCTCGCTATCAGAAATAACAGGATTTGGAGCTTTTGCTGGAATCTCCTTTGCAAGATCAGGGTATGTAGAGTAAGGAATATCATGATCATCACAAACCAATTTAACGGAATTATTGCGAACAGCAACAAGAGATCTATTACAATTCGCAGTAGTAATTCTAAATTGTTCTTTCAACCGTGAATACTTCTCATTGCGAGTAGTAAGACTATTTGCGAGTTGATTCTTTTCAGCTTCAAGTTCTCCAATTCTTTCATGATATCTCTTTTTAGCTCCTGCAAGTATATAGCAAAAAGTTGAAAATTTTGCAAGGAAGAACAATACAAACAAGAAATTAATAAGGAAGGATGACTAACAACCTTCTCTTTCAGAAATCATGTCTTTAATTAAAGCGGCCGCTTGTTCAACATGAAGACTGACATCTACACCTAAATTAGTTCTGGCATTGTCAAGAACTTTCGCAGCCCAAGCAAACTCCACATCATTATCTATAAGAAGACATGAATGAATTTTGTTTTCTCTTTCAATAAAACCTTCTTTCTCGCGGATAAGCCCATCCCTTTCAATTTGAACTTCAAGAATGGTTTTATGGAAATTTGCTAAGGTTTCGGCCCCTTGTCTAGATATACGGTCTTTGTCTTTTGAAAGATCTTTGTTCTTGACCTTTAAAGTTTTAATCTCAACTTTGGAATTTTGATAAAGTTGTATGAATCTGTGAGTTATATCTAAACAAGATCTGTAGTCAATTTCTAAAAGGCGAAACTTAGATCTGAGTTCATCTATGGAAAGATAATTAATATTGGAAGGGTTATTAAAAGAATTATTAAGAAGTTCTGGAAGAGTATCATTGTCTATTGGTTCAGGAAAAGATCGAATGGTTAAAACCTCATCAGTAAGACCATAAATGTAGGCGAGAATGATAAATCAAGTAAGAAAGAATAGTGAAACATAAAATTATGAAGGAAAAGAAGAAGGTTATCATACCTAAGAGTTGTTTGTTAACAGTATCAAGATTGGATACTTTGATAAATTGTTGAGAAACATTATTCTCAAGTTCTTTATTCTTCTCGCGAAGACTAGAAAGTTCAGCTTTCATTCGTTCATTCTTCTCGCGAAGATTAGTGAATTCATATTTTAGTTTTTCATTCTTTTGTCTAAAAATAACATTCTTCTTTTGAGAAAATGCACGCCTTTTATCTAAATCAGAGGAAACAGCAAAGGAATCTCTTCCAACCTGCGAGAGAAAAATATAAGTTAAGGCTTGGCGATGGAATAAATACATAAACAGGTTGAAGAAATGAAAACATACCAGGGTACCAAGAGAATTTAAGAGACTGAGAGTCAGCGGTCTTGAGATTCCTTGGAGAGAATCATTATCTACCAATATGGGAGGATCGCAGACTTTGGCGAGAGCCTGGGATGTCTCATTAAGAACTTCATCTCCATGATTATTAGCGATACCATGAGTAATATCGCCAAAAATCTTGGATAATTGAGCCATTGAAGACTCAAAAGAGGAAGAATCTTTCATGGAATGAATGTCATTATCATCATCATCGTTGTCTTTATCAAAAGAAACACTTAAATTTTCTGGAAAGGGTTGAGGAGTTGAAGAAGAAGAGAGTTGGGTTTTGCTTTTATTTAAGGGAGGATCGTCAGATTCTTCACTGCGAGGAGCAGTAGGCTTCCCTTTAGGAGGAGCATTAGATTTTTCCTTGCGATCATTTGAAGATTTCACCTTGGTTTTTGGTTCCACTGGTTCTAATTCTTCGACTACCTGCGAGCACAGATAAAGATAAGAAATAGAGGCAACAATATATTGTTAATATTTATAAAAAGAAATATTTCTTACTTCATCTGTGAGTAATAAACGAGTAGCAGGTTTCCTAAACTTCTCATAGTTGGTCTTCAATCTCTCAATCTAATAAAAAAGCATAATCAGCGAGAGCTTAAGGATACGAAAATCAAGGAAAAATAATAGAAATAACTTGTTATGTGGAGAGCTAAGGAGGGCATACTTCTTTATCTTCCTCAGGCCAATGGAACACCCATGGTTGGTATTCCACGAGATTTGCAGGCAAGGCATGAGTGCCAGAAATATACGGACCCTCTAAAATTAGAGGAAAAATAAACCACTTGTCATCGCTAGAATGGAGAGGACCTTGATTGTTATTTGTATGCTAATCAATATCTAACATAAGATCTTTATCTTCAGCAATATTATCTTTCTTTTGCAAGCGGACACCCCAGCAAGTGCGATCTCTCTTCATGGGGATTATGTCATAGTTGATGAAAAAAATATCCACAGTATACATCGCGGGAATGATTGGAACATCCTTGAATTGAGGATTCTTCGCAGTATCAGGGTAGCGAGATCCTTTATTAGCACCGCGAGAAGCATATTCAAGAAGTAATCGAATAGAATCTCCGCCCAATTGATATACTGCTCGCGAGAACTTCTCGTGAGAAATTATTTCATAAAATAAGGGAAGATCCGGGTCATAGAGAGGAATGGGAAAACCAACTTCAAGTTGACCTAGCGATACTATAACTTTCTCGCGAGAACATTGATGATCAGAAAATAATTTGATGGAAAGATTGGATTTAGGACTTTGATCTGGAATTGTAGACAAAGTAAAACCTTTACTTTTGAGTTTTTCTCGCATCTCACCAAAATCATCCAAATTTTTAGCAACAGCAACAACCATTTTTTAAGTGTGGAAATGAAGAAAAAGGTTGAAAAATAAGAAAGAAATCACAGCGGTAACAAACACGCAATTTACGGAAGAGAAGTAAACTTGCAGAGAAGTTACGGAGAGAAAGAAGAAGAAAGTAAAAGAGGAAAAGCAAAGAATGAAAGGAGTATTTATAGAAGAAGAGATTTCTCGAAAAAGATGAACGTAATAAATGCAAAGAAAAGACATGAGCGGTCATATCGCAGCGGTTAGAGAGGACGTGTCAAAAATTTATTAGAAGAGAGAATACGTGAAAATAGCTTGCGAAGGATACAGAAACGTGTCAGAACAGAGAAATATGAAAAGATAAGTAGTTGCGGCATTTAAAAGTTCTCATGATCTTCTTTCTTCGCAGAAAAGACATGAGAAGAGGCAAGATGTAGGACCAGAATATCGCTATAACACTTCTCTGCGAGATTAACATGAATACCCTAAATTCTCTGCAAGCATAAATCTCTTAAACTACCCTAAATTTAAAGTCATATTATTTTCGAGAAACAGCTAAAATACACCCCTCAAGTGCGTACAGCGGAACTTATCATAAGAGAAGTAACTAACTGAGCCACATCCTCAATAATGTCTAGTGTCTACCATCAAAGAAGAATCAAGGATACTTGTTATAACCAATGGCTCTTCTAAGCACAATCAATCAAGAATTAAAATAGAAATGAAATCAAAAGTAAAACAAGCACACACAACACAAGGATTTATAGTGGTTCGATCAAGATGATCTACATCCACTTTGGAAGACGACGATAACGATTTCACTATGATTCAAACAAGATTACAAGAGTATGATTCAAAACCCTCTCTCAAGATCAAGACTACACTGTCTCACACTCTCTATTAGTTACATATATTTCTCTTACCAAAATAAGAGGATGAGAACAATCCCTTGATCCTTGCAGAACTCATTGAACTCACCCCCACAAAATTCCAAACCATTGTCCATCCTCAAGCACTTGATTTGTCTTCCGGTTTGTTTCTCAACCATAGTCTTCCATTGCTTGAACTTGACAAAAGTTTCATCTTTGTGTTTAAGTATGAATACCCACACATTCATTGAGAAATCATCAATGAATGTCAACATATATCTACCACCACCATATGAATTAACCCGAGAAGGACCCCAAAGATCAGAATGAATATAATCCAAAATACCCTTGGTGTTATGAATAGTTTTTCTAAACTTGACTCTACACTGCTTTTCAAAGACACAATGTTCACAGAAATCAAGCTTACTTGTTTTGTGACCACAAAGCAATCCCTGATTGCTCAAAACATCCAATCCCCTCTCGCTCATATGCCCTAGACGCATATGCCACAACTTGGTAGTATCATCTTCAGAACTTGAAGAACATACAGCTGCATCACCCGTCACAGTAGTACCTTGTAGCATATAAAGACAATTAATTCTCTCTCCCTTTATAATTGTAAGACTTCCTCTTGAGACACGAATAACTCCACCTTCACCTTGATACTTGCAGCCTTTTGAATCAAGCGTACCCAAAGAAATCATATTTCTTCTCAAGTCCGGAACATGCCTAACCTTAGTTAAAGTCCTCACCATACCTCCATACATGTTAATTTGAATTGTACCTACACCCACCACTTTACAACTGACATTGTTTCCCATAAGAACTTTACCACCTTCTCTAGATTGATAAGTAGTAAACCACTCTCTATGAGGACACATGTGAAAAGTACACCCCGAATCAAGAATCCACCCATTCTCCGAGTTTTCGGTATAAACCGTGAAAACCGTTCCATCATCACTTTCTACTTCAACATTTGCTGCGGTGACTTGGTTAGTATTCTTCTCAACATTCTTCAATTTTATATAATCCTTTTTGAAATTCCCCTTTTCCTTACAATGAAAGCAATAGAATTTACCAGATTTTGATTTAGACCTTGACTTTGATCTACTCCTATAAAATCCTCCCTTTTGGTTTCCTCTTCCTCTAACAAACAACCCATCTCCCGAATTATCTTTACCATCAATACCCGTCTTCTTTAACTCCTTAGAGTTCAAAGCCTCTTTAACGTCTTCCATGGAAATTGTGGTTTTTCCATACATTACGGTATTAACAAAATTATCATAAGATGGTGGTAAGGAACAAAGTAAACCCAAAGCTTGGTCTTCATCTTCAATTTTGACATCAATATTTGCTAAATCCAAGAGTATTTTATTATAATCATCAATATGATCTATAATAGACATTCCTTCATGCATTCTAAGAGTATGTAATTTCTTCTTAAGATATAAACGATTAGTTACAGATTTAGTCATATACCTCTTTTCCAACTTGTTCCATAGCCCGTCCGGTATCGTTTCCGTCGGAACTTCTCTCAAGTCCTCATTGCTCAAACACAATAAAATTAATCCATGTGCTTTCTCCAAGAGCTCATCCTTTTCCTCATCCTTCAATGTTATTCCAAGACCCATTTTCCCCTTCAAAGTTTTCACCAAACCTTGTTGCACTAAAATAGCCCTCATCTTTAGCTTCCTCCATAAATTGAAATCATTCCTTCCATCAAATTTCTCAATCTCACACTTTGCTGCCATCGTAGATCGCTTCCACCCGGAGCTCTGATACCAATTTGTTGAAACAGATAGCTCTTCCAAGCACAATCAATCAAGTATTGAAATAAAAATGAAATCAAAAGTAAAACAAGCACACACAACACAAGGATTTATAATGGTTCGATCAAGATGATCTACATCCACTTTGGAAGACGACGATAATGATTTCACTATGATTCAAACAAGATTACAAGAGTATGATTGAAAACCCCCTCTTAAGATTAAGCCTACACTTCCTCACACTCTCTCTTAGTTGGAAAGCTCGGATTTAGGACTTTGATCTGGAATTGTAGACAAAGTAAAACCTTTACTTTTGATTTTTTCTCGCATCTCACCAAAAGAAGCCAAATTTTTAGCAACAACAGCAACATTTTTTAAGTGTGGGAATGAAGAAAAAGGTTGAAAAATAAGAAAGAAATCACAGCGGTAACAAACACGCAATTTACGGAAGAGCAGTAAACTTGCAGAGAAGTTACAGAGAGAAAGAAGAAGAAAGTATAAAAGGAAAAGAAAAGAATGAAAGGAGTATTTATAGAAGAAGAGATTTCTCGAAGAAGATGAACGCAATAAATGCAAAGAAAAGACATGAGCGGTCAGATCGCAGCGGTTAGAGAGGACGTGTCAAAAATTTATTAGAAGAGAGAATACGTGAAAACAGCTGGCGAAGGATACAGAAACGTGTCAGAACAGAGAAATCTTAAAAGATAAGTAGTTGGGCATTTTAAAGTTCTCATGATATTCTCTTCTTCGCAGAAAAGACATGAGAAGAGGCAAGATGTAGGACCAGAATATTGCTACAACACTTCTCTGCGAGATTAGCAACACTTCCCAGCAAGCATCATTGCAAGTTCTTCATCTACACTTTGCGAGTGTCACAAAAGCAGTCAAAAGAGTGACGTAATAGCCGACGATTGAAGAAAACATGAGAAAAGCATGTTTGTCCCATGATGGTTACAAAGCTTGCGAGAATGAACATTATAATTACCGCGATGAGATCGCAGAGTAAATCCGAAATAGGAGGAAAACTTAGCTGTCATCCACTATGTAATTTCCTATACAAAGAGTTCCACTAGATTCAGAGAGGGATGATGTATATTTAAGAGTTGAGAAAGTCTTGAGGAGAGAGAAACTACAAGAGAAAAGTTGTACTCTTGAGTTCTTAAATTTTTTGTAAACATTTCTGAGAATCATATAATAAAGTGTCGTTCTTAATCTTCAAATTTGGGTTGATTATTGTATATTCTTAACAAGGGTGTAGTGTAGGATTTCCTGCAACTACAGGATCATCAGGAAGAGGCAACGGAAAAGAACCTTGAGATTCTAAGGGTCTGAACAACCCATTACTCAGTTGTACAACCTGTTGAAGTAGAGGCGCCGTAAGAAGCATAAATCTCTTAAACTACCCTAAATTTAAAGTCATATTATTTTCGAGAAACATCAATAATACACCCCTCAAGTGCGTACATCAGAACTTATCATAAGGGAAGTAACTAACTGAGCCACATCCTCAATAATGTCTAGTGTCTACCATCAAAGAAGCATCAAGGATACTTGTTATAACCAATGGATCTTCTAAGAACAATCAATCAAGAATTAAAATAGAAATGAAATCAAAAGTAAAATAAGCACACACAACACAAGGATTTATAGTGGTTCGATCAAGATGATCTACATCCACTTTGGAAGACGACGATAACGATTTCACTATGATTCAAACAAGATTACAAGAGTATGATTCAAAACCCTCTCTCAAGATCAAGCCTACACTGTTTCACACTCTCTCTTAGTTACATATGTTTCTCTTACCAAAATAAGAGGATGAGAAAAATACTTATATCCCATGTCCATCTCAGGTAGTTGTGCGAGAGCAAGAAGCTTCACATAGCTTTGGTGAAGTACATATCACTGTACAAGCAGAGCTAAGGGGCCGATCCAGCCATCAGCTAGGCTAAAAAGTTGCAGAGGGATAATATAGGCTTCCAATCTAATGAGTGCAACTATGGAGGCTACCGATGCTTAATTACAGTAGAGAGGTACAAGGAAGATTCAACTTAAACTTCCACCAGAACTTTGAACCGGTGGGTGAACGATGGGAATTTTGAAAAATTCATCTTTATGTTAGGAAAGTTGCTAAAGGTTCAGCTAGCTTCACCGGAACTTCACGGAAGCTGGCATCTACTACAAATTAAGGGTGCCAACGGATCCATATAGTGTGCTACCCGGAATCATAGACGGTAATTTTAATCGGTTTCGGGTCCTAACGGTTCTGGGTTCGGTTCCTAAACTGATGAACTCGGAACCGGACCCGATAAAAACACTAATTACCCGCCGGGTCCGGGTATTTATCAGGTCCTTAAAAATCAACTAAACTTTTTGATATTTTACTTTTATATTTGCTATATTAGCTTGAATCTAATAATTTTTTATATAAAATTATTATTATATCTATGTTAATTTTTAAATTAGGATTAAACATATGAATATGAAGGATAAAAGAACAAAATTTGAACAAAGTTATACTAAATCTTTCTATTTTATGTAAAATATAAATATTCGGGTACCCGATACCCGACGGATACCCGTTGGGTAATAACCGTTAGGACCAGAACCTTATCGGTTCCTAACGGGTCTTACCCGTCGGGTAGTGATTTTGTTAACGGTTCCAATCTTGAAACCCGGAACCGGACCCGACACATCCAAATTCGTTTCGGTTCCGGGTAATCGGGTACTCGTTGGCAGGACAAATACTCCTAGAAATTTTAATCGGAAAGGACCAAGTCTTGCGGATTTTATTATCCGGTAGTTTACAAACAATGGGAAACAATAATTTAAGCCTGAGTATGATGTCTTGACACTTTATGCTAGACTTGACTCTGCCTCTTCCTCACCTCATTATTGTGCAACTGCTGTTGCAGTTTACTCTGTTGTCATATATCAAAAAATGATGTGGACATTAAAGGTTTTTCTGCTCTTTACAAAGTGACGCAGAATTCTCGATTGAAGGAGGTGCTTTTTTATAGCGAATTAGCGATTGTAGTTGCGGATGTGGGCCATGAAGATGGTGGGAGCCACTTTCCTCACTTAGATTCTGTTTTACGGATGATAAATCACTATTTCATGACAATTATTTTCCCTTAATAACCTGACGTACTTATCACCATTCACTTATCAAATGTACATTTATATGGCCTGTCTGGTCATCAATAACGAATGCACAATGGCTTGGAGTCTCAATCTAAGAATATTGGGACAATCAACACATTTCAATTCATTTGAATCGAAACAGTGATTATATGTTCGCTTACAGAAATAATGAAAACATCAAAATACAAAATAATCAAAACCCTATAGAAATAAGGGCATCAATTACCAGTAGATCGCGAAGAGAAAGAACAATAAACCGCAAAGATATACAATTTCTTTTTATGTATAAGGGAGAGATGCACCTAATCATATTTTTGACCATTTAATCAGATTGTAGTCTTCTTCGATAAGAGGTGCCCCTAAAACAAAGGAGTAATTTGCTCATGAATTTGTCGATCAACACAAACACAGAGCCATGTAGTGATGCACCGTTGATGTTTTTGAATCGAGAAAAGCAAGCCACGAACCAGCCATTAAAATTTAAAGAACTCGCCCCGCAACGACGAAGAAAAATCGCCCCAAAACGGTGAAAAAATAAGTCAAAAAATACCAGAAACGATGTAAAAACATCTTATTCATTACCTACTACTAAAAAATTAAAAATAAATAAAAAATCTTGTTTAGATATGGTCCTTTTAAGCAAGGCAGCTAAAATGTTTTTTTTTTTTTTTACTTTTGAGAAAGGGAGGAGAAAGAGAGTGACGAAAATTAATTTACACTATCCGGTTTGTGACCTAGAATTTAGTATGTGGCATAATGAATGTGGGGACCACCGCCGACACCAAATGGTAGCTCATGGGATTAACTCGTCACCCATCCATGAATAACCCTAGAGGGATTTTTTTTTACTCATCTCCGTTTCATTTTTCCTTCTTAAGCTATCTTTTAGGATAACTACAAGGTCAACAAGCTTATGTTATGGGGCATTGGAACAAACCGATCAAAATTGGAACAACTGAACTCGAAATTACAGACACAATTGGATATTCATGTTACCGATATTGATCTCTACCAAATGATATAAACCTCTCAATAGTTTTTTTTACTATTGAATTTAAATTAAATGATACATGTGTGATTACCGTTTTTCTTGAATCTGTATCTACAAAAAATCTATACGGCTATCGATCAACCACATTTTTACTAGTGGAAGATCAATTTTGTAAATTTATTGGAGCACATGGAAAAACATCTATGAAATGATACACTAGGAACTATTACTATGTCCCGATTTTCTAATGTAATCCTAAATTATGCAAAGTCACCAAGCTAAGAACTCAAATTTCTAGATAGACCAAAATCCGTTGTTATCACCTCAGTTAAATCTAATTAGGCCGACCGAGCGAAGCGAGGGAGGAATCTATACATGGTGACTTTGTGTCAATGTGAAGCGTGACATTTTTTTCAATTACACAAAAAAGATTGAATTTTGGTCCGGACCCCTAGAAAAGACTAAGTTGTCCCTCTAAATCAAATTTTACTTTTTTTTCTTTAGACATTTTCGTAAATAAACCAAAGAGGAAGGGGAATAAGGTATTAGACATTTTCGTAAATAAACCAGAGAGGAAGGGGAATATGGTAAGGACTTTAACTAAAGTTAGGCATGTTCCGGACTTAAGAAGAAATTGGATTTCTTTGGGTTCGCTTGATTCAAATGGCTGCAAGTATCAAGGTAAAGGTGGAGTTATTCGTGTCTCAAGGGGAAGTCTTACAATTATGAAGGGCGAGAGAATTAATGGTCTTTATACGCTGCAATGTACTACCGTGACGGGTGATGTAGCCGTATGTTCTTCAAGTTCTGAAGATGATTTTACAAAGTTGGGGCATATGCGGTTGGGGCATATGAGTGAGAGGGGGTTGGCTGTTTTGAGCAAGCAGGGATTGCTCTGTGGTCATAAAACAGGCAAGCTTGATTTCTGTGAACATTGTGTCTTTGGAAAGCAGTGTAGAGTCAAGTTTAGTACAGCTATTCATAACACCAAGGGTATTTTGGATTATATTCATTCTGATCTTTGGGGTCCTTCTCGGGTTAATTCATATGGTGGTGGTAGATATATGTTGACATTCATTGATGATTTCTCAATGAATGTGTGGGTATTCATACTTAAACACAAAGATGAAACTTTTGTCAAGTTCAAGCAATGGAAGACTATGGTTGAGAAGCAAACCGGAAGACAAATAAAGTGCTTGAGGATAGACAATGGTTGGAATTTTGTGGGGGTGAGTTCAATGAGTTCTGCAAGGATCAAGGGATTGTGAGACACCGCACAGTTAGAAAAATACCGCAGCAAAATGGTATTGCAGAAAGGATGAACATAACCATAATGGAGAAGGCACGGTGCATGCTCTCCAATGCCGGGTTACCAAAGAAGTTTTGGGCGGAAGCAGCAAACACATCAGCTTATTTAGTGAACAGATCTCCATCGACTGCTATTGAGTGTAAGACTCCAAATGAAGTTTGGACAGGTTCACATGCTAACTATGAAGACTTGAAGATATTCGGATGTCCAGCCTATGCTCATGTGAATGAGGGGAAGATAGAGCCTAGAGCAAAGAAGTGTATATTTCTTGGGTACGCAAAGGGTGTGAAAGGCTACAGGTTATGTGTCCTGCAGAAAGATCAAACAAGTTTCTTATCAGCAGAGATGTGAAATTTGATGAGCAATCGATGTTGAAGCCAAAGAATGGAGAACTGGATGGAATAGTTGAAGAGGGTGTTAGTGATAAGGTGGATCTTGGTGACAAGGTGGAACTTGAGATGCAAGTTCAAGGAAACAATGAGACCGTTGTTTCTGATGATGATGATGATCAAGATATTGTGCAAGAACCTGCCCAGGTAAAAGAAGCACAAGATCATCAGTATAATCTTGTAAGAGACATAGAGAGGAGGTAAGTTAGACCACCTCAGAGATATGGCCATGCTGATTTGGTTGCGTATGCACTTGAAGTAGGTGAGAGCACAGATAGGGATGAGCCAAGAACCTATGAAGAAGCAATCGGTGGTGAAGAATCAGCAGAATGGGGAGCTTCTACAATTGAAGAAATTGATTCTCTTGATAAGAATGGCACTTGGGAGATCGTTTCATGACCAAAAGGACAGAAGATTATTGGAATCAAATGGGTTTTCAATAAGAAAGAAGGTACTTCAGATGGTGAAGGAACAAGGTACAAGGCAAGGCTTGTGGCAAAGGGGTTTACACAAAGAGAAGGCATTGACTACAATGAGGTATTATCTCTTGTTATTAAACATAGTTCTATTAGAACATTGCTTGCTATAGTTTCTTTGAAAGATATAGAATTGGAACAACTAGATGTTAAGATGACTTTCCTTCATGGTGATTTGGAAGAGCGTATTATATGCAATAACCAAAATGGTTTGAAGTTCCTGGCAAAGAAGACCATGTATGTTTGTTGAAGAAATCTTTGTATGGTTTGAAGAAATCTCCAAGGCAGTGGCATAAACGTTTTGATACGTTTATGTTAGAAAATGGCTATGATAGGAGTAAGTATAATAGTTGTGTATATCACAGGAAACTCCAAGATGGTTCATTTGTGTATTTGCTCTTGTATGTTGATGATATGTTGATTTCTTGCAAAGACATGTCAGAGATACAGAAGCTAAAGGTGCAGTTGAGTAGTGAGTTTGAGATGAAGGATTTGAGCGCAACAAAGAAGATATTGGGCATGGAGATTCATATAAACCGAGCTGAAGGCAAGTTGTATTTTTCCCAGAATGCTTACATCGAGAAGGTGTTGGAGAGGTTTGGTATGAAAGATGCAAAACCAGTAAGTACTCCTTTGGCAGCTCATTTTAAACTTTCTAGAAGGAAATCACCTCAAAGTACAGATGAGGCAGAGTATATGTCTCGAGTTCCATATGCAAGCGCAGTTGGTAGCATCATGTATGCTATGGTTTGTACAAGGCCGGATATCGCACAAGCTGTGAGTTTGGTAAGCAGATACATGGGAAGTCCCGGGAAGGCTCATTGGCAAGTTGTAAAGTGGATTTTGAGGTATCTAAGGGGCAATACAAATGTTGGTTTAGTGTTTGATAAACACTATGGTGACTCGACAAATGTTGTGGGTTATGTTGATTCTGATTATGCAGGTGATCTTGATAGAAGAAGGTCATTGACAGGTTATACTTTTACATTGTGTGGTAGTACTATCAGTTGGAGGTCGGTTTTGCAAAGCACAGTTGCATTGTCTACAACTGAGGCAGCGTACATGGCAGTCACGGAAGCAGTGAAGGAAGGTATATGGTTGATGGGTCTGGTTGGTGATTTGGGTTTCAAGCAAGAGATTGCAACTTTGTTCTGTGACAGTCAAAGTGCCATTCACTTGACAAAGAACCATATGTATCATGAGACAACGAAGCACATCGATGTCAGGTATCATTTTATCAAAGATGCAGTTGAGGAAGGTAGGATAGCGATGCTAAAGGTTCCTACAACAGATAACCCTACAGACATGTTGACAAAGCCGGTTCCAAGTATCAAGTTCAAGCATTGCTTGGACTTGGTTGGTGTCAACAGGTGTTGAGAGCCCTTGTGGGGCTGAGCGAAGAGGATGATGATGAATGGTTATGGTATTCAAGTCAAGTTGGAGATTTTTAGTATATATGCCTTGAATACGATTTAGTATTATAAAAAGGTTGGCTTCTAGAAAGTCTAATTCTTCTAGATTTGTAGCATGTATTTTGAATGCTAGTTTAGTAAGTCCAAAATGGTGTGCTAGTAGGTGAGTCCAAAAGGGTGTGCTAGTAGTCAAAAGTGGTTTACTAAGTAAGTGAGTTTTTTGTGTATAAAAGAGAGACTTCTTATCCTTTTGCCAACAAGAGAAAAAAACTCATTTATGCAAATAAGAGAGAGTGAGAGGCAGTAAAGGTCTTGTTCTTGAGAGGGGTTTATACTCTTGTAATCTTGTTTGAATCATATATAGTAAAATCGTTATCGTCTTCCAAAGTGGATGTAGATCATCTTGATCGAACCACTATAAATCCTTGTGTTGTGTGTGCTTGTTTTACTTTTGATATCATTTCTATTTCAATTCTTGATTGATTGTGCTAGGAAGAACCATTGGTTTTAACATTGTTTATTCCTAAGGAGGAGGATGAGCTGATTTGGTTACGCAATAAGTATGGACAATTCACGGTCAAAGATGCTTCTGAAGTTTCTGTTCCCACTAACTCAACTAATTCATTTCCTAGATCGAAAGTCTGGAGTAATAAATGGCCTCTGAAGATCGGGCTTTTCTTGTGGAAAGCTTCTCTAGATAGACTTCCCACTTTAGATAACCTTCATAAAATAAATAGTTTCCTAGTTCTTCCTAGTGGAAAT
Source organism: Papaver bracteatum (assembly GCA_023529315.1). Lineage (NCBI taxonomy): Eukaryota > Viridiplantae > Streptophyta > Magnoliopsida > Ranunculales > Papaveraceae > Papaver > Papaver bracteatum. The sequence continues at coordinate 1,108,380 of JAJJWX010000892.1, forward strand.
CCTGTTGGAAAATTGGCACTAAAAGAGGGTGAAGAAAAGAATTTTGTATTAGGGTTCAAGGCTCTTATGAAAAGATTCTTTCGACAATTATTCCACCCTTTCCCAAATAAGAAGAATTGTACAAACATGTCAAAGAATATCGCCATCAGGATATTTGAAGCCCCACAACAGATGTTGGATTCAAAGTTTGTATAACCTTGATCCAACCAGGAACACACTGGTTTTGAAATTGATGATGCTTGTTTAGAAGGAAAATAGATAAAGTTGAGAGATGTGTTTTGAATGAAAACAAGTCTGATATTTAAATAGGAATCACACCCTTTGAAGATGAATTTTCATCTTTACAGGAATCCATTCAGAGTGAACAGGCGCGTCTCTTCCGTCAATGCCTCCATTGGAGAAACAATATTTTTGTTCAGGTCGAACCCCTAGAACAGGGTAAATGACTGGATTCAAAGGGTTCTTTGAAAATATCCAACATTCTCCCCTTATTTTCAAAAACCAAAAAATAAGTGATGAAAATTTTAAAACTGGAGTAGCTGCATCACCAAAGTGACTGCATATGTACCCGAGTGGGATCAAGCCAACGTAGTTCAAGCTAAGTTGAGACAAAGCATCATCGTCGAGACCAATACATAAATGATAGGTACCTTCTGGGTTTGAACCTCCACTTAGTATAAGATATTCAAAGCTTCATCAAGGTCATATGGTGAATTTAATCTTGAACCAAGTAACCCTTGTGATAAAGCCGGAACCTCCACACATATTGATTTCATGGGAATAGTGTGTTCAATAGCTCGCACATTAATGGCCCTGTGCTTTCTCCTAAAATTCATGAGTCCTTTTCTGAGAACGGTCTTATTCTCATAGGAAACGGCCTGATTTCCAAACACTCATATAGGTAAGTCTCAAAGGTGTTTCTGCGAGACACCTTGTGATAAAAGTTAGACTTATTAAGGATTTTCATCCATCCCTAAGATCATGCAGAATCCGTACACTATAAGGAGAATGATAAATTTTAGTTTAGTGTACCATAACCACTGCAATAACTTGTTAGTACCATATTGAACTTAGTTTATCCTTTTCAAGATATAACATAAGTTGGGTTCCCATTATTGGTGATTAAATAGACCTGAGTCCCATCTCCTTACACTTTATTGAATGCACATCCTTTGGTAGACACTTTGTGAAAGGGTCTGCCAAGTTCTTTTTCGATTCAATATAGTTTTCTGCAACTACTCCCCACTTGAGTAATTGCCTGACAATGTGATGTCTAAGATTAGCATGTCTTGACTTTCCGTTATAAGTATTGTTTGAGACCTTATAAATCGTATCCTTATTGTCAAAGTTAATCATAACAGAGGGAGTTGGATTCATCCATAATGGGATTTCTACTAGTAAGTTTCTATGCCATTCTGCCTCTTTACATGCATCTGTTAGTGCAATCAATTCTGACAACATTGTTGAGTCAGCAATACTGGTCTGCTTCTTGGAACACCAAGACACAGCAACACCTCCCAATGTAAATATCCATCAACTGGTGTATTTAGATTTAGATTCTACATTGTTCCAGTTTGCATCACTGTGTCCTTCTAATACAACGGGATATCTCTGGAAGTGTAAACCATTGTTTATGGTTCCCTTCAAGTAAGCCAACACTCTTGAAATTGCCTTACAATGTTCAATTCCAGGGTTACTTAAGAAGCGACATAACACTCCCACCGCTTGGGCTATGTCCGGTCTTGTGCAATGCATAGCATACATAAGACTACCAACAACACTGGAATACTCAATTTGTTTATGAGCCCTTTCAGTGTTCTTCATTAAATTCACACCAGGATCTAGAGGGGTAGGTGCTGGTTTGTCATCAAAATGACCATATTTCTTGAGAAATTTCTCAAAGTAATGTGATTGGGTTAAGACCAACTCATCTCCCTTTCTTAGGATTTTAATTCCTAAGATCACATCAGCCTCCCCTAGATATTTCATGTCAAAGTTGGAACTGAGGAATTTCTTAGTTTTCTCCACAATAGACAAGTAAGTCCCAAAAATAAGCATGTCATCAACATACAAACAGAGAATCACACACTCAGATTTATCTTGGTTACTATAGATACATTTATTAGCATAATTCATAATAAAACCATATGACAAAGCTACTTTGTCGAACTTATCATGCCATTGCATGGGAGCTTTCTTCAAGCCATAAAGAGATTTCACTAGTTTACACACTTTCTTCTCTAGTCCTGGCAATATGAAACCTTCAGGTTGTTCCATATATATATATATATCTTCTTCTAAATCACCATTTAGAAAAGCGGTTTTGACATCCATTTGATGTACAACTAGCTTATGAATAGAGGCTAGTGCAATCAAGCAACGAATAGATGTGATTCGTGCAACATGTGCATATGTATCAAAGTAATCAATACCATGTTGTTGTTTGTAACCCTTAGCAACCAATCTGGCCTTAAATTTATCAATGGTACCATCAACATTCAATTTTCTCTTGAATATCCATTTACATCCTATTTCCTTAGCACCAAGAGGTAAATCACAATATATCCAAGTTCCATTTGTCAAATTGGAATGCTTTTCATCATCAATAGCTTATTTCCAGAAATTAGCATCTCTGGAGCTTATTGCCTCAACATAGGTTTTAGGATCACTTTCATCATGCATATTATACATGGTAGTGCTAAGAATTTCATTCTATCACCCTGTACAAGGTAATACTTAAATTCTGGGTCAGGTTTTTTCTCTATTCTTCTTCTCTTACTTCTTATAGGTTCAATATCTTCAGTAGGAACTAAAATATCATTGTTTTGTGTAGAAGAGGAAGGTTCATCATTATTTTCAGTCTCCATTGGTTCTAGACTTGGTAACAATGGGTTTCCAGTGGGTAGTGTCTAAGAACTTGTCCTTGTCATGCTTTCAAAAAATTCTACATCTAAAGATTCTATAATCTCAAAAGTGTCAAGGATTAAACATCTGTAAGTAATACTATTTAGTGAGTATCCTACGAGAGCACATTTATAAGCTCTATTTCCTAACTTTGGTCTTTTAGGTTCGGGTTTTCTAATATATGCTAGACAACCCCATGGTTTGAGTCTTTTCAAATTGGTTTTTATTTTAAACCAAAGTTCATAAGGGGAAACATTATTCCTTTACAGTGGTACTCTATTCAAAATATAGCATGCAGACAACATGGCTTCACCCAACAAAGAATTAGGCAAACCAGAACTAATAAGCATAGCATTTATCATGTCAATCAAAGTCCTATTCTTTCTTTCAGCAATACCATTTTGTTGAGGCATATATGGTGCAGTACATTCATGTATTAAACCATGCTCTTGACAAAATACAGAAAATTCAGTAGGATAATATTCACCACCACGATCAGAACGTAACACTTTAATTTTCTGTTTTAATTGTGTTTCTACTTTGGCTTTGTAAATTCTAAATTTGTCAAATACTTCATCCTTAGATTTCATTAAGTAAGTATAGGCATATCTAGTACTATCCTCAATAAAAGTGACATAATATTTGTGACCACCACGAGTAACTTGACTTTTCAAATCACCAACATCACTATGCACTAATTCAAGTAAGGAAGAGTTTCTTACAACAGATTTAAAAGATATCCTAGTAATCTTTGCTTGCACACATAATTCACACTTAGAAACATTATCAAAATTGCAATTGGAAATTAATCCTAATTTGTTCATGTTTTTAAGATAACCATAATTCACATGTCCTAGTCTAGCATGCCATAAATCAACAGAGTCAACAATATAAGAAGAAAAATTATTCATTAAATTAAGCTTAACCATTCCGTTACAAGGGTATCCTTGGCCAACAAACTTTCCATTTTTGGACAGTACAAACTTATCAGATCCAAACTTAATCTTGAAACCTGCCTTCTTAACAAGGTTTCCAGAAACAAGGTTTCTACATATGTATGGGACATGTAATACATTAGTAAGGGTAACAATCTTTCCATAAGTAAACTTGAGTTCAACAGTGCCTTTGCCATGTACTTTACTAGGAAGACGATTTGCAGAAATCATATCTTCTCTGACAACAGGCTCATATGTATTGTAAAGATTTCGGTCTTTACATATATGAATGGTTGCACCAGTATCGTACCACCATCCACTTCCATGATTTGCAATAGTATTGGCTTCTTGCACAATAATGACAAGTTGAGAATCATCGACCATATTTGCTTCCTTTTATTTCTTGAGATTTTGACGACGGTCACGAGCAATATGGCCGGGTTTCTTACAAAAGAAGCAAGGGCCCCTCTTCTTACCATTCTTGTTTGGATCTTGCTTCTTAAACTGAGAATCATTCTGAACTTTCAAAGAATTCGAAGTTTTCGATTCTTGCACATGATTAATCTTTGAGTGATTTTTAGTTTGCTGATTATCCTTAATTTCACGCTTACGAGCATCTTCTTCAATGCGAAGATGACGCTGCAAGCCTTCTAAGTCATAGTTAGTTTCAACATGCTTAAGTTTCTTCTTGTAACTACTCCATGAAGGGGGGAGACGAGAAATAATAACCCCAACAATGAATGAACTTACAAGATCAATTCCAGCATCTTTAAGATGATTAACAATAAGCAAAAGATCATTGACCCGGGCAATGATAGACTTACTGTCGACCATTTTCCAATCCATAAAGTTGAAAATCAGGAACTTATTATTACTGGCCTCAGAAATCTTGTATTTGTTCTCCAGTGCAGTCCATAGTTCCTTCGCAGTTCCATAAGTACGATGAGCATTGTAAACGTTCAACCCCAAAGCATTCAAAATGTGACCTCGGCACATGAAATCATATTCTTCACGCTTCTTTCGCTTTCTCTTCAATTCCTTATCGTCCTTGTCAGTAGCATCAGGAATGGCCTCTAACCTATCTTCCAGAATGTACCAAACTTTCCGTAACATAAGATTGAATCTGAGAGTTTCCTGCCAGCGAGTAAAACCCTCTCCTTCAAAACGTTCTAACCTATTAAAAGTCTGATTCATGACTTGCAGTGATTGCGCAGCAACCATTGAAGATTCACCCTCCATGTCGATAGTAATTGTCGAAAACTGTTAGAAAATTGGCACTAAAAGAGGGTGAAGAAAAGAATGTTGTATTAGGGTTCAAGGCTCTTATGAAAAGATTCTTTTCGACAATTATTCGACCCTTTCCCAAACAGGAAGAAGTGTACAAATAGGTCAAAGAATATCGCCATCAGGATACTTAAAGCCCCACAACAGATGTTGGATTCAAAGTTTGTACAACCTTGATCCAACCAGGAACACGCTGGTTTTGAAACTGATGATGCTTGTTTAGAAGGAAAACTGAGAAAGTTGAGAGATGTGTTTTGAATGAAAACAAGTATGATATTTAAAGAGGAATCACACCCTTTGAAGATGACTTTTCATCTTTACTGGAATCCTTTCAAAGTGAACAGACGCGTCTCTTCCGTCAATGCGTCCATTGGAGAAACAATATTTATGTTCAGGTCGAACCCCGAGAACATGGTAAATGACTGCATTCAAAGGGTTCTTTGAAAATATCCAATAAATCCAGTAGCAAAACATTTGTCCCTTTTGCCATCAGCAACCAGAGATTTCTTCTTATATGTTCTTCCAAAGCTACATTGCCAGAAACTTTTGGTCCTACTTCTTCAACGTGGCTGGCAAAATATATAACCCTCCGCCTTCAACTATCAACCTCATATCTAACTGGGCTTCCACCAATCTCTCTGGCACTGCAAAGGAGCTTTGGAGCAGACTTTATGCCGCTATTCTGTGGTCTCTTTGGATGGAAACAAACGAAAGACATTTCAACAAAAAGGAAAAAAGCATCGCGGCAATTACTATAGAAGTTAAGCTTAAGGTCTTATCCTGGTCGAGTTCGAAGGCTTGCATGTCAAATGTTAGTGTAGATTATGTTATTTGCAATTGTAAGTCTAATATTTTCGACCCTCCGATCATTAGTTTTTTTTTTTTGGTTGGTTACTAGGTCCTACCTCTTGCTAGTATTCTGTTTGTATGTGTTGATTGGGATCCTTCTTTTCGTTGGGTAATCCTTTAATGAATTACTTTCTTTACCGAATTTTTTTTGAGTGAAATTGAAATCTCAGTTCATGGTGGGATTAATACAGGGAATTAAGATCATATGGGTTAAGTCTTGGTCAAGTAGACCATAGTTGTAGGCTCGGATTTGCTGGAGATATATATAGGTGGTGCGATTTAAATTGAGTTGGGGCTTGCTCCTGAATTCAAGTTAAGCAAGAAATTGAAATCAAGATGGAAATAGAGTTTGGCGTTCGAAGATACAAGAAATTTGGTAGATTTCAAGAAAGAAGAACAATGAATATAAAAGTGGAATGGTTTAGGTTTACTATATATTGCTTTGGAGTTGAATGGTGGTTGTTTCTCTAATGAAGATTAAATGAAGAATATGAAGTTACAAAGAATCGGATGAGCTTTTGTCGTTGATTTCCCTGTTGTTGTCGAGTTTAGTTTGGAATTGAGATAAACAAAGAAGAAATGATGAAAAAGATATGGTTGTTCTGCTATATGGTCTCAATGGGTTCTTGTATGGAATGTGATTGGAGAATACATGGAACAACAAAATCAAGAATTCTTTAAGTGCGAAATTCATAGAGGAAAATTGGTTGTTTATTGTGGATGATTGGATGAATGTTAGGATTGTTTTGGGCTGGAAATGTAGGGAATAACCAGGAAAAAGGGCTAGCCAAAATACAACCAGAATTGAGCCGGAATCGGAGTCCGGTGATCCGATCCAACTCACCAGACAAAGTTTGACCCAGAGACGGACTTGAACTTGTTTTAACAGACCTTGGATAATGGGATGTTAAAACTTATTTAGGTAGTAGGCTAACCTAGTCGTAATGTCATACATTAGAACTTCATGTAGTTCAATGTTATTGTTTGGCATGAAGCTATGTTGTGAAAGGCGAGCGCCAGACCATCGCCTAGCCAAAAAAGGCGCCTAGGCGCAACATTATGCTGGTTTTAGGTTTTTTTTAATTTTCGGGCGCTCTAGGCGCTCTCCTTAGGCGCTGGGCTTGGCGCCTCGCCTTGCCCAACGCCTTTTACAACATAGGCACGAAGATAAACAAAAATTCTTCCCAAATGGTGATTTTGAACTCCATAGAAACCGCCCCTTTGCATTAAAACCCACAAGTTAAAAACCGCCTCTTTAGAGCATCTCCAATGGATCCTCGGGGTCGTTCCTATATGTAACGTCCTTGCAAACATCTTTAACGCCAAAATTCCCCAAAATTAGGAATATAAGAGATATCTCTCCAACTAGAGATTTTACATAAACTTTGCAGTACACATGTATTTTTATTATTGGTTAGATAATTTTGTTTTATTTTTAAGTTAACCTTTTCACCAATTAAATTGAGGAGTCACATATCTCACATCCTCAAAGAGATCCTCTGAAACCAGAGGATCTTGTAAAGGATGTTATAAAAACCACCTCCCACGTCATCTTGACATTGTCTTTAAAGGTTTCCGTTGGAAATGATTTTTTCTTAAAATGTGATAAAATCCTATGTGACCTACAATTTAGGAATTTTACAACACCCCGTTGGAGATTCTCTTACATTACCATCCTTCCATACTTTTTTTGCATTTTCAAATTTCACCACTCTGGAACATAGGCACGAAAAGAAAAAACGATTCTAGACGAATTTCATCAAACATGCTCTGTGCAAAAAACTTTGACACAGGGTCAAACTATTCTCAACATACAAAATGGCAGACTTTTGGGGTGACTTGAATTAATGAACCAATTTAACTTTTAAAAATTGGACACTAATCTAATCATAATGGTTATGAATTAATGAACTGAAATTGGAACTCCATTTGTAGGTGATCAGAATTATTAATTGATTTGTTAATTCCCTAGAATAAGTTTGGGGGAGGAAACGAAATCACGGGGAACTCGATTTAGGGGAAAAAATGAAATCAATTGAGATCGTAGTTGAAATAATCTAAGAATATTGTATTGTTGTTTGGAGAATAGAGATGAGAAAAAAAGATGGGGAAAAGCACTCGATAGTATGTTCCGTTAATGGATATCGGTTAACCACTAATTTTAATGGCAACAGCAGTGGCAGAGCTAATATCCATTACGTTAAATGCCGTTGACAACCCTAACGGTATCCTTATTTATCATTAGTCGACGGGGTCCATTCTTTTATATGTATGGGCTATATGGTTTGAAACGCCGATTCATAAAGAACCACCCGAAAATAAAATGTACGTAATATAAAGATGGACTCACATTACAAAAAAATAAAAAAATAAAAAATTTAGAAAATGGTTAAAAGACAATCTATTTTTAAAATACTAATAAAAAATAAAAAACAAAAATCAAATAAACCTGCTACTTTTTTTTCCTTCCACTTTTAGGGGCGACCCCAACGCAATTAGGGGAGACATTAAAAGACAAAAAAGGTCACCCAAACGTAAAACTAAGCTACCCCTTATCCGCGGTTTTTCAAAATGGCAATTATGCCCTTACATAATCGGTAGGAAAAAAACAACAATCGGTAGGTTAGAAACAATCGGTAGTTTAAAATTAATTAACTACCGATTAATGTATGTATATTTCGGATAATGTTCCCTTTTATAATCGGTAGCTTATCCAACTTTTAATGCTACCGATTATAAGGAGCCTCAAATTTAACCTTGGCCAAAATCCAGAGGTTCTGAGGGGTGCAGAGCCAACCATAACCACTTGGTTGAGCTGTGGATGCAGCGGTAATCGGACGGATAATATGTTACAAGCATACCGATTATAAGTTTCCCCAAAATGATTTTATTTCTAAAATCCTTCACGTAGGAAATTTTGAAATCTTCTATAATCGGTAAGTTATACAACTACAAAACCTACCGGTTATACCGAGCCCAAGATCCAACCTTTGCCATATTTCATAGGTTTTGAGTGTACACAGCCAGCCATAACCACTTGGTGCGTGTTTTGGGTGCAGCGGTAATCGGAAGTTTAATATATTACAAAACCATACGATCATAAGTAGCCCCAAAATGATTTTTTTCGAAAATCCTTCATGCATTGAATTTTGAAATCTGCTATAATCGGTAGGGTATCCACCTTAAAAAACTTACCGATTATAACGATCCCCAGATCGAACCATTGCCAAATTTCATAGGTTTTTAGTGTTCAGTTCCAGGCATAACCACTTGGTTCGTGTTTTGAATGTAGCCATATTCGTAAGGATAATAGGTTTCATATCCTACCGATTATAGGTTGCCCCAAATTCAAATTTTGAAAGATACCATATTCGGTAGGTATTATAACTAAAATTACTACCGATTATTGGTTTCTCCACTTTCAACCTTCGTCAAATTAGTCGTTGCATGTTGAACCAAATTTCAGAAATAGCCGTTGGAGTTTTTGGGAAAAGGAAAAAGAGTCGTTGGACCCTAAGCCTATATAAAGAAACTCATATCTATCACCCAAATTGCACCAAACTCTTTTCTCTCTTCAGTTCTAATTTAGAAAACCAAAAACATGGATATTGCTTTTGTCGAAGAAGAAGATTGTGCTATTTATAGAGCATGGGTTGTGGTAACTGTTCATGATCTTGTTCACAAGCTCCACAAACGGGAATCCGAAGAGAAGTTATGGAACCGTATTTTAATGGTATTTGAGGCGTTAGATGGTAATCGAATTCGAATATCATCCAATGACATTAAGAGGAGAATAAAGGCGATCGATAACGAGATTGACAACCTTGAAGAACGATTTTTTAGGGATGCTTTTCCTCAATGGACGTATCAAAAACGAGTAAGTATCTTTCATAACTCCGTCTCACTTGTTACTCATTCGTTAATACTAACTTGCTCATTCACTCTTTCAGATAAATCTTGCTGATCATCGGTGTATGGACCTATATGGGAAACGATTTGAACATGAAGGATGTTACAAAATCAAAAGGGACAATTTCTGCGGTGTATGGACGTTATAATATTTTTTAATACTTTTATGGTCAATAAGGAGTATGGATTTAGGTGATTTTGACGAAATTATAAGGTTGTGGTGTTTTAAACTTTATGTAATGCATGCAATCGGATGAATATTAATATAAAAAAGTTTTCGGTTATTAGTATTCGGTGGTATTTATTGTTAACCAAGTTCCCGATTAACATATTCGGTAATATTATAAGTCAACATAATTTCCGATTATGTTGTTATTTGGTTCCAGGAAACGAAGTTTTTTTACACAGAATAATCAGATACTAAAAACACATATATCCTACCGAATATAGTTATTCGGATGTCATGGCGAACATTTACCTTCCGATTGTTGTATTGTTTGGATACATAAAAGAAAGTTTTTGCGCATAGAATAATCATAAGGAGCACATAAAACAAACCTACCATTTTATATAATCGTAAACCAGTGAAGGAATCTATATTCCCGATTATGGTGTTATTTGGTTCTAGGAAAGAAAGTTTTTTCATACATAATAATCGGATATTTACAAAAAAAAAAAAACTACCGAATATTTGTATTCGGAAGGAATGGTGAAAACTAACCCTCCGATTGTGGTGTTGTTTGGATACAGATGATAAGTTTTCTTTAACATAATAATCGAAAGGCAGATTATATTATTAACCTTCCAATTCTGACTAAATGTTTTGCAAAATTTCCAGAATCGGTAGGTTAAAAATATATAAATCTCTCGATTCTGAAAAAAAATGCAAAATCCCCAGAATCGGTAGGTTCATATATAAACTTAACCTCCGATTGTTTTCCAAAATTCAACAGTTACATGTCTCATCTTGTGATTCGCTTGTGAGTCATAGTTAAATGCATAAACATAGCAATATAGCCATTCATAATCCATAAAAGGAACCATTCACAATTCATAAACATAACGTACCAACTAATAATCCGACACAAAATTTAAATCCGACATAAACTTTGAAAACCATAAAGTTAACTAAAAACCGCGAGAGTTTACAACATTGAAAGTTTATCTCTTCTTTTTTCCCAGGACTTTGCGACCTTTACTGCCTCTACTACTTGGACCAACATCATCACCGATTTCATCAACTTGAGTGCTCGATGACGCCCAAGTTCTTTTTCTCACAAAATTTTTAGGTTGCTTTCCTTTATCCCCAAATTGAGATGCATAATCTTCATTGTCAATGTTATCAATCATCTCTTGGTTCTTTTTTATCTTCTCAAATGCCACAGGCTCTCCAGATTTTATGCAATTAGTGCACCATTCGGACAAACCTCTTAATCTGTTCATCTGTTTTAAAACATAGAATACCATCAAGGACGGTTTCTAGTCTGATTTTGACCCACAAAATTAAACTAAATTAAGAAACCAATACGTACAAATCTATCAAAACCCAGAGGTTTCTCTTTGAGGATACTCTTATACGGTGCGGTCTTTGCTTTAAGATCACGGATTACACGAAAATGAGAAACATCCCGATACCAATCCATATAATTGGGAGCATTTTCAAAACCTTGGTTGTCTTGCCTTCCATCTTTGATCAAGTAATCCATCCTTCTATACCAATGGTTTTTGTAGGATGGGTTACCCTTGTAAACCACCGTGATAGAAGCTTTATCGGAATTACAATTAGCCATATCCAAAATGAAATTCCCATTGATTTTCCACTTCGGTAAATCTTGTACATAACCGTTTTGTCGCATCACCCTCGAGGCATTATACATCACATATCATGTTGGGTGCCACAATGGTCCAAAATAAAGGGCCAAATCGGACCAACCTGCGATATGTCCATTAGATCGGTCTTCCTTGTATGGATCAAGGCATACGTCTTGGGATTTAAGTGAGCCCAAAACCTCCCTCAAATGAATCAGCTTCTGCTCCTTTGTCCTAGAATGGTTGACATCGAAGACGTACTTTTTTCCTCTAGGATGACCTAACGCCCACGTCGGTTTTCAATGGCCAATCCCAAGATAGGGAAGTGGTCGTAGATCCATGTCTATATTGACATTTTTGCAAGTTTTAGGAAATTGATTCATCAATGGTACAAAAATAAAAAAACAACCAAGTATGTAGATTTAATAAAAATACCTGTAGTAGACTCACGTTCCTGGCCACTTGGCTAATTCCAAGCCTCGATGCCTTTTTCAACTCTTCCATCAACCATGCATGGCATGCCGTGCCCCAAGAGTACTCATGCACTTTATTGAGGGGATCCAGAAGTTGTAAAAGGTTGGCATCGACCCAATTGCCACTAGTATTGGGGAAAATGACACATCCCAATACACATAGGAGATATGCGGTTGCCGCATGGTTCACTTGCTCATCAGTTAAAGTTCCCTTCTCTTATTTTGCCTTGGTGCCCCTGAACATATCCATCAGAGTACTAATATTGAATTTTCTGGTTCTATACCCCATGCATCTCTTGAACTCTGTTTTTGATGTTTCTTCATCCCAACCAAAACACTTGTTGGTTAGAGAATAAAGGTTAGCCCATTCCAACTGCTTTGTGAACTCAGCCCTGACACCTTTTCCATGGTCAGGGAGTTTAAGAATCTACACAACATCATCTGGGGTAATCAGCATCTCTCCAAACGGCATATGGAAGGTGTCGGTCTTAGGATAAAGTCTCTCAACAAATGCCGATATAGCCACCCGGTCATGTTCCAGCATAGAGTTTTCAGCTGCATTAGCCAACCCCGAATTTGCAATAATTGTCTTGAACCTTTGACATTCACCGGACCACATCAAAATGATACTATTATACACAAGACAAGTTAAAATATAATTAGAATTACCTAAACTTATAACCCTTAAAACTATTACGAACCTCAAGAAAATACCTAAATAAAATGGATACGATTATTACCTCAGTTTCATATATTTCTCTTGCCTAGGAATCTTTGTATCCAAATAACAATTCTCCTCCATCAGCTGGCATCCCTAGGATTGTTCCTTCTGGAATATCCTTCACCTTGAGTTCTTTTGGGACAAGGTGTTTCGCCTTCTTTCAAGGAGAAATTTTCTTTTCTCCTTCTCCTTGTATAGTAGCTTGAATTTCAGGATGTGATTGTGGAGCAGGTGGTTATACACCTTCTTAAACTGGCTCTGATTGAGGGGCACTTGGTTTAAAACCTTCTTCAACTTTCTCTGATTGTGGGGCAGCTTGTTGAGTTCCATCTTGAGCACTTGAAGTTCGTTTAGTGGCCCTAGCTCTCCTTACACTAGATGACAAGTTCTTACGCCTTGCCAGACTTGCACTATCCGAGATAATTGCGTCTTCGTGTTTTTTTCCTCCCCTATCCATAAATAGCAACACAAGGTAAAATAGGTTCATAATCGGAAGTTTAAGTTTAGCGTTAGCTACCGATTATTAACAATCGGAAGTCAAATTTCAACATAATCTAATGAATACGCATAATCGGTTGCAATAAATAAATAAATTTACTTACCGAATATGCATCAGTTTGTGTCCAGGAGATACAGAAGCCTATTATATTCGGAAGAATAAAATAGGCTTTTGATTATGAACCTATTGTAGGGTTCAGTTGTGAATAACTAAGGAAATCGGTAGGCAACCTAACATTTTTGCAACCGAATATGACCAATGTTCTTTAACAGTGATAATTCGAGTATAATCGGAAGTTTACAAGAATATACACACTACCGAATCTGTGTAATAACCGCAAACCAAAAAAATCAATTAGTGGTTTCGTCGAATTAAAGTAATAGAAACCCAAAAAATGGTAGAATCTTACCTAATTGGGGCCATTTGAAGTTGCTTGAGAGTTTGGCTTGAGGAATCATCTACATCAGGGACTTGTTCTTCTTCACCTTGTTCGCGTTCTTCGTGTTCTTCGGTGAGAACCTCTTTATTACGGGCAGGCACTCCAATGTTTGAATCAACACCACGAACAACATTTTTGTTTTGAGTTTTTTTACGTCCCTTATCTTTCATCTTCTTATCGAATATTCGAGGATTATTCGATTCGACAATTAACGATAACAATAACGATGTATTGAAGCGGAGTTAACGAGGGGGGAATTTTTCCTCTCTGTATTCAGAGAGCAAGAGGAGAAGAGAGTTGAAGTTAAAAAGAAACGAAATGAAAAGAATTTAGGTTGACATCAGTTTTATCTTTCAAACTATATAATCGGAGGTTTAACGAGTTAACTAAACTACCGATTATAGGTTGCCCCCATCGAACCTTTGCCAAAATTCCATAGGTTTTAGGGTGCAGAGCCAGCCCAAACCACTTGGTTCGTGTTTGCGAGTAACAATAATCAGAAGTTTAACATATTACATTTCCTCCCGATTATAGGTTGCCCCAAAATTGAGTTTTTGCTAAAACCCTTTAATTCCAAAATTTTGAAATTAAATATAATCGGTAGAAAATATGGCTACCGATTATAGGTTACCCCACATCGACCTTTGCCAAAATTCCACAGGTTTTAGGGTGTAGAGCCATCCCTAACCACTTGGTTCGTGTTTGCGACGTAGCAATAATCAGAAGTTTAACATATTACATTTACTTCCGATTATAGGTTGCCCCAAAATTGAGTTTTTGCTAAAACCCTTTAATTCTAAAATTTTGAAATTAAATATAATCGGTAGAAAATATGGCTACCGATTATAGGTTACCCAACATCGACCTTTTCCAAAATTCCATAGGTTTTAGGGTGCAGAGCCAGCCCTAACCACTTGGTTCGTGTTTGCGACATAGAAATAATCGTACGTTTAACATATTACATTTACTTCTGATTATAGGTTGCCCCAAAATTGAGTTTTTGCTAAAACCCTTTAATTCCAAAATTTTGAAATTAAATATAATCGGTAGAAAATATGGCTACCGATTATAAGTTGCTCCACATCGACCTTTGCCAAAATTCCACAGGTTTTAGGGTGCAGAGCCAGCACTAACCACTTGGTTTGTGTTTGCGCCATAATCAGAGGTTTAACCGATTTAATTTCCATCCGATTAAGATAATCGGAGGCCTTCAATTACAATCGGTAATAAAGGGAAAATATATTGGTGTGGTGACTTTGTGTTGGAGTCATTGGGACAATGACTCCCGGTTGAGTGAGAGAAGAAGAAGAAGAAAAAAAAGAAGAAAAAGTGGGTATATGTTGCCAAGTTCCGATTGTTCCAATCTTCCATAAACATGGATGGGTACGAAGAAGGACGTGAAGTAGTTGAAGTTCAAGGTTCACTACCATTTAGAGATGACGATTTGGGGTATTTATTGAATGATCCACACTTTGATGGAGATGAAACCCTAGACGACGCTTTCATGGAGAAAAATGGAGAATCACCCAAAAACGAAGGTAACAATGCGCCAAACAATCAGGTATGTTGCTTGAAAACTCTAATAGCAATGTTATGTGTGTTTGTGGGTGATTTTGAACGTGAAAATTCGATAATTGCATGCCTTGAATGCCATTAACGACTATTAATTGGTAGCTAACTGAGTATAATTATCTACCGAATATGAACAATCGGGTAGTATTTTATGTATTAAGTTACCAAATACGTTAAAAATACCCAAATTGAAAGCTTCAATTTGTCGTAATCGGAAGTTTTATACATAACAAAACTTCCGATTGTAAATAGTCGTCCCAAATAAGAATTTGTCCCAAAACGAAATATTGGTGAATCTTGACATTTCATAATCGGGTCTTTATGAATTAATATCACTTTCGATTATAAATAATCGGGTGTTTATGAATTAACTAATCCTCTGATTGTTTAAGTTTTTATACATAGAACAATTGTTCATTTGTCTATCTATTAATCAGTAGAATATCTCAGTACAATACTATCGATTTTTTTTAATCGGTTAGGTTTTTTAGTAATTGATTAACGATTGTAGATCAATCGGTTGTATAATCTGAAAATATGGCTACCGATTATTAATGTGTAACTTGTTGTTGTGGTGCGTAGGATACTGTATCTGTTGATGACGATTATTATTTGAGGCCTGATACTGCCCTACACTATGAAAACGATTTAGTATGTTCATGAATTATCTTTTCATTTTCGAATCATGTATGTTAGATGGTTATGCTTATTTTGTTTCTTTTGTTTTATGCGCATTTAAATATTTCAAAGTAAGGAGGAGGCGAAGGAGTGGCTTATGAACAAGGCAAAAGAGAACATGTGCGTGGTAGTTCAGAACCGTTGTGTGAAGGATATTCGGTTTGAAATGATATGTGAGCGATGTGGGGAGAAGAAGAGTCATGAGGAAAAGAATAGTAAGTATGTAGGGAAGATGAAGAGAAAGAAATACCGAAGTCATTCAAAGAAAATTGTATGCCCATTTAAGATTGTCTTCTATAATCCCAATGGTAGGGATAGTAAAGAGTGGAAAATGTCTAAAGTTGCTAATGGTTGTCATAACCATGATGATCTAGATACTCTTATTGGACATGTAATGGTTGCGAAGTTAAAACCACATGAAATGGAGACGGTGAGGTCTATGCGGATCCAAAAGGCGAGTGCGATCTTAAGTAAAATTAAGGCGGATGACCCCGACAACTTTTCTTCTTTGTCTACAATTCAGTCGGTTCTAGCTACGATTAAAAGGACGGAATGGGATAGTAGAAAGGTCATGCAACAATCACAGTGGTTAGCTGAGTTGCACGACTACACGTTGAGAACATAAGAAAATGATGGTAAAGTGGTACGGATTTTCTTGGAACATCCCAAAATGATCAAATTGGCTCAGTGTTTTCATCAAATTTTGTTGATATATGCCACTTACAAGACAAACAAATATAACATGCCATTGTTGAACATTCATTAACACACTTCGGACAAAAACACGTTTACAATTGCATGGGGTTTAATGGATCATGAGAACAATGTGAGCTTCATTTGGATGTTGGAGACGTTGAGGTCCATTTATAATGGGGATGATTTTCCAAGGGTTATTGTAACGGATAAGGATCAAGCCTTAATGCATGCAATAGAGGTTGTCTTTCCTGAAGCCCGAAACTTTCAATGTATGTGGCATATTCAAGGAAACATCAAACACAATTTCCATCTCCATTTCCAAGCTAAAAACCAAAAAAGGGTACCAAGAGGTCGAAGGAAGAGGATGAGCGCATTAGTAAATTAACCGTGGAAGAACAACAGGAAGAGAAGAAGTTATTTGATGAAAAATGGAAAGAAGATGGAATGATTTGGAAAATGTTCATGAAAGCATGGGACAAGATCGCTTGGTCGAAGACCGAAGAATATGGTCAGGGAGAATATGGCAAGGACTACCCAAAACCGGTTGAGTATTGTAAAACACAATGGTTAACGATCAAGGAGAGGTTTGTGTTTGCATGGACATATGAATGTCGTAATTTCGAGAACAAGGAGACAAGCATAGCGGAGGGGTCTCATGGATGGTTAAAGAAAATACTTCTAGGTAGTCAAAATGGAGTTGTGTCGACCCAAGAAGAAATTCATGAATTCACTAATCGTGATCTCGTTAAGATTAAGGGTTCTATGCAATTTAGTGTACATAAATTCCCGACGGAACATGAAAATGAAAGATTGCTTCTAAGGGACATTGTTCATAAAGTTTAGAGATGGGAAATAAATCACATGATGAAACAATTGAAGCTATATAAAGATTATGATGACGATAATATGGTTTATGTTTTCAAAGATATGATAGGTATTGGTCTCCCATGTCGTCATAAAATTGGTAGGTACGTCGATGTGATTGACATTAATGATATTCAACAATTTTGGAAGCAATTAAATTTCACTCCAAGCACCCCCGTAGTTGATGGTCCGTCGTTCTTGTATTCGGAATTGTGTGCAAGAATAACCGAGCGTTATGCTACTTCTAATGGCGCAAAGAAGCAAGTATTGATGCATGATTTGAAGCAAGCTCTTCACCCTAGTTTAAGGGAGGTTGATGAACCTATTAAGCAAAAGGGGGCGGGTAGGCCCACCAAAGTGTCGAGGACCATTGGAAGAAAAGAATTGAAAGAGTATTTGTATAATAAAAGAATATTGTGTAGGCATGAGCGTTCGGAAGCCTAATTTTAGGATGAGCCGCAACCCAAGAAAATAGGTGGTCCAAGAAAAGATCAAGACATGTGGGGCCAAATCTCTCTACGAAGCCTTCTCAAGTAAGTCAAGCCGAGACGGTGGAAGAAGTTGTGTTAGTGGAGACCCAAACTACCTCCGTAGTTATAGATCAAATGAGCAACTCCTAAGAAACACAGTCAATGGAAATGGTGACTATAAGAGAGAAGTATGGTACTCTTCGTTGTCCTAGGTATTTTCATGGAAAACCCACGCGATCAAGGTAAAAAATTATGGAAGAATATATGAAACAACTCCCTCCCCTCATTATTCCATTTGTTTTGTCCACCGACTAGGTGGATGGGGATGGTAATTGTGGGTTTCACATTGCTACGGAACAAATTGGTAACTTTGGAGAGGTCGTGGACGTAGATGTCACCGAATGGAAATATTTAAGAACTAAGATGGCGGTATAACTAATAAAGGACAAGGATTTCTATATGGGGATGATGAAGCAAGGAGATAGACACGACAAAGAGCTAGAGTTCAAAAACTTAGTTGCACATGTAAAGTGCCGAAAGGGATTGAAGACTATCGGATCCAAGTATTGGATGAGAATGCCTTCATGTGGATATCTCTTAGCGGACGTTTTTAATTGCGTGGTACATTTCTTTGTTCCTCCTAAGTATGGACATTCCTTTACGTTTGCACCTACAAGAATGGTTTGCGATGATTCGGTTAAAGATAGAAGAATTGTGATGGCATTTGTGAACGAGATGCATTTTATCGTTTTAAGAGTAAAGAGAGATTTCCCATTACCTCCGTTGGATGGTGCGACGGATTACTTCCCAACTAATAATTGTAAGGATTGGTTGAAACAATATGAGACCAACATGTTGGATTGGGATCGGGTCATGAAAATCAACTTTCCGGCAGGCATACTCTAATTGGTTCCCTCGGATGATGAAGATGAATGATCGTTACTTGCGAAAGATGTATTTTTTGGAATGATCTGTGAAGTATAAAGCTATAATCGGTAGTTATATTATAAATATATCAACCGATTATACATGCTTTTGTAAACAGACTCAATCAATATTATAATCGGTTATTAAAATTTCTAATTTACCGGCCGATTGCAAGTCTAACAAAATTACTGAAATTTATTCCCCAGAATCGGTAGATAACATCTTACATTAACACCCTATTATCACCAAACTTTGGAAAAAAAATGAAATTTTTTCCCAGAATTGGTAGACAACATAGAACATATACTTCCGATTATTACCAAACTCTGACATAAAAAGGTGAAAATATCCCCAGAATCGATAGAAAATAGAAAACAATAACTTGCGATTATAACAATCAATCAATATTTATACTGTGGTCACGGACTTCAGGAATTCATAACTCCCATCAAAAGTGAATTCTTCACCCATTTCCACCAAGTACTGTCTTTTTGCGAGTGCCTCCTACATAAACAAACACAAAATAATGCCAATTTCGTTTTAGTAAGAAAGATTAGACACCCGGTGTTAAAAATAAATAATTTAGGCCATACTTACAAATTGTTGGATTGAAAAGCTTAAGTGGCTAGTGTTAAACATCCTCTTTCGTATCGTTATGTAATCATTTACCCATTTTTGGACAAGTCGGAAACGATCATGAACTTGTTGGAGTGATCTTTGCTTTGGATTTCCATAATATCGCACAAATTGGCTATATACCCTCTCCCAAAAGACTTCGAGTGTTAACCTTCCCGCCATGACATCTTCATGTCTTGTTTCATGATACCAGGTTTTCACAATGACTAAATCTTTAGTTGCGTCAAATGTTTCCATGCTAGTAAGTTGAATAAATCTTCATGTCTTGTTTCATGATACCAGGTTTTCACAATGACTAAATCTTCAGTTGCGTCAAATGTTGCCAAGCTAGTAAGTTGAGATATAGAATGAAAATCTATTTGTAGAATACACGATCCTATATATGTGTTGTTTGCTGCATAAATAAGAAGAGTTTACCCTCTTTGTATAGATAAGAGTCCCAACGTCTTTTTTTTTTTTTTTTAAATGACCGTTGATGCGTACTTTACAAGACTGTACTGAAGTTGCGTACAATTATTACATATAATCGGTAGTAAATTATTTAACCTAAGATACCAATTATGTATACTCGGAATCTTAGGATACTTGTGTACCTACCGATTATAGCCTGTTTTGTCAACAGGGTACAAAGTTTCATTAGAGTGGGATAGTCGGAGGTTTATCAATATGTATTAGCTACCGATTTTGTGTGGTTTTCGAGGAACGGCTAGTTTCTTTTGAAAGAAATAGCCGTTGGAGTATAATCGGTAGTTACATAAATAACAAAAACTTCCGATTGTAATATTTTTTTGGAAATTCATTACAGTACCACCTCAACATCATCATAATTTTACGTTGAACTTCCACAAATTCTATTACAATGTATTGTGATTAGCGTCGTGGACGTGTTGGACGAGTCCTAAACAGATTAAATATTTCCATCGCCATAAGGATTCTAAAATGAGCTTCATAACAGAAGCTTGATCTTTTCCATCTCCGCCATTCCCCGAGTGATTGTTCTATAACCTCATCATTGGTTGCACCCCTCAATCGATATTGATTCACAAGATAAGTTAAATCGACAAATTCTCCGACGCATCCGTTTATTGAACCAATTCGGCACAAAAGATCAGCAGAGTGACGGTTGTTTGGGTTACTGGTGTCGGAGAAATTTTTTTCGTGAATTCTCCCCAAATAACTCATACTCAGTATGCCTCATTGCCTCCGTTCTGCTCCCCGTCTCGGATATAATTGAACGTAGCGCCTACATAAAGATAAATCTTCTTCAATCGTGAACTCCGTTGGATTAATGAATGGTTGGGCCATTATGTTGAAGATGAAGTTGGAGAGAGTTAAAAGGTATTTGTGTTCCATAGAGGGTACAAGGATACAATCCTTATATAGGGTATAGAGTTCCGACGGCTCTTTTTTGTTGGGGCAACTGTATAATCGGTAGCCAAATAAGGTAATTAGCTACCGATGATACAGTTGCCCCAAATTTTGGTTTGAGAAAATTCTCAAATTTTATGAATTTGAGAACTATAATAATCGGTAGTTAATACGACTACCGATTATAAAGTTGCCCCAAATCTCTTTTTTGGGAGATACTATAATCGGTAGAATAGTGAGGTTATTATTACTACCGATTGTTATCGGACCAAGATTCGCGTTAGGCACAAAATCTATATTAATCGGTAATCAAATAGCGTTACTAACCCTCCGATTAGTATTACACAATCGGACACAAATTTTCTTCCGATTATATAAGGGCATTAACGTAATCTCCACATTTTTGGACATCCCTTAACGTTGCCTCTGGGTTGGGAATAAAAAATTTGCCCCTAATTGCGTTTTCATTTTGAAAAATAAATGTTTTTTTTTTTTAGTATCAAAGAGACAAAATAAGTCTTTATTCCGATATCATAGGGAATTGACCACTACAAATAGTTGCGGCCTGCGTCGCACGTGAGAGATATCGCCCTTTTCTTTACGAAGATTCGTTCTTGGATTCTTGTGTAATCTGATGGCTTCCGTAAAACGGAGGAGAGAATTTAGAGAGGGCGTATAGGTTGTTATTAGTGGGTCCTACGTCACTCGTATTCTTTTCACTTTACACCGGCTTCATCACCTCCTCAACTCTCAAAGAAATTTCACAATGAAAATGTGATTGGTTTTTTATAAATCTCCAGATCTCAAAAAGATGAAAAAAGGATTCTAGTCGTTCGATTAACTTCGTTTCTCTTCAAATAATCTTCAGAAATTTTATTACTCACTAGTCACTACATTTGAAGAAGTAACCATGTTCAAGAAAAGCTGAATCTCTAGTTTCCAGTATCGAAGGTATAATATCAGGATATAAATATCATTAAGTTCGTCTGGTTTGTTTGTTGTTTCTGATGTAATAGTGTTACCTTTTGATTTATTAGGTTTTTGATTTTGTTGATTTATGATATTATTGTGGACAGAGTTGCACTATCGGTAACATGAATAGAATTGATTTTATTACAGACTAGTTCAATTTTTAACTTGATTTATAAAAATCATCATAGATTTAGATTTTAATCTTTATAAAGTATATTTTTCTTGATTGTATGAGCTCTTATCTGTCCTTGAAATTCATGTTCTATCAGTAGTTATATCCATAAAGTGTTTTCTTCTTCCTAGCTTCTAAAATTTTATCTATAACCTAACAGATTTATTACCGGAAACTTCATAGAGCCGGCGATTTATTCAGTCTCCGTTGACGATTCAACTAGGAGAGATTAATCTGTAAGAGGAAAGCAACAGTTGACCGCCACGTGTAATGCAACCTGGGGACGGCAATGAGGGGGATCCACCGCCCACTACTTGCTGGGGCCATCTTATGGCTTTTTTACTAGCATGTAAGCACCAGTAATTTTCAGTGTTTTTTTTTTTTTTCACAGGTTTTCTATAACTAAACTGTTTTTACTCCCTGATAATCAATAAGTTTGTCCATGGGTGCATTAGATTTTTTTTTTTACTGTTTTTGTTTTTGTGCTTGCATTAAACTTTTTACTACTTATTTTATGTCATTTGTAGGTTGGGTGTGGATCAATTTTATTTTGAATTGGGCCTGGGTATCCAACCATTTACTCAACCTCCTAGCAATGAGTGCTAATTGTGTATCCTTGGTGGAAATTTATTATGTGATTAAACAAAAACAGATTGACAAAGCTTTGAACACTGTTTTTATTCTATGGGTGGTTTGTGTTGTAATCGTGCTCTTTTCGTTATGGTTATTCTGGACTCAAATATATGTCCACTGGATCTTCATCTTGTCTAACCGTTTGCACAATGGGGGATGGGGGGAGAGATGGCCAAGATGGCTCGTCTGCAACTTAACCATGAATATTTCCATATGTGTGATCAAGCTAGACCCACTGGTGCATCTTATAATGGCTGCAAGCGTTGTAATTACCATAGTAGCGATGCTTAGCCTTGCACATCAGCGTAGAGACCCGTCCGGATTGACGGAAGGCCTCACTACATGCTTTGTCATTTGTTCTCTGACATTTTTCGAGGAGACGTACATGGAGGAGAAGAGCCAGCACAAGGAGCATCAGCTAATCATTTCCTTGGTCACCGTCTTAATGGTGAGTATTCAATTCAAGGTCCATCTGTTACTTTTTGATAGAATATTCTACTTACAAGTAAAGCCCATATAGTAACAACCTTAGTTAAGGAAGCCCAAACGGTTCATTCTTCATTCTTCTTCATTTACAAACAACAATTTTATGTCTGCAAAAAACAGAAAAGAGGTTTTTTTTTGTTTTTAATCTCTCAACATCATCATAATTCATAGCCGGTATTTAAGAAACAAAGGTAGAGGTCTTCTGCTTAATTCTTTTTGTGTTTTCTCGTTTAGATTTTCAAAACCCTAGCAGCATACATTCATGAAATTTCAAATGGTACCCATCGAAACCCTAGAATCATTGTATATTTTCATTCATTCCTTTCCCAATTCTTGTGAGTATGTACTCTATGGTAGCAAGATTTTGAGATAAATGGGTACTTATATTAGATATGTGCACTGTGTCACTGTATAATTTGTTTGGAAAAGCTGATCTTTTATCTGATTGAGTCTTGTAGTTGAGCTAGTAGTACTAATTGCTTGCAATCATTCTTTGGGTTACACTTTGAATTGGAATTAGTGTACATAGGGTGATTATTCATGGGTGCAGCGTGTTGGTAGTGTTCAAAATTTGTAAATCCTTGAATGAGAAATCTGATATCTACATATAACCGGGACTTGTTTCTTAATTCTGTGTCCCTGTTGCTGTTCATGGGAACAGATGCACGAAAAGCAAGATTTTTCTCTAACAGTTTGTTGTCACAGGCTGCACCACCACCACCACCACCACCAGATGAGGTGGTACAAGCACTGGGACAGCCACCACGAGGACCACCAACAGTGGCAGAATTACAAATGCAAATTGACTTCCTTCGAGGGCATGTTAATCTTCTTGATCAACACTTTAGAACGTATATCAATCATAGACCTTGGCTAGTACAAAATGTAAGTATTGCTCACATTGTTCAGGTTTGTTCATGTGGGTATCGTTTATTTTATCTGTGGCCTAAATATTTGCATCCTATGTTTGCTCTTGTTACTGTATTCAGCCACATGTGCCACATCATGGGCCTGGCGAAGGCGAAGTCGAAGGTAATTCAATTATTTTCTCTTATATGGTTTTGCCTGTTTGATGGATACTGGTGATCTCCATGATTTTCCGATTGCATTATTCTATTTTCATATAGTTTTTGCTTGTGCAATCTTGCAGAAGATCTGAAACATGAACTTGAAACTACAATAGTTGAAGTCTTGATCCCGGAGAACTCGACGGCTGCTGTCAAGATGGAAGAGAGGGAATATGCATTTTCTGCACTTTCAAATAAACATTCAGACCTCCAAAGCCATACACCAGCTGAAATTTTACCAAAGGTACCTATATATCAACTTGAACTGCGTTTGTCATGGTTGTTTGATAAAAACATTCTTATCAGTGTGTACTCCTGATGCGTTTATCTTTTAAGATACTGGGTCCTTACTGGTTTGATTGGGTTATTTGATTGTAAACTTATAGAGGCAGTCAACTCACACATCGGGTCGATCTATGAGGCAGTTAGTTGCATTTTAGAGTTTTTCAAGTCAAGTTCTTTCAGGATTGTAACAAACTTGTGGGCATCTATACTGATATGTTTGTTCATTAATTTTGTAGCTCGTCAGATGTGTGATTTCGAATAACCTTACTCTTTACTTCTAAAAGAGAACCTAGTTTCCAGTCATGTGTTGTTGTTTTCATTTAAATTGGTTGGGGTGTTCAGGGAAAGAAAAGGAAGGACACCATCTGCATTTCTCTTGCTGATGACACATGTGATGAGCCAAAGATCAGGATGAGGTCAAACGTGAGGGACAGACTTGGTGATGTTGTTTGTGTGCATCAATGCTCTGATGTCAGATATGGGAAGCGTGTTCACCTTCGTCCTGTTGATCATACCATTGAAGGTGTCACTGGGAGTTTGTTTGATGCTTATCTGAAACGTAAGTGCCTTTTTTCCTTGGTAAACATTCTTCACACCTGCCAAATCTTGGATGGTGTATCGTGTTACTCCGTTATTTTCTGTTGTGTTATCTTACAACACTGTGCCTGTTCACATTTGTGTTTGAATTTCTCGGTTGGACGAGGTCTTGTGTTTTAGGTTCTAATATGCTTACTGTTTTAGTTTCACGGTAGTCTTTGGGATCTGCAGTTGCTCTTCCCGCGGATCAGCCCAACTCCAACTTGGCTAGTCTGTCTATAGAATCATTAAATTGTTTCGGTCATCTATAGGGAAACACATGATTTGAAGCTCCTACTCGGAGTTTGTCTCATGTGGACATAGTCTTTGCAATCAAGGATGACACTTGTATACAGTTTTTTTTTTAACAGTGGGTGTTAATAATTTTCTCTCAATGTTTTGCAGCTTACTTCTTGGAAGCTTATCGTCCAGTGAGGAAAGGCGATCTGTTTATTGGAAGAGCTGGAATGAGGAGTGTAGAGTGTAAAGTCATCGAGACTGATCCATCAGAGTACTGTGTTGTTGCCCCAGATACTGAAATCTTTTGTGAGAGAGAGCCTGTTAGAAGGGAGGATGAAGATAGGTTGGATGAAGTAGGTTATGATGATGTTGGTGGAGTCCGAAAGCAGATGGCTCAGATCCGTGATTTGGTGGGATTGCCTCTTAGATATCCACAGCTCTTTAAATCAATTGGTGGACCTCCAGGTTCCGGGAAGACACTGATTGCCCGTGCTGTTGCCAATGTAACTGGTGCCTTTTTCTGCTGCATTAACGGGACAGAAGTCTTGTCTAAATTAGCAGGACAGAGTGAAAGCAATCTTCGTAAGGCATTCGAGGAAGCTGAGAAGAACGCACCACATATCGTTTTTATTCAAGTCTTCGTCTCTCCTAGAAGAGAGAAGACAAATGGTGAAGTTGAGAGGAGAATTGTTTCCCAGCTATGGATTCTTATGGATGGTCTGAAATCTCGTGCTCATGTTATTGTTATGGGGGCCACAAACAGACCAAACAGCATTGACCCAGCTTTTAGGAGGTTTCGTAGGTTTGACAGGGAAAACGACATTGGTGTTCCAGATGAGATTGGACGTCTCGAGGTTCTTCGTATCCATACTAAGAACATGAAGCTCTCCGAGGATGTAAGTTAAAAACTTAATTTTAGATTCCTTTGGCTACTCTAAATCTATTATCTTATGGTTTAGTCTGCTGGACGTCCGCTTGACATTTTCTTTTACAGGTTGATTTGGAAAGGATTTCAAAAGATACTCATGATTACATCGGTGCTGATCTTGCTGCTCTCTGTACCGAAGCTGAACTACAGTGCATCAGTGAAATGATGCATGTGATAGATTTGGAAGATGAAGAGATAGATGCCAAGATACTTAACTCAATGGCTGTTACAGATGAGCACTTCAAGACTGCTCTTGGCACAAGCAATCCCTCTGATCTGCGAGAAACAGTAAGTTCAACATTTAAATTAGAATTAGTCACTACAAGTGGTTGAGAGAGCTCCTTATCATGGTAGTCTGACTTGATGGTTCTTAATGGACAGGTTGTTGAAGTGCCTAATGTCAGCTGGCAAGACATTGGAGGTCTTGACATCGTCAAGAGAAAGCTTCAAGAGGTAGTAGTTTACATGGTTATAAGCTTTGTTGCGCTTATGCTTCCGTTATTTTTTTGTATGTGCTCATTCCAACATAATTTTTTTTTCTTATTGTAGACCGTACAATATCCAGTGGAGCATCCTGAGAAATTTGAAAAGTTTGGTATGTCTCCTTCTGAAGGAGCTCTGTTCTATGGCCCTCCAGGATGTGGGAAAACCTTATTGGCTAAAGCAATTGCCAATGAATGCCAAGCTAACTTTATCAGTATTAAGGGTCCGGAGCTTCTCACCATGTGGTTTGGGGAGATGGAGGCCAATGTTAGAGAAATTTTTGACAAGGCCAGAGGGTCAGCACCTTGTGTTCTCTTCTTTGATGAACTTGATACCATTTCCACCCAGGTTCTCTGTCGTTTTTATTCTACTATATGTTCTCTGCTCCTGTCCATTATATTCTAACTCTAAGCCTTCTCTCTTTTCTTCCCTTTGCAGAGAGGAAGCAGTGTTGGAGATGCAGGTGGTGCTGCTGATAGGGTACTTGCCCAGCTTTTGACTGAAATGGATGGGATGTCAGCAAAAAAAACCGTCTTCATCATTGGTGCTACTAACAGGCCTGATATCATTGATCCCGCACTTGTGAGGCCAGGACGTCTTGTTCAGTTTATCTGCATTACATTGCCTGATGAAGCCTTTCGCTTCCAGATCTTCAAGGCCTGCCTAAGGAAATCACCCGTTGCGAAGGATGGTGACCTTTTGGCCCTTGCCAAGTACACTCAAGGATTTAGCGGAGCAGATATTACGGAGATATGCCAGAGAGCTTGCAACTATTCTATTCAAGAGAACATTGAGAAAGTAAGTTCTTTCATACTCTTCCTAAAATGAATTTTATAAACATTGCTTTTCATATGGGTTCATCTATCTTCACTTCTTCATGGGTTTAATTAGAAGAGTCACTTTGGTCAGGAATGCTAGTATTATCGTG
Source organism: Papaver bracteatum (assembly GCA_023529315.1). NCBI lineage: Eukaryota > Viridiplantae > Streptophyta > Magnoliopsida > Ranunculales > Papaveraceae > Papaver > Papaver bracteatum. The sequence continues at coordinate 1,136,183 of JAJJWX010000892.1, forward strand.
TGGGATGAACTGCGTATGTCAGGGTTTCATTAGAAGAGTCACTTTAATGTTCATGCGATATCTGTTTTCCTAGATGTTTTGATTTAAAATCGCATTTTGATATTTATTATTTTCAACAAAGACAGTGATGATGAACAGCTTAAATGGAACGGTGGGTCTAGGTGGAGATCCGACAAAGACAGGCTGAGAAGATTTTGAACAGAAGTTTTGTGTCAATTCCGTTGAAGAGCATAAAGAAGAAGCAAAATTTCAATAGCCTGGAATGAGTATTATTGGATCTCTTTAGCTGTGTTTCAAATTTGAGGCTACAACTGTAAATGCTAGTATTTTATTTGGGGCAGCACTCTAGTGTCCTGTGGGGAGACACATCTTTAGTTACTTTGGCTTTGAGGTCACAAGACTGACAATGGATAGTGCTTCTTGCAGTGCTTTTTTATTGAGCATCATTAGAATTTTTCTGTCTTTAGATTTAGAACTCATGCTTTGCTTTTGAGGTCACAGTATAATTTTGTATAGACTAAAATGAAGGGTAAATCTGAATATAGCTAGACAGAAATTGTCATTCCAATTCCAAGGGCAAGACTGAGCAATTATGTTTACTTCCCTGGACAAGAGCGAACACCGTGACAAGGTCTACTCCTTGTTTGGAGGTGACCGAGCAGTTTCAGTCACCTGGTAGGCTTCTAGGTCAATAAGTATCTTTTACAAGTCTTGACAAATGTATGACTGCAACTTCACTAGGTCGATTGATATACCTGTCAACCAGAAAGCCGGATGAATGCTATTGCTGGCATTAGTGCCGGCCACGGAAAGCCTAGTTTCATACTAAGATCCATAACACACTTTTTAACTGCAAAAGCTACTAAAAATAGCTTGTTTACTGTGAAATATGTGAATTTCAAATACGGACATGTTTCATCCTTCGTAGAAATGCATCTCTCGAAATGTGATGAATCTAGCTATGATTTTCGAGGAGAGTATAAATTGTAAACTCCACAAGTGACAAGTTAAGGGCTCCAGCCAAGTATGTAGCTATTTTTTCATAGCACCAGATTGAGATTTAGCAAGGAAATCGATTTGTTTGATGAGCCGACTCGCTAGTGGATATTCATGTTTAGTGCTATTATGAACGAGTGACTGTACGGGTGAGTGTAATCCATGATCCTTGAGAATCGATTAATACAACTGAACGAGTTTAATTCTTGTCCTCCTTCCCACATCATTTTAGTCTTCCCTCCTCCAACTGATGAACCGTGTAGAATCCCAGAAATATATTCTTTAGCAGCTTCAAAAATGGAGGAATTTCATAAGCTTCAATTGCCTGGTCTAGAGAATGTGATATTGTGACTTGCCTTCATGTTTTCTTAACATTTTTCTCTCTTTTTTATTTAATTTATTTACCGATCAATTATTTTATTTTTAAATATCCAACTTGCTATATATGAGGTTTAAGCTAGCATTAGGCGGCATAATGATATACGCATTTCAAATTTCATCACATCCTCTTTCTCATGCTCTTGAGCACCGAGTACTATTTTCATGAATAAACTCCAACCTCTAAAGAACAAAATCAAATTGTGGAATAAGACTCTCTTTGGTCCTCTAGATACAAGGATTTAAGAATTCTTGCACACTATCGAAGTCATTGAGGCAGATTTGGGTACTCTTCGGGAACAGTTCATCTAAAGAGCTCAAGCTAAAGTTGACTTCGAGGATGTTTCTGTCCTAAAAGAAATTTCTTTGAAGCAAAAATATCGAAATCAATGGCTAATGACTGGTGACCGTAACACATGAATTTTCCGCAAGACTGCATCCGGTAGGAGGAAATCTAAACAACTCTTCGTCAATGGTGTGCTAGTCACTGTTAAAGAATTAATTGTCAGTCACATGCTGATTTCTACTCCACTTTATTTTGTGAAGAATTTCCTTGTATTGGAGACATGCCGCTGGTTTGGGATCACCAATTTCTAAAATGGAAGTTTTGTCTGCTTTAAAGGACTTGGCAAATGACAAGGCCGGGACCCGGATGGATTCCACATTGAATTTTCCCAAAAATGTTGGTATTTCATCAAGAGGAAGAGTTCATGGTGATGGTTATCGAATTTTCAACTACAAGCTACACAGACACTAGAGACAATTTGACATTCATTTCTCTGGTTACGAAGAAACACCATGTAGAGACAGCGAAGTACTAAGCCCATAAGCCTCCTAATGAGTGCATACAAAATAAATGCATAAGTATTATCCTCTCGCCTCCAACTACTAAAGACTAAATTAGTCGATCCATGTCAATCTGGTTTCATATTAGAGAGGCAAATCATTGACGGCATTTTAATTGCCACTGAAATTGTGGACTCTAGAAACAATGAAAAAACTCCGGGGAGGATTTAGAAAAGCTTTCGATAAAGTTAGTTGGTTTTTGTTGACGATATCTTCGGCAAAATGGTTTCAAAGCAAAGTGGCTAAGTTGGCTGACATTTTGCTATCATTCTCCACCTTTCTCAATACTATTAAATGGATCTCCTTTTGGTAATTTCTGGACCTCAAGGGTCTTCGTCAATGAGACCTGTTATCTCCTCTACAGTTTGTTCTTCCCATGGAAGTGCTCTCCAAAACAATTGACAAGGCAGATGCATCTGGTTTACTCACTGGCTTTTCAGTATAGCACAAGGGTCTACTCCTATTTCTCACCTTCAATATGCTGACGATTTGGTCTTCTTCATCAATTCATTATCCATCATGGGATGAGTTACATAACCTTATGAGCATCCAAAGTGTATTGAAGCAGTATCAGGGAAAAAAACCTCATATCAAGATCAGAAGCAACTTCAGTTCAAATCAGAGGCGGCCAGCGTTGACTGGCGATTTTCAAGGGTTCGGAAAAACCCTCTCTGCACTTCCTTCCCAGCCATGGCTGGGGGGGTTTCTCCCCTCTCATCCTTCCCTTCACCTTCGATTCATCAAGGGGGTGGCCTGGGGGATAACCAATTTCCTCCTTTATCTGCTGCTTCTCCTCCTTTTCATCCTCACAAAGCAGGAACTGAAAATTGGGTTTCTTCATTATTTGGTTCTCCAAAACCAGATCGAGTGGAAGCAACAATGGTTTTCGATCCGCCACCTCAAGTAGATGGAAAGAAAGATCCTGTATCCTTGTCTTCGCAAACCTCTCCTGAAACCTTCAATCGCTGTAAAGATCTAGTGGTGGGTTTTTTCGTCGGAAAAAAATGGCTTTCTCTGAGGTTCAAAAATTCACCAAAAATTTCTGGAATCTTAAAGGTGAGGTAAGCATTTCTATTCATGGTAGTAATGCTTTCATATTTGAATTCAAGAATAGTGAAGATCGAAAATTAGTGCTTGAATTAGGTTCCTTCTACATTCACAATAGACTTTTTATTATCAGACCTTGGTCTCCTTTAATTGAAAAGAAAATCTCTGAGATGAAGACAATCCCAATATGGGTTTTGATTTATGGCGTTCCTCTACATTTTTGGGACAACTTAGGGCTCAGTAAAATCTCTAGTTACTTTGGGAAACCTATCATGGCAGATGACTACACTCTCAAGAGATCTAGACTGTCTTATGCAAGAATTTGCATTGAGATTGAACCGGATTTCTCCTACCCCAGTTTAATTCCTCTTTTGATCGATGGCTCGATTCCTATGTAGCTTCCGGTTGAGTACCAATGGAAGCCCCCCAAGTGTGAAAGTTGTTGTGTATTTGGACACTCTTTGATAAAATGTCCTAAGAAAGGAGTGAAGATTAAGACTCATTGGGTTCCAAAGAAAAAGATTATAGAGCCTATTAGAGAGAATGCCCAAGGGATTGAGAAAGTTGATCCTCCTGTAACAAGTGAGAGTGTGAGAAAACATTGTGAAGATCAGGTGGTTGAGATTCAACTAGTTGAAGAGGAATGGATAGCTTGTTCTAGCAAAAAGAAGCATACAAAGAGAATAGAAGATAGTCCCTTTGTTGAGAATGTTGAACATATTAACTCTTTCAGCATTTTAGAATCAAATTCTGATCTTGCTAGGGTTGAGTCTGCTAAGGAAAAATTAAATAATAATGATGTTATTCCCACTGCCAAAGTTCTTGCAGATGAGCCTTTGGAATTTGGGCTTGAAAATCTCTTTGGAACAGGTGAAGATACAATAGAGGACTCTTCAAGAGAAGTGCAGGCCAAATCCATTGAAGCCCGACGGTTTGAAAAAATTTCAGCTTTAATAGGAGATCCTAGCGGAAAAGAACCAAATAATGAAAATTTTCAGAAATCTAAGAAGGAGAAGGAGCTTAGTAAACTAGGCTGGAAGGATGATCCTAACAACGACAAGCTTGGCAGAGGTCATAGAAAATCCGTGAAGAAGAAGAAATGAGTTTGTAGAGTGTTGTGCTTGGTTTTTGCTTGTTAGACTTTTTGGTTTAGCTTGTCAGCAGTTTGTTTTGTAGCTTCTCTTGTTTTGATGTAGGAGCTATCTCCTCAGCTCTTGGTAGCACTTCCAAGTGCTTTTTCCTTCTGTATTTTCTTTTTTCTTCAATGCATTTTTAACCTTTCTACTCAAAAAAAAAAAGCAGTATCAGGGTTGCGAGTAATTAATTCAAGTTGGACACAGCTACGTACAATGTTGGGCCAACAGGCTTGGATGCGTAACTGAATCGCTAAATTTTTTTCGTATCTTGGTATGCCTCCTGGGGCAAAATTAAGAAGCAAAATTTCTTTGGGATCCAGTTGTGGAAAATTTTGAACCTAAGTTAGCTTCTTGGAAGAAAGCTTCTCTCACGAGAGCTGGAAGAGTGACCCTTGTGAAATCGGTGTTGTCTAACCTTGTTGTTTACTACTTCTCTGTGTACCTCGATCGAATCTCAGTCATAAAAACCGTGGAGCTAGAAGACCATGAGGAACTTCATATGGGATACTGGAGAAGATAAAACGATACACCTGGTAAACTGGGAAGAAGTTCGCAAGCCCTTGAAAATAGGTGGGTTGGGTATAAAGAATTTAAGAATGATGAACAAGGTGCTTTTCGCAAAATGGGGTTGGAGATTCGGTGAAGTCTTAGGTATAGATCCAGTTATCAATGATTTAATATTAACCCCCCTTTTCAAAAAACAATCCATATGGATACCTCAAATTCCGTCTTCCACTTATGGTTGCTCTGTATCTGTATGGAAATATATCACCATCCAATTTCAACTGGTAGCCTCTCTTTCACCTTTGAATTGGAAATAGTGCTAACATTTCTTTTTGTGTCGACAATACAGAATCTTTTAAGGATTTTGTTTTCTTAAATAGAAATTTTCCAGCAGCCAAGGATACAGGAAAATTTTCTTTGCTCTTCAAAATTGCTGGTTTGAAACAACGTTTTATCAAAGAACACATCTGTCAAAGTGGCAACAGCTGGTCATTTCATTGCATAACATTTCTACGTGGTAGGGGAAATCTTCCCGCATCCTTGATTGCTGGCCCTCCAAGTTGTTTTTATTAAACCAACCTGACAACTTTACTTTGACTGCAGTACTGTAGTAGGCTTACAAGTTGAATTGATTCACCCAACAAAAGAAGATTTTGTGCATCAAACTATGTATAATATCGTTTCACAGAGTTTATCATCTTATAACCCAAAGGCTCTTCGTTCCTGCCCACATATCTTCTCAATCCATTGATCGACATTTTCCTCTACTTTTCCTCACCGTTTTGGACATGTACATATGCGGTCAATGCCCCATAAAAACCTTATCTATAAGCAAACATCATGACAAAAAATCTACCATTTCTTTTTTCTTCTTATATAATCGGAAATTGTATCGTCCAAATGGCTCATCTATTTAGCTCTCCGTCTCTTCGCCATATCCAGTCCGTGCTAAGCCTGAGAATAATGATTAGCGTCAGACAGTTGCCGCCTACCTTAAACGGTCTAAATTTAAAACTATTTTAAGAACTTTTCTAAGAAATAATATGCTCCCTTTCATCGGTTTGTCACCGTGTTAATATTCATTAGAAATAGTTATTTGTTTTTCACACGCAGTTACTCTACATGAAAGCACCATTATAACCTCCAACTAAATCAACCTAATCATCAAAAGCAGTACGTAAGAAACAGACCCAATTCAGAGAACCCACGACTTAATGTTAAAGAATTAGCATTTTACATTAAAGCATTCTTACTTACCCATTGATCGAATCCAGAATAATCTCTTAGCAAATAAAAGAAAAATAAGGAAAAGGAAAAGGATCTAACCTGTTTGGCGGTGCTGGGATTTCTTTAACGATATCCTCAATATTGCTTCGCTTATCTGCCATCCCACTCTATGTCATCTTGATTCATACCGACAAAACAACTAATGGAAATACTTTTTCTCAACTCATTAAAAGTTATTGGGAGCCATAAATGGAAGAACTGAATTCTTACCAGTATGAGCAGATTAATGCCGATGGTAGATTAATGCCGAGGGTCACACATTTTGAAAAGCTGGTGTGTCAGCAGATACCTTAAGCCAAATATCAATCTTTTCATTTCCATTCAACCATTCCCAAAATTTCTTTGCCGCAATTATCAAAAATAAGAGTATCCAAGTTTCGAAGTTGTATTAAACGTGGGAGAATCTATGTGTACTTTGCCCAAAATAAATAATAGATGAGTAAAAATCTTGATTAGAACACAAAGATAAGGAGAAATTAGAAACGGGTTTACTTAAAATTTCGTTAACTTTTACCTTTTGATTGAATAGAAGATCACGATGAAGAGGGATTTGTTGCATTATATTGTAATCTCAGCGCTGAGCATTAGGCATACATTATACATATGCAACTGTTACTGAATAGTCATGTCCAGAGCCCAAAGGCTGGAAAGCCTATCTTCTCGTATATTCTGAAACAGTTATTTGAGGCAACGTCTTAAGCGAACGAAAACAACTTAAAACAGGAAAACCAATATAAGATTTTATGGGAAGATCCATCGATCGTAACCTTGTTTTATTGATCCTCACGTGGAGATTGTAGATTAAGTTTGTTGGCTGTATAACATCGTTCAGGAATCTTTCCAAGTACATCTATTGCTTTGGTCTTCTGAGTTCTGATATTACCATCTTACCTACGTTTTTTAGAGTTCTTCATCTTATTTGCAGAGGAAATGCCTAAAAGTGTGACTGAAAAGTGAAAAAATTCCAAAAGTGTGACTGATTCCGAATATCTTCCAAAAGTGTGGCTGATTTTACCTAATACCCAAAGTACCCTTTTATAGCGTACACATCGCGTAAGGATGTCCACATATTTATAGTTGATGTGTACACATTATACCTGATGTCCACATATATATGGCACGATGTGTACACATCAGGTGAATATGTCCGATGTGTAGACATCGGAACATGGATGTCCACATATGATTATGCCTAGATTTTGGATGTCTACATACAATATGTACACATCGGAATTATTCATGGTGGGGTATCGATTACACGATATGTACACATCCTTACGCGATGTGTACACATCCTTACCCGATATGTGGACACCTGAGGAAAAAATCTGGTATTTATAGAAAAGACCGGGGCATACTTTTCCGTTGACCGGTCATGGTCACACTTTTGGAAGGATTTCAAATTTGGTCACACTTTTGGAATTTCTTGACTTTTCAGTAACACTTTTAGGTAAAATACCTTATTCGCAGGCTATTTGAATCTATAGAAGCAAAAAAATTCTTCGCAGTATGGGAAAGCAAGTAATAGACAAGTATTTTTATGATCTCTGCTCATTTGTTTTAAGTAGTAAAGCGTGAAAGGACATGTGATCATTGATCCAAAATATATATACATATATTCACTGCTCGTCGGAATCTTATAAATTACTTGGAATGGGTGAAATTGTGTCTGAGCGAGTCTGATTTGATAGGATACCCATTTACAGGATCGTTGAAGTTGAAGGTAGGTGTCTTTTCAAATTGGAATGTTGTTGTAACTGTTGGAGTCCCCATTTGGATTGTATGGGAAATGACAGTGACTGATTTTGTAGCTAAATGACAGTGATTGAGTCTGTTGGTTTAAGTATGATTTTGTTTATCTTCTTCTTTAGTCCCGGTTTCTGAAATTTTTGTTGGGTATACGTTTTAAATTCGAAAAGGTTGGTCAGGAGAAGTTTCTATTCATTTAAAACTTTGTTTATTTAGGTATTGTTAAAATAATTTCTGTGGTAGTAATTCTTTCATATTCATATTGGATTTCATCCTTTCAGTATTCACCATTTCAGTTTCACCTGAACCATTAGGATACTCATAAGGTTTGGAATTTGGATGCCGGCACCATGGTTGTGAGGAGAATAGACTCCTGCTAATTGTTAGAGGTAATGTCAGTCTAAGTTTGGTAAACCTTTACGGCACGTTCCTTTTTAAGTTTTTCTTTGGTGAACTTTTACACATAGACGATTCAGTGGAAACGTAGTGCTGACACAAAGATTTGATGATATCTAAAGGTAACGTGACTATGAAACTTGGACATTAAGGCGCATTTGAAAGTTATGATGAGATTGTTACTATTGAATGCATTATTTTGTTGTTTGTTACCGCTAGGTTTTGGCGTGAGTCTCACGGGATTTAGATCGAGTCTAACTTGGAAACAGTCGATTGGAGTATATGTTCTCATACCTTAGAATTTTAACCTAGCAACGACTTCTGTAATGTTAACAAAAAATGGTTAGGGTACTAGCACCTGATCATAACATTAATTAACAGGTTTCGCTTAAGGCTGTTACTTTTGGTTTTGATTTTTTCGATGATGATTTACGGAATAGGTATTTTATTTTCTTATTTTTATTTTCAGAAGAAGATTACAGTGCTCAATATATTAGTTAGGAAAAATAAAAAACTGGGCGCCCTAGGCTTGGGAGTCGAAAAGCTTTTGGACTTTAGTTCATTTATAAACACTGACTACTTTCGCATTATGCCTAGCTAAAAAATCGGAAAAAATTTAGATTAATAAACGAGGAAAATAGCTCCAGAACTCTAGCATAGGTCATAGAGGAGAAATGCACAGCTCGAGCATGTACAGCTCAATGGTAAAATTTGCATTAAGAAATGCTAGATGTCATGTGGCGTATATGAAATCAAGATCTGCTCCGATCTTCTATTGTGGGCATTCTTTTTAAACAACATTCTTCATGAAAACGGAGTTAAGTTAAACGAAAGAGAGAACAGGCTGATGACACATCCTTTCAGTCAGAAATCTTTTTTTTAATAAAAATTAAATTTATTAAGAGGAGCTGAAGTTTTGGTCCTCTGCTAGAAGACCATAAATAGCTGGGATTTGAATTTAGGGTTTCTTTCTTAGTTGTTTTGATCTATGATTTCTATATTGTTTTTCTGCAGACGGATGCGATCTAAACCTGGGGTGAGATTTTGTTTTGAAGATCAGTGAAGTTTGATTTGGTATTACCCTTTAAACTCTGAATCTATCTCTGCTTTGTGTGATTTGATTTAGGTTTGCTTAGATGTAAAATTCTTACTTGCATGTTCGATTCTGATTTAGGTTGGTTAGTTTTTTACATTTACTTGGTAGATCTTTGATATTTGGTTTTTTACTACTCAACTAGATAGGGCATGTGAATTTCCTGAAACTGGAGCACTTAGTTAGTACTAGTTGTAGCACATACAAGGAAATGCGTAAATTTTTTGTGTTGGTGTTTTGAAGTTTTGAACCACACATACGCACTATATGAGCAGAAAGCATAGATACAGAGAGGTCATAATACAACAAGAAGAAGATTTGGTCATAAGTTAAATTAATGCTAGAAAGAAGATATATTTGTGTTATGACCAACGGCTCTTCCAAGCACAATCAATAGAGAATTGAAATAGAAATGAAAAACAAATGTAAAACAGATACACACACAAGACAAGGATTTATAGTGGTTCGATCAAGATGATCTACATCCACTTTGGAAATCTAATTTATGACGAAACGTTGCACTATGATTTGAAACAAGGTTACAAGAGTATAAACTCTTCTCTCAAGAATAAGACCTTACTCTCTCTATTAGCATACACTACTAATGTTTCTCTAACTCTCTATATTTCTAAAACTGTTTTTTAGGATAATTAGAACAATGAAACTACAAGGGGATTATATAGCATGGGAAGCAAAGGAATGTCGACATGGATCACCATCACCTTGTGCTCCATCCACTGACCGACATCACCTTGTGCTCCATCCACTGACCGACATCACCTTGTGGTCCATCCACTGACCGACAGCCACCTTATGCTCCATCCACTGACCGACAGCCATCAAGTCATATATTACAAATCTCCACCTTGACTTGAATACCATCACCGCTCATCATCATCGTCTTCGCTCGGCCCCACAGGGCTCTCAACACTCCGTTGACACCAACCAAGTCCAAGCAAAGGTTGAACTTGATACTTGAACCGCACGTCAACATGCACCGGGGTTATCCGTTGTAGGAAACTTTAGCATCGCTATCCTACCTTCCTCAACCGCATCCTTGATAAAATGATACCCGACATCGATGTGCTTCGTTCTTTCATGATACATTCTGTTATTGGTCAAGTGAATGGCACTTTGACTATCACGAACAAAGTTGCATTCTCTTGCTTGAAACCCAAATCACCAACCAAACCCATCAACCATATACCTTCCTTCACTTTGTCCGCGGCTGCCATGTACTCATCCCGGTTGTAGACAATGAACTGGCTTGTGCTTTGCAAAACCGACCTCCAACTGATTTTGATAGTACTACCACTCACACAAAAGTATAACCAGAGTCGATGACCTTATTCTATCAAGATCACCTGCATAATCAGAATCAATATAACCCACAACATTTTTCGAATCACCATAGTGTTTATCAAACACTAAACCAACATATTATTTCCCCTTAGATACTTCAAAATTCACTTTCGACGGCTTGCCAATGAGCCTTTAAGGACTTCCCATGTATCTACTTACCATACTCACGGCTTGTATATCCTCCGTGTATAAACCATAAGCATACATGATACTAAGCTGTTTATGCATATGGAACTCGAGACATATACTCTCGCTCATCTCAGCTTTGAGGTGATTTCTTTATAGAAAGTTTAAAATGAGTCGCCAAAGGAGTACTTACCGGTTTTGCATCTTCATCTCCAAACCGCTCAACACCTTCTCGATGTAAGCCCTAGGACAAATTCAACTTGCCTTCAGCTTGGTTTCTATGAATCTCCATGCCCAATATCTTCTTTCTTTGTTCCCAAATCCTTCATCTCAAACTCACTACTCAAGTTGCTCCTTCGGCTCCAGATCTCCGACATGTCTTTGCAAGCAATCAACATATCATCAACATACAAGAGTAAATACACAAATGAACCATTTTGGAGCCACGATATACACAACTATCATACTTACTCTGTCATAGCCATTTGCCACCATAAACGTATCAAAACGTTTATTGCTTAAAGATTGCTTCAAACCATACAAAGATTTCTTCAACAAACATACATGGTCTTCTTTGCTAGGAACTTAAACCCCTTTGGTTGTTGCATATAAATACGCTCTTCCAAATCACCATGAAGGAAAGCCGTCTTAACATCTAGTTGTTCTAACTCTAGATCTTTCAAAGCAACTATAGCAAGCAATGTTCTAATAGAACTATGTTTAACAACGGGAGAGAATACCTCATTGTAGTCAATGCCTTCTCTTTGTGTAAACCCTTTTGCCACAAGCCTTGCCTTGTACCTTGTTCCTTCACCATGCGAAGTACCTTGTTTCTTGAAGACCCATTTGCTTCCAACAATCTTCTCTCCCTCGCCCTTTGGTCTTGCAACATCTCCTAAGTGCCATTATTGTCAAGAGACTCATTTTTCTTCAATTACGCATCTCCCCATTCGTTGATTCTTCACCAATTGCTTCTTCATAAGGTTGTTGGATCATCCCTATCTATGCTCTCACCTACGTAAATGCATATGCAACCAAATCAGCATGTCCTATCCAGGTTTTTAATTTCCTCTCGCTCTTGTCTCTTGCAATATTGTACTGATGACATTGTGCTTCTTCTTCCTGGGAAGGTTCTTTCACAATATATTGATCATCATCATCATCATCAGAAACAACAGTCTCATTGCTTCCTTGAACTTTCACCTCAAGTTCCACCTTGTCACCAAGCTCCACCTTATCACTAACACTCTCTTCAGCTTTTCCATCTACTTCTTCATTCTTTGGCTTGACATCGATTGCTCATCAAATTTCACATCTCTCGGGCCGATAAGAAACTTGTTTGATCTTTCTCGATGACACCATAACCTCGTAGCCTTTCACGCCCTTTGCATACCCAAGAAATATACAATTCTTTGCTCTAGGCTCTAGCTTCCCTCATTCGCATGAGCATAGGTTGGACATCCTAATATCTTCAAGTCTTCATAGTTAGCATCGAATCCGTCAAACTTCATTTGGAGTCTTGCACTCAATGGCAACGATGGAGACCTGTTCACTAAATAAGGCGATAATTTCTTTACATACCGTCTAAATTGCAGTAACCCTAAGATTGGAGAGCATGCACCGTGCCTTCTCCATTATGGTTTGCTTCATCCTTCTAACACCATTTTGTTGTGGTGTTTTTCTGATACGGTGTCTCACAATCCCTTGCTCCTTGCGTAACTCATTGAACTCACCCCCACAAAATTCCAAACCATTTTACGTCCTCAAGCACTTGATTTGTCTTCAGGTTTGTTTCTAAACCATAGTCTTCCATTGCTTGAACTTGACAAAAAGTTTCATCTTTGTGTTTAAGTATGAATACCCATACTTTCCGAGAAATCATCAATGAACGTCGCAAAGATATATCTACCACCACCATGTGAATCGGCCAGAAGGACAAAGATCATAATGAATATAATCCGAATACCTTTGGTGTTATGAATAGTTGTACTAAACTTGACTCTGCTGCTTTCCAAAGACACAATGTTCACAAAAATCAAGCTTGCACTGTTTTATGACCACAAAGCAATCCTTGCTTGCTCAAAGCAATAACCCCTCCGCTCATATTCCCCGGCCGCATATGCCACAACTTGGTAGTATAATCCATCGAACTTGAAGAAAACCGATGCATCACAAATCGCGTAGTACCTTGCAACGTATAAAGACCATTAATTCTTCTCGCCCTTAATAATTGTAAGACTTCCTCTTGAGACACGAATAACTCCACCTTCACCTTGATACTTGTAGCCATTTGAATCAAGCGTGCCCAAAGAAATAAGATTTATTCTCGAATTCAGGAACATGCCTAACTTTAGTTAAAGTCCTCACCATACCGTCATACATCTTAATTTGAATTCTACCTACACCCACCACTTTACAAGTGACATTGTTTCCCATAAGAACTTTACCACCTTCTCTAGCTTGATAAGTAGTAAACCACTCTTTATGAGGACACATGTGAAAAGTACACCCCGAATCAAGAATCCATCCGTTCTCCGAGCTTTCGGTATGAACCGTGAGAACCGCTCCATCATCACTTTCTGCTTCAACATTTGCTGCGGTGCCTTGGTTGGTATTCTTCTCGACGGTCTTCAATTTTGGACAATCCTTCTTGAAATGCCCCTTTTCCTTACAATGAAAGCAATAGAATTTATCGTATTTTGATTTAGACCTTGACTTTGATCTACTCCTATCAAATCCGCCTTTTTGGTTTCCTCTTCCTCTAACGAACAACCCATCTCCCGAATTATCTTTACGATCGATACCGTCTTCTTTAACTCCTTAGAGTTCAAGGCCGCTTTAACGTCTTCCATGGAAATTGTATTTTTTCCATACATTACGGTATCAACAAAATTTTCATAACATGGTGGTAAGGAACAAAGCAAACCCAAAGCTTGGTCTTCATCTTCAATTTTGACCTCAATATTTTCCAACTAAGAGAATTTTATTATAATCATCAATATGATTTATAATGAGCGTTCCTTCGTGCATTCTAAGAGTATGTAATTTCTTAAGATATAAACGATTAGTTACGGATTTAGTCATATACCTTTTTCCAACTTGTTCCATATCCGTCCGTGTCGTTTCCGCGCCACTTATCTCAATACCTCGTTTCAAACACAATAGAATTAATCCATGCTTTCTCAGGTGATCTTCCTTTTTTCATCCTTCAATGTTTGCTAGAGCCGTTTTCCCCTTCAAAGTTTTCACCAAACTTGTTGCACCAAAACAACTCTATCTTTAGCCTCCATAAATTGAAATCATTTCTTCCACCAAATTTCTCAATCTCACTTTTGCCGCCATCGCACTGCTTTTTACCCGTGAGCTCCGATACCAATTTGTTATGACCAACGCCTCTTCCAAGCACAATCAACAAAGAGAATCAAATGTGGTTCAAAACAAATGTAAAACGATACACACACAACACAAGGATTTATAAGTAGTTCGATCAAGATGATCTACATCCACTTTGGAAGACCTATGATAACGTTGCACTATGATTTGAAACAAGGTTACAAGAGTATAAACTCTTCTCTCAAGAATAAGACCTTACTCTATCTATTAGCATACACTACTAATGTTTCTCTAACTCTCTTTGTTTCTAAAATTGATTTTTAGGATGATTAGAACAATGAAACTACAAGGGGATTATATAGCATGGGAAGCAAAGGAATGCTCATTGACTATCATCACCTTGTGCTCCATCCAGCACCGGCATCACCTTGTGCTCCATCCCGCGACCGACGGCCACCTTGTGCTTGTCTTCAGTAAACCTTGACCATCAAGTCATATATTACAATTTGTTTAGTGCAACCGAGTGGACGAATATTTGTTCACATCCAAAGGATGTAGGCAGGTGGTATTGTGGTTTATAGATGGTTGTTTCTAAATGCTTACAATTGGATACCACAATCTCATGGATTGTGAACCTCACTTGTATTTATCTTATTGGTAGACCAATTCATGTTAAAATAGAATTCCTAGATTGAATTTGAATGAACTTCATAAACAAAGTTAGTGAAAAGTAAAAAACCTGATTGCACAGACTCTCTCCTTTCCAAGTATTGTAAACAACAGATTTTTGTTACAAGGACTAAAATTTATGCCCTCCAAATGATAATAAATAACTAACCAAAATAAAACCTGATGCTGTATACTTAATAAAGCTACTCGTTCATTTTCCAAAGTCAGTACTTTGATTGTATTTATTCTCTCTAGCTTTAGTATACATTTTCATTAGCAGCAATAGAATAGGTTGAGCCATTTTGGGACTCCTTTTTTGAAGTTCCGGTCTATTGCAATTACTTGGTTATGCGAATTTTGTAAATGAATGATCTGCTAACTAGCATTTTCCCCTGCGACTATAAATGGAGCAAGGCTAAAAAATGGTATGCAGCTAAACTCAATACAAACAACATTGTTGTTGTTGCCGACCTCTTCTGTATTGCTCTTGTGTACAGATAGAACATTCTTTCGATATAATCGAACTGGTGACCAACCTACAACTTGTGCCCTGCAATTCCCATGCATATTTCTATGATTAGCATATTTTATTACTACTCCAATTTCAATTTTTGCCAGTACTGAATTTGTTTCAGTCCGCACAAGTCATAACTAAAATGAAAGGTGGAATCAATAATTGGAGTGGATTTTAAATTTTAAAATCAGGAATTACATAACTAGACAATAAGAAATTTAACTTAAAAACAAAATGAAACATTTATGATTATAACATAACATGGGTTATGGGTAAGACCAGTATATACTTAAGTGATCAGATTTTAGAATGTCAGGATCGGTGAGTCCAACTTTGTGCACCCCTCCAATACCGGGGTGCACATTCCTGCCTCATTCATTGGTTTAAATCTTTCCACCTGGTTTTTGGTTTACGGTTTTACTTTTTATTTTTTTATTTTAAAATCAGTGAAAAAGTGAATTAAGCTCTTCATCCTTAAACTTTTTATTTTTTTTATTCAATATTCATTAAAGTTGTACTTAATCATTAAAGTTCTTCCATCCTTATCTTCCAAAAATAAAAAAATACCTGGACTATGAGCCAAATTAAAGTGAAAATAGATGAAGCATATAGATCTGTTGTGTTCGGTGAAAACACCAACCTAGCTCTTCAATTTACAGCTTTATTGCCAAGTTAATCTTAAATTTATCTACGTATTTTCTGTTTTCTTTTTTTCTGGTAATAATCTAATTAAACTGCTTGATGTAGGTTTCCGTCGAGAGAATGTTTGATTTAAAGAAAAAGGAGTTTGACAAATAATTCCTTGGATGAGTATTTGCCAATATGTAGTTATGTTTTTGTAAAAGCTTCTGTCGTAATCTTTCTTTCTTAGGTGGACACTTTAATCTTTTAAGAATTCGAAGAAGGCACTTGTACTTTCCCTGTAGAGACTTGAATAATTTTACGCTGCGAACAGCTTAAGTTAAATGTACCTCGGTGTTGTATCCTTTAAATATTTCCACCTATACCTTTTACAGAGAGTTGCATATTTCTTGGCATTTCATTCCCTCTTTGTATTTGCTGAACATTTGATTTCTTGATAGGAAGGTGATGAATTGGATAAGGAGTTTGCTGTGGCAGCTAGAGACCCTTCCTGGTATGGCATCGATGAAGTAGAGCTTGAGAAACTTAGAAGATGGAAAAGCACTGCTCACACTCAGGTATATCAAACTCACATTTTTGTGTTGTTGACATGAAATGTACCTTTCTACTTTCTAATTGCCACCAATTTTTTTTTGGATATTTTCCTTATTTATTTGTCCACTTACCAACTTGTCAGGATAAAGCAGTCAAGTGCTCGACTTCTCAAGCAATACACCGTTTATTCGCTGGGTGGAGGACGATATAAGGAAGTCTGTGACAGAAGTTGGTCCCAGTGTGGAACTTGTGGAATTGCAAATGGTTGGTTCGTTAGTTTTGTTCTGTGGTGATTATTTTGAAAGCTTGGGATTGGTATTGTACTGAATTCATGGTTTTAATTGATTATTCGAGGAAGAAGATGTCGAGGTCTAAATTTAAGCTAAACAAGAATGCTCCAACTGTAAAGTGGGCCGACCCTAAGCATTCTGATACTTCTTCCTCTCAGCTGATTATTTTTCCTTGCCTGATGTTAAGATATTCTGATTTAGGAACATTAAAGTGGATGCCTAGTAGCCACTTAATTGCTTGGCAGATCTCATTTAGGTTAATTATCTAAACGAGGATTTTATCCCCTGTGATCAGGTAAATGTTATCGGGTGAACTCAGTTTACGTCCACTAACTATCCATTTCCTGAACACATGTGCGGGCATGAAAAACCTTGTATACATATATATATAATTAATTTGGTAATTTTTTGTTTGGTACCCAGTTGATAAATAAAAGAATAGAAGTTAGTGATCTTCGAATAGATATCGATCCTAAATTTTTTGGGGTATTTTGTTTCTCTGTGGGATGGCACCTGGCAGTGGCGGTAGTGGTGGTGTAAGTAACGTCGTATAGTACTGTTCAATAATTTGTGGCTCGGATAAAAATAAAATTTCATTAGAACAAGCGTAAGCTGCGTAACCATGTTGCTAAAAGACAAATTTACCAAAAAAAAAAAAAAAAAACTTAGCGTAGCGTGGGGAGCTAAACTGCCAAATAGCTAGCCAAATATGGCCGCATAATTTTGCAATCCCTATAATCTACTAATCTTAACCTTAGATCTTGTATTTTGAATTACATATATATATAAAATATTTTAATGATGGGTTTCTAGAAGAAAGTTAAACCAAACTTGAACTCCATAGATATTTACACATTTCTAACCTCATTTCGCTTTATAGATTTACTTTTTCAGTGGTCAAGAGGCTACAAGAAATTAAAGGTAATCCTAAATATTTTTATTTATGAACGAATGGGTAATCCAAATGATAACTGCGTCTCCATTTCAATTTTCTTATTTTCCCCTTGTGAATTTTTAGTTAAGTAAAATCAATATAACTCATCTCAATTTCCTCAAACATTTCATGCTTTTAGAATTTGTGCCTTTCTCTCTGAATTTGTGTCTTTCTCTCTGAAATCATAAAATGCAGTATAAACAAAATCACATCAGAGTTGGGATATTTATTATATAAAAACTCGAATATGTTATGAAGCTCGTTGATCATGGCATTTGTTTAATGCCTTATTTTAGTGCATGTCAAAATTGAGAATGAAAACCATGTGTTAGAAATGCATAACATTATAGTGCTAAAAACAACAAAAAGACATTAGGAACTCCATTGCTTCGACTACAAGAAATTTGTGACGATGCTTATCTTTATAGTTTATACAACTTCCCTTCACTCATTCCTGAGGTCCAAAAATCAGAATTACTATCCCCGCCCATCACCATTCAATGCCCAAAATTCTCCACGTCCCTCATTTCGTGGAATAGAAACACGGTTCTCCCAAATCTATTAGTTTCTCCTCAGATTCTTTCTCCTTCATCTTCATGTTTCTTCTTTTGTAATCAGCGAACCCTAGATTTACAAATCAAATCACGTGATGATTATCGAAATCTAGGTCATTTGTTGAGAAGAATCAAACTTAGATCTACATTGAAGAAATCATATAAAGTCAAAAATTCCATTTTCTAAAGAATCGCAAGCAACAAAACCTAGTTTACTAAGAAAAATGAGCAAAGATTCTTCTCCCCAAAATTGGTAGAAGATAATGATTTTGAAGAACAAAATACTCCGGTTCTAAACCTACATCAAAGAAGAAGAAGAAATCTATTGTTCACGAACTAGCATTGAAGAAGAAGAAGTTGATTTCTTCAAAGTGGTATTCCTTTTAATATGTGTAATGTGTTTATTTTTTTATTGTTGATTCTTCATACAAATTTTCTTATATGATATACCCTACATATCAGTACAAATCACTTTTGATTTCATTTTATAAAGAAACAATACATATCAATATGTATATTTGGATAGTTTGATTAGTGTAGTGTGTATGATCTAACAGTACATATTAACATGTATTATGTGGAAGGAAAAAACGATATGAATCGAGTACATATTGATATGTAGTATTATGAAACAATACATATTTTGGTTAAACCCCTACCGCATCTTGGTGTGATCCTATAATACATATTGATATGTATTGAATGTATGATATGTGTTATATTCGTTACATATGAAAATGTCTTGCTAAAAACCTAGTTTTATGGTTGATATGCTCTTTGTTAAAGTACTTCTAGGATATTAAATAACACATATTGATATGTATTGTTAAGAGTACTGCTAAAAACCTAGTTTTAAATAGTACATATTGATATGTACCGATGGACTTACTTGAGTTTATGTTATGTCGATGGATACATATTGATATGAATAAGGATAGTACTTATTAAAGCCTAGTTTATGGTTGATATGCTTGTTGAAAGTACTTTGTTCTTGACTAGTTCATGTTATATCTAATAGATCTGACTACTTTGTTCTTGGAGTTGAAATCTTCAATACATATTGATATGAATGCATATCATTATGTAGAGTGTTGTCGAAGGGTTACATATATACTATTGAAAAGTACATATTCATATATGTATATGTCATCATGTACTGTTAAATGTGTTCTTGTTATTTTGTTTTCTTTGTATATTTTCCTGTGTTACATATGAAAAGAGACATGTACTTGAGTTAGAAAGGACATTGAGTATTCGAATATGATGTAACATGCACTACATATTTTTCACTAGATATTTTTGTTTTTGAAACTAATCCCAAGTACATATCAATAAATGCATCTTGATACCATTTTTGATCTTTGTTTGTGATGCTTAAATGCCAGCGAGTGTGGTTGAATATTAATATTATAATACTTGAAAATGTATCAAAACAAGAATGCATATTGATATGTACTAGGTTAAAACAAATAGTACATATTTATAGAAGCAACAATAGATATTGTTTCAAAACAACTGATGCATGTCAATATGTGTTGTGTGAAAACCTAGATTATATCTTACATACTTTTGATTACATATTTTCAAATGCTTTTTTGACATTATATATCCAATAGTACATATCTATATCTACCGATGGAAAGGTCATTTTGTGATGCTTGAATACCAACAATATGTTTTTAATGTAGGTTGATATCTACTCTTATATTACAATATATATCCATTTATACTGAAAGAAATGACTTGTTTGTGCGAGGTAATGTGAAGAATACGAAAAATAAAAAAGAAACATGCAAAAGACCCTAGGAAGTATACATATCTAGTTTTAAGGGGTTGTATATTCTTGTGAATGTCGATAAGAATGAAGACCAAAATTATTGACGACGCAATTGCAAATGATAAGTGAGGCATCTTATGGTATCAACACTACAAGACAAAGTAGATATCTCCTATCTTTGGAAAATTAGTTAACAATGGCCATAAGTATGTATAAATTTTGTTGTGAATACCTTATAGATATTGATATGTACGTATTTTGTTGTGTAATAAGAACAACTTGGTGTTTGAATTCTCAATATTTTGTTGTGTAATAAGAACAACTTGGGGCTTGAATGCCCATCACAAATAAAGTGCAATATGTCTTCATTCCATTTTTTATTTCTTCGTGTTGTATCGTTGTCTAATTTTGTTAGTTTATATTTGTAGTTTTGCGGCAAACTAATCAAGTATGAATACTTGGAAAAATGAAAGTATGAAGCCTTAAATACAGGAAGTATGTCTTAAATAGTGCGGTATGTCTTCATTGCTTTTTTTATTTGCGGAGTGTTGTATCATTATCTAATATTGTTAGTTTATATTTATTGTTTTGCAACAAACTAATCAGGTATGAAGACTAGAAAAATAAAAGTATGGAGCCTTAAATACAGGCGGTACATATATGCATATACGCAAAACTTGGCAAGGATAAGAAAACCATGACCGAAACTCGAATTATATTAGTACATGAAGAATGCAAAACAAAAATTGAATGTTTTTCAATACTTTTTATAGTACACCATACTAGTCGTATGAACTTAATATAAGAGACTAAGAAAAAGTATGAAGCCTTAAATGCGGCATTACATATCTTCATGTAGTAACCTAGAGCGCAAAAGAAATTACACTTAAAAATTATATAACTTATCCAACTTTAGTACATATCAACATGTCCGACTTAAAACCAAATTAGACAATATGTACCGATTAAAACCATAGTATACATATCGATATATACCGATATCGAGGATCCTTTCAATTTGATGAGATAATTCCTCCAGTCTATCTCTCAACCTTAATGCCTACAAGTCTGCTAACCTCAGTTAACCGCTAGTCTACCATCATAGACAAGGTGGGAGGATGATGAGGTACTCCCGGTAGCTAGGATGGGTGTATGATTCATTTGTTCTTCTTTCCAATTGCAACTAATGAGGCATTTTGGGATAAATGACTCTTCTCATGTAACAAAGTTCTTGTGCTTCTCGTCATTCAGAAGGAGTGACTCCAAAATCTTGAGGGAAGGGGTTACATGGTTAGTTTCTCTATTTGATTCTCATCCACATCAACAAATTCGGAAAAGTAAGGCTGCAAAAGCCACAAATGGTTAGAAAATAAATGAGTCGCCCAAATGTAACATCAGAAATCAAACTAAAACCATGTGACACATCTAATAATACCTTTCCCGAGAAAGTTTTATGATTGTCCTCCCAAATATGATCATATGCTTCTCTTTTTAATCTTGCCTGGTAATATTAAAAGAAAAATCGAAAAGATGGCCTCACGTGTACATGAGTAGACATTGAGTTTTAAACTAGCAAGTGAGACAATGAAAATAAGGAGTTTTGATTTAAACTTAAGAGCCAACAATCCATATCGATATGTAGTGAGCAATAATCTAGCAAATATCTCAGTACATGTACACATGTACTGAAGAAAACTAGTTTATTTTTATTTTTGTTATACAACCAATACCAGTGAATGAGTAACCAGTAGGATCTTGAAAGATACTATTCGATTAACTAAATTTCTTGCTTACAGGTGCTGCCCCTCGACCCCGATAACGAGTCTTAATTATTTATCGGGTAAAAGCCTAGTTTATGCTTGGATATGCACAACAAATCTAGTTTATGTACAACAATATATATTGATATGTACGGAAGAAAAAGCATATGATCCCACAGTACATACCGATATGTGATATGTACTAAAACATAATCCAACTAACTTTAGTACATACCAACATGTACTAAGTGAAAACCCAAGTACATACCGATATGTCTTGAGTGAACCCTAACATTAATGAATGTATTATTTGATCCAAAAGACTTGATAATTCACAAAAGTATGCTACATTACTACCGATTCTGGAGTTACATATAATTGTTGGTGCATATCCCATTTGGCAACAATGAAGTTATAGTTATGTCAAGA